>KB672275.1:181248-236268 GCA_000349105.1 Anopheles epiroticus | reverse complement strand
TATAGTTTTGCGGAGCGGTCGCTACAGCTCACTGGGCTCGCGGTCCCACCGGGCTCTTGGAAGCGCAATTCGCTCGCTGTGGAGCTACCGCTCGCTCACCGCTCATCGAAGTGAGCGCGAGCTGATCGCTCCGCTCACTGAAAACGCTTACTTCACCCAACACTAGTCACCATCAACCAATACACTGCTTCCGAGTCCCGCGATCGCGAGCAGAGCCTCCGTCATGCATGCATTTGATTTTCATTCAAGTGGTCTCGTCTCGTGTTTGAGTTTTGTGTCATCCGCTAACCCGAGATATTGGAGAGACCGGGTAAATTCGAGCCCGGACACTACTGACCTTCCAGCTTTGCCTCCTTACTGCTGCATGATGTTACATATTTTCATAGTACGATCTCTGGTATCGTAGGCTGCCTAGAACTTGATGAACAGATGTTGCGTGAGAATCTGGAGCTCCCAGTTTTCCTTGAGCTTTTCCCGTGGAGTGAATATTTTGGTTGATTGTGATTTTTTCTGCAGCAAATTCAGCTTCGTTGTTGCCGATTGTATCTGTAATATAGGATACAAGTCTGCAGAGGATAGTTTGGGACAGGATTTTATAGGCAACATACTCAGTACTGTGGTCAATTTGAAGCTATCAAAATCCAACCATAACGCCCTTTTGTACAGTGGGTCCTATCCAGTGGAAACTGGATAACTCGTGGAAGATTGAACGTTTTGAAATAATAATATTGTAATCTTAATCTCCTATTTGTTGATTAAAATCTGGATTTGGAGATCTGGAGAATTGGTACAAGCTCTAAAGCAATTCCAAACTCTACCTTCCAAACAGAAAATACTACTTTAACTTATGGCTAAGTACATGACGTTAGGTTCTTTGCGAAATATCTTCATTCAATAGTAGGTATACATCTTCATTCATAACATCCACCTTGATATTAACCTCAAATGAAAGCTGTGACACAAACGAAGGTCTGTGAACGTGTTTCACCGTTTATTTTCATCCCTACAAATAACCGCACCCCGTTGTACACATACATTAGTGTAAATGGTTTTTGGTCCACTAGTGTTACAAATCGTTTTGTCTTTTACTACAATCCAAGAAAAAGGTGCTTGCATAGTACCGCTACAAGCTGAAATTTGTTTATGCAAATACGCTTAAATGCTCTAGCAGCAAGCTCTATGCCTTATTATTATCGACTTATTACTACTGCCCTTCCTGTCTACTAGTAGTATTACCGTTTCTCCTATGTATTTGTTAATTTTTTTTGTAACAAAACAAAACAGATTTTCCGGAATATATTGGCTCTGGTAGAACGTAAGGATGGGCACAAAAAACGTGACGCCGGATGTGCTGATGGTGTACGTCCGTCTATTTAGCAACACAAATATCGTATCCCACAAAAACGCGAAAACTAAGCTGCAGGGAGTCTTAGAAATATGTTCTAAATGTCTGGGCTGTTCGTGCCTTAACTATCCTCCTCTCTCTACTAATTACTGTGCTAGGAATTTTTCTTTTGCTTCTATTACTAACCTTGGCAGTTCCTACCGTGTGCCCCCTATTTGGTGTTTTACACAGCAATTTTAGTATAGCGTATAGTCTTAACTAATTCTATTGGGTTTCACTGGTCAAATCCAGTGGTTGTGACACACTGGACTGTGATTGTGTGTGATGAATGTGGAAACACGTATGAAATTTATTTGCAAGACACATTTGTTGTCTGTCCTACGTTTACAAAACGGTCACAAATCCCCTGTCACAAATAGATATGATAGTATTGTGCCACCGTCCCACGTAACCACGGTGTTCCATGACCAATGGACAGCTATTTTGTTGAGAGTATACGAAAAAGGATGAAATATTTACAATGAACGGAACATACAAATTTTTGACAACTGCTTTTTACCACCGACGGACGGTCGATTTAGAACTGATCTGCTTCCAATGATGGACATTGTGGACCTCGACCTACCGACACTGCTTATTGAAGACGATGTTACCTAATACTTTGTAAGTAATATCACATACACGATCATCGCACTGCGCAGAGCAGAGGAGCGGGAAATTCTAGCCGAATTTAATTCATGGCGCAAGTCACTCCAACTTGCCCATCCCCACCCCCTCTCTCTCTCCCTGTCAAATCATTCTAATGATCCTTTCTTCCAACTTGTTTTAGCTCCATTTCTCATTGACCATTCGGCACCATGCTCGAATCTAAACCTTGTTGAGTGGGACCTCCTCTGCCGGCCGCACCTGATCGGTCGGTGCCGGGCGTCGCTTCGTACCGCACAGCTTGTTCTTGATGCCGGTTCGCCGACAGATCAGCCCGATGATGAGCCCCAGCACCGTTACGCCTATGATTGCCATTAGGAGCTGCTTCATCGTTTCGGGCGATATCGATGCGAGGAAGGAATGATCCCCATCCGAATGGCCTGCCCCGGTGGTAACCGTTTTAACGACATCGCCATCGACGGCAGGCTTTTCGCCCGTGTGCGTAATCGAAGCGGACGACGGTGATCCACCGCCGGTTTGTGATGCGCTTGCATTGGATTTGCTTTCACCCTTCTGATCCATCGGCTGGCCTGGGGTGGTTGTTTGAAGGGCAGAATCGGATGCTTGCTGCTTGGACGTTGTTGAAGACTTGTACTCTTGCAAGATTTCGTTCACATTTTTCGGCACTTTCCGGGTCGGTCGGGGTGTTGTTGGCTCTAAAATGAAAATCTCATTAAGTAAAAGTTCTCTCTAAACGGTGACATCGACTGCCCATTGCTACCTTTGGTTGTGATGATTGGCTCGGGCGTTTTCGGCACGTCCACTATGATGCTGTCTTCGAAGGAGGACTCCGAGGCGAGATAGAAGCAGCTAATGTTGTGCGTCGTTATGTCGACCACGTCGATCCGCTCCACCTTTTCGCACAGGTCGCGTACGGTGCTTTCCGAGAGTGGAGGAAGTCTTAGGTGGATCAAGTTCTTGAGCGACTCAAACATATCCACGCTCATATCCTTAAAAGAAAGTAGAAGCAATTAGTCTTTTGCAGGTAAACCTTGAAGAGAAGAAATTGTGGTATACTCACCTCATCGAACTGATTGCCGAAGAGATCGAGCAGTGCCAAACCGCCCAGCTCGCTGAACGTTTCGTCCGGCAGCTCGGTCAGGTTGCAGTTTGCCAGGTACAGCTGCTCCAGCTCGGGCAGCTCGAGGAAGGGTCCCGTGTCGGGCAGAACGATCGGATTGTTGCTCAGATGCAACCGTCGGAGCGATTTGCTTGCCTCGCTAAAGCTGTCACTATCCAGGTGGGATAGCTGATTGGAGGAAAGATCCAGCAGGTCCAAAGCGTCCAGCTTCAGCAGCAGCTCCTTGTCAAACTGTTCGATCACATTCCCCGGCAGGTGTAACTCTTCCAGCCCGGTACAGTTCTGAAATGCTTCCACATTCAACCGCTTCAGATTGTTGTGGCTCAGGTCGAGGTGCACCACATTGCCGGGCAGCTGAGTCGGTAGCTCGGTAAGGCCACGGTGGGAACAGTTGATGTATTTGGTGCCTTCCGTACAGCTGCACCCGCTCGGGCATGCAAAGTCACCCTGCTCCATGGAAGTGTCTGGGAGGGAAAAGGTAGGAAACATCATTAAAGCGAACAGCATTTCTAAGCGTCTCTGAACCACCTACCGTCCAAATCTCCAAAAATGATGACGGCTGGAGGAGGCCCTGCGGTAGTTGAGGCCGCTTTGGTCGTCCCGGACGCTGTCGTCGTTGTCGGGGAGGATGATGATTTATCACTGTCACCACCTTCCTCCCTAGCATGAATCGGCCCAGCCGGCAGTGGGTTGCTGACAGTATCGTCCTCGTCGTACGTGTCATCGTACTCGTCGGCATAGGCGTCATCCTCCCCATCGTTCGGGATGTTGTCCACATCTTCTGCATGCACATCGGCGAACCTTTTGAAACAAAATTGTAATGAGAATGAGTGTTACGCTATTACTTTAGTAAGCGGAACGTTTCAACGCCAATACCAACACATCAGAGCAAGTCTTCGGCCATACAATTCCCAACCAATGTCTAAGGAATTCCAACGTTATCGTACATTCGAATGTTTCGAGCTGGACTTTGCCTTCTTTTTCGATAACACTCAAGGTAAAGGACGGTTATCAGTACGTATGACGACTCCTACTGCACGCATGATTACGTCAGATGGGGAGCAACCATAAGAGTAAATATTTTTCGTCTCACGCTTTCGCTGAACTGCCCGAGCCGGAATGGACGAACAATGCGTCATAGCCATGCGTCACAACAGCCAGCTGTTGCACATGAAACCGGAAGCAACGCGGAAGTAACACCTGTAGCGTTTCCCTCCGATGCTCTGACGACCTGTCAGCAAAAATCAAACAAACAAAATCCCACAAAGCAGATCAATATAGGTTCGCACCCATCAATCTCTCCCTGCCATGTCGCAATCCTGCTCAATCTAATTCAATTAAAGGCGTAGCACAGGGATTGCAGCTAGTAACGGCAGGAGATGCCTTGATGGAATCACTCTCGCGGTCACTTTCCACGCCATGACACCGGCAAAACAAACAGAAAATCTCACCAGCTCTCGTCACCATCAGCCGTTTTGGTACACATTTTGGAACGGAATAGCAGTCTTTTGATTTCTACCGGCTTGGTGTAGTGTAGAAGGTCGTTTGGGGTCTCCAGCCGTCGGTTGTTGCGCTTTCTGCGACTAGCGCGCATGGCCGTCACTTTAGTCTTTCGGTATGGGGAAAGTGTGCGAGCGGAAAAGACACAGGCACATTAGAATAATTGAATTAAAACGAGTCGGCGGTCGCGCTTCTCTATGTGTTGTCGGCTTGGCTTTTACCGTAGCTGCAAGTACCTAGTGCGTTCAGGGGCGACGCAGTTACTGATACCTAGCAGCGCCCCGTTCCAGCAATTCAATTACTGTAGGTGTCCTCCCTCCGCAGAGGGGAGTGTTTGGGGGAGAGGAGAAGAAGTGGTGGCTCCTATCGTTATTACAATATTACTTCCTGGTAGCTATTTACAATATCGAGGTCAAGGGTGTCAGTAGACGTGATTTTCTGCTGCGTGTGACTTGTTGGCACACTTGTTCTAGGGGGGGGCTGTAGCACACTTGTGTAAAGAAGGTGATCCGATGATGATGACAGGGGACTCACTTTTGTACGACGCTGAATTGTGGATTGCAGTGACTCAATCCCATATCTAATCTGCGACGTTATTTGCGGCGTCCAAAAGCGTCCAAATGTACGAGGTTACTGTTGGGGAAATACCCGGTCGTCGTAAGCAATGTTGTAATCGTGTCAATATTTGGTTAAATATGGTAAATTAATGTTTGAAGGAAGTCATCGTTCGTTTGCCGTTCATGTTTACAGATATGGGTAACATTAAGCATGATTTCGTCATGGCACCCTAGTCCATCGACACCCAAAAAGCTGGAACTAACGAAAAGCGAAAGTCCTCCCACGAGCCCATGTGTTCTGCCCGTGAGCGCACAGGTCCCGGAAGATATTTCGCCTCCAATAAGTCGTATCGCCCCGGTATGTCCAGTGCGGCGGGCCGGTAGTACTCCTAAGGTACAATCTCGCCCCAGTCACGTGCACCTTTGCTCTTGCGCCGTTGTGATGTAAAAACAGACTTACGGAGACCGGTTTATAACTCCCTCCTCCGAAAGCTGTTGCCATCCCGCCCAGTATAACCGCGTGCTATCGATTGCACCCGGTCGCCCAAGATTAGTCTTTGGCGGAGAGTCGCCCTACCGTATTCCCTTAGTGTACCTGTGCAGAGGAGTCGCTGCGGTTTCTAGACGTTTGCACATTTCCGCCAAACCCCCCGAAAGGTGTAGGGGCAATCCGCGGTGCTCGGGAGGATTACGCATTTGTAGGGAACAAAATAAAACAGAATAGATGGCAGAGGGAAAACGGGGGCAATACAACAGACGTTGCAAAACCGGCTTCTGCGCCATCTCTCTACCCAACAAGCACGCAATGAAAGTTGCCCGTGCACAGTTTTCTCCCCGGCTCGGTGGGGAGGGAAACAAGGGTATTGCTTATGTGTGGCAATAGGTGGCCAGTGAGCGCCTAAGTACGTCTGTCATCGCCGTTTGCAGCAAAATGCGTTGGATTTTACTGCCCTGTGGTGCACTATCTCCCTCCCTCTCAGGATGCGGGACGGGATCAACAAACGCATTTAGGGGGGCAAGATTTAGGGGATCTTGTACCAAGCGTACATGATTAGTGTACTTCAGGGGTGGTATGGAGGTCCCCGGGAAAGAAAAAATAATCTGAAAGCGTCCCCTCTACACCAATCCGCTAATTAATCATAACCAAATAAACCATGTCCGGACGAAGTCCATCTAATCATTAGCCAGAAGCGAGCGTGTTGAAGAGCAGTGGTAGCAGCAGCAGCAGCAGCAGCAGCAAGACGTATAAATAGTTTGGGACAACCTCTGGACGAAGGTTTAATGAACTCCACCTCTATCACCAGACGGGTGAAGCACCATGTGCCTGCCGTTTTTGTTGGGTTTTGGGGTTTTAGGGATGGGCACCGCGTGGTTTTGTGGCCGGCATACGATCTTTGAACTTTGAACGACACCTCGTGCTTATTTAACACGCGCTCCATGAAAGAGGAAACGTTTAAAGTTTAAGTACCCGTGTTTTTTTTTTTTGTTTTAAGTTCCCAACATGTGGTGCGAGCGTGTCAGGCCACGTGTCGAGACTTTGGTTTTAATGTTACCGGTGTTGTCTTGCTGCTGCTGCTGCTCCAGTTTAAGTTTAATTGCCATTTCATAGTCGTTCTTTTCGAAATCGTCGTCTATTTGTGGGGACTTGGTTTTGATCCCCTATCAAATGCCTCCAAATAATGAAACCATTTAGGACAAGCAGCACGTGCTCTATTTAGGGGAAACACGTACACACTTGCTACCTAGAAGCTTGGGAAAACGCTTGATTGCGTACATCAATCATTCTGTGGGAAACGTAGCATATAGGATTTGGAGTGGCGTACGATAAATCTCACTTGAATCCCGGTAAGAAAAGCGTGCTGAATGATGTAAAAATCGTTGTTTGTTGTTTTGGTTCTTTGGTCTCTGGTCTAACTCTCGGTCGGGGAGAGATATTGTGTGTTCCACAAAGAATTCTAAGTATTTGGGAGCTATTACGTCTTTCTAATCTAGGTACTGTAGTACAAGGAAGTGAGCAATTGTAGGCCTCTTGGCGTGGTTGGAAAACAAGATTAAAGTTCACCAGCACTTTTGATATCGCCACAAGTGTGACACAGTGATTGGGATTGCTGGGAGTTCGCTTCTACCAGAGCTCGTCGACATCGAACCCGATGCTAAGCCAAACCGCTGCCACACACATATGCTGCTCTAGATTGCTTTTTCAGCGGGGCTTGGTGGTTTCTGAACCTAATTGCGTGCACACTACGTTCGCACACTGTTGGTAAAGAGAGGGAGAGATAGAGAATGGAATCATAATGATTACGAGCCCCGCGCTGTGTGTCGGATGATTGGCGTTGATTACGTCCCGATTTCCTGGCCCCGTTTCACCGTGACGCGGTTGGAGCAAACTTCTAAAGGCTGCGGAAAACTTTCCCGCTCTGTCTTACCTCGTCCAGAGTAGAACTGTCAGCACCATCGGGACCCAAAACTCCCGGATCAATCTTCGTTTCATTGTGAAGACGGGATTTGTGTATCTATGCAGGAGTCGTACCCCCCAAACCACGTTCCTAATTTGTTTTCCCTGCTTCTAGAAGTGTGCTACTGGGGGATATCCAGGCCGTTCCAGTAGTCGCTTTACGGTCTTCACTTTAGGAGCGTGCTTCCAGCCAAGAATACTAAACTAAACATAAATTGTACGTTTGGGAGGAATTCGTTCATTCACTTTCTTTTTCGTTCACACTAGACACTAGACACCAGAACGTTTAGAACACACACAAACACTAGAACAGTTGGTCACGGAATCACGGTCGCTACTCTAGTTTGGTCCGCACTCTTCATCGGAATGCGTTTGCGTGACGACGATGGGCCAATGGGCTGGTACTAAGTTTTTTTTTCCTTCTGGAATGTAAATAAGTAATCGATTTAGCAAACGCCAGTCACCACTAGTTCTCTTGAAGCAGCTAGAAGCGCCCGACCAGGCACACGTTATTCTTAGCGCGTCCAGGGAAGCCTGCCCTAACGAGCACCGATACGAACAAAAACCCCGGGAACGATGTTGCCTCGTGCACGGTCACCACGCAAGTGACGTTTGCCGATAGAGTGCTACGTCCCTGCCATGCCAAGGGGGTGCGATCCCGTGAATTTACCGAAGCCGCGTCGTCATCAGCCCTGGACGGGAGAGGGTGGTTTTATGCTACGGTAAAATCGCAGTACTGCTGCTGTCGTTTCCCTTTCAAACACGAAACCGCTCGGCTTTAGGATAACGCGGGAGGGTGGCCGAGTTGTGGAGGAAAAGCCGAACGGAAAACGACTCACGGCTGTGTCTCTATGTTTACGTTTGTCCACTTCACTCCAGAACACACTTGCCGGCTTTTCCGAGCGTGGAAGAAAAATGAATTCTCTGCCTGCCCCGCCGGGTGTCTTCAAGGGTTTCTGTAGGTGGACGGCTTTGGAGCAAAGTGGCGCGCGCTCTCCTGTACGTCGTGTCAGCGAGAAATTGAAACCGATTTATTATTTTAAGACGCTCGCTCCCTTCCCCAACAACAGGGTGTTGGAATTGGCAAATTTGAATATGTCCTTTTTGCAGCAGCACCACGACGGTAACCATTTTAATCGTGTGCACAGTTTGGAGCTCATGACATAAACTCCGAGTGGAGAAAGGTGTTCTGAAGGCTAAGGCTAGGAATCGCACGCCCCTCCCCCCTCCCCCCTCAAAAGGTTCTGAAAGGTTTTCACAAGCAGTCAAGTGTGATTGATTCATGCATGCGGTTTGCAGTGTAAACCAAATGGAAAGCGGTACACGATTTTCTCGTTGCATTTGTTTTACCTTTCACGCTTAATGTTATTTTTAAATGCATTTTAAGACTAGCGCAGAAATCGTAACGCAATCGGGCGTAATTTTACATGCACAAAACCGGCGTATCGATTTCAACAGCGCGTTCCTAAGGTTTAGGTTTCCTTAAGGTGCGTCTACACTTTAGAAGGGTTTCTTTAAGATTATCCTGTTTTAATAAAAAAAGGGAAAACGCCTCCCTTTTTCCGCATCAGCTTTTAGAGTAATTTGAATGTAGTTGAGTTCGCTTCCCCCATCGTCGGTTTAAATAAAGTATTTAAAAGCACACAAAAACCTCACACACCGTCCGAAAAATCCTGGTTGCCGACTAACAACCCGCACGGAAATCGGAAAAGAATGACGGACGGAGGGCACGACATGCACCTTTTGTGACCTTTCGGAAACACTTTTCCCTCGCTTGGTTATTTATTTATTCCGTGTCTCAGCGTTAGCGTGTCCGTTCCCTTCTTTTTCCCTCTTTTTCCTTCAGTGTTTTATAGTTGCCCTTGAGTGTCACAAAAACTGAATAAAGCAAAAAAAAAACCTCGGTGACGATTAAAAGTAGTAAGCGCTTCGGGGGGCTTCAGTAGTGTTTTCTTTCGCCCATCCAAAGCGCCATCGCCTTCGCTTCCACGGGCGCCAGACACTGAGTGTCAGAAATTTGTCGTGTTGTAGGATGATGGTTTTGACTTGCAATTTTCGATTCGGCCCTTTTTTTGTACGTTCTATTGCGAGGCTTCTCCACCGAAAATGAGTTGACTTGATTCGTGTTTTCGTCGTTGTGTGTCTTGTACTCTCTCTCTCTCTCTATAGCTTGAATGTCGTAAAATAATCATGATAGCAAAAAAAGGCATTTTTCTACCGAAAAAAAACAAAACAAGTCCAGCATGCGATGAACATTAGCGTGGAAGAGAGCATACATAGCCCTCGGTTTCGGGTGGCCAACCTACCACAGACGGGAATAAATAGAACCCACCATCGGAAGAGGAGTGGCTCACGGCAGAAGACAACCGCTAAACAGCCGGCGCAATGGCTCGACTGTTGGTGTCTAGCTTTTTAGGCCCGGTTGGCCCCAAAACCAGGCGTGTTCCGGCCACCGAAGTTGGTTGGTTGTGGCTTTGCAGAGTAATTAAATTATTCCCAAAGCGGCCCCGTACCACCGTGCACCACTTTAACCGTACCGGGGGAGGTGGTCACTGTCACAGGCATGGAATATGATGTTGCATGAATATTATCTATTTTTCGCTCCTTTCAACAATTCTGCCTTAATTTGTGTGACATCTGCTAACGGTTTCGTGTGCGGGAACGACGCTGAAAACCATACAAAACACGGTTTTGTTTTATGGTCCGTCATGTGTCCTTGGAAATTGCACTCCAAGTTTTTCGCAGTTGTCGAGGAAACCTTACAGTCAATTGAAAGCATCCATCAGTTTCGATTGGCCCGATTGATTAGCATTGCGGTGACAACAGACTGCAGGCTACAATTCATGCCCATTCAGACGAGCCCAAATTGGACCGCTTTAATTGGAGTTCCTGAAGTCTGGTGTGTTGCGGCCGGTGGCTGGAAGAGAGTAACGCACATCTTTATTGCAATCGGACACTTGCAAGAGCGCAGAGACCGACACCGCACATCTGCAAGATGTTAATTGAATTGTCCCTTTTAAAGCAAACTCTACCGCATTGATGATGTCTCATTCGCCAATGGCCCTCTTCGCAAGTGTGTGGAATATCCTGGAACTCCTCTTGTACATCTTCAGCTGGAATGGATAGTTTGAGCGTATCTTCCGTAAATATTATTTCTATAAAACTATACGCGTCTTGAACAATTTAATTGCTTCCCGGTTCAATTAGATGATGTCTACCGCCTGCAATAAATAAGCTTACGTCAACGAAATGAACATTCACGCACCAAATTCCAAGAAACTGAACGAATACTTGCCCCACAGCACGGTTTAGAACTGCGGTTTAACTAACCCCACCATCTGTCGCTGATGCCGGCTGCACAAATTGCAACAGTAGTAGCTGCAGCGGCACCGAAAGCATGACACGCTTATGCACAAATGTGTGTGCATGCATGCACCCCCCCCCCCGCCCCCTCCCTTCGTCCATATTGGGCCATAACATAAATTGCGCGCGCGTTTTCCACTGAACTCAAAACATCAGAACCTTGTATGAATTAAATCCGAACCCTTTTGTGCCGCAATTCAGCTCTCGGGAAGCACATCAACATCAACCGGACACTCCTAGCACAGATCCGCATGAATATGCATCGTGGCTTTCTTTGGCCGAAAGGGGCAGATGGAGAGGGACGGAAACACATACGAAAAAGTGGTCGAAATTTTGACCCCCCCCTCAGATCCGTGTGTTCCGTCCGATTGATGGCATGTCATTTGCGTTTTCTGGGTTTTGGGTTTTTTTTCGATTTTTGTGCTTTATTGGAACTCCTCTCTCACTTATTGTCCGGGCAAAAAAGGGGGTGCGAGAAAGTTGACGCACCTTTTTTTTTGCCCCCAAAAAATATATATTCACGGGAAATGCATGTATCGTGTGCGGACCCCGTAATCGTGAAGCACGAAATGTAGAACGTGCAGTCTGCCTTCTCGCGGCTGTCCATCAAAAAATCATCACACCATTTCCCAAGGGAACACACTCACTCCCGCAAAATCCTATGGTGACCGGAAAGGTCCATTTCCATTTGGTGTGGAAAGTGTTAGAAAAAGTGACAGGCAAATTGGGCAGCGAAATGTTGTTATTTGATGGTGATACTATTAGGACTTCCATGTGCGTTCCCGTTCGCTTGTGGTATAATTCAGTTGAAAAAAGTGTGATTGTTTTTATCGTCAGCAAGATATCTATTGGATAGATGAACGCTTTTAGAGAAAGTGGTTTTAAAATATGTTCAAATCTATATTGAACTTTTAAAGGAGGGATTTCAATAACCAAATAGTCCTCCAAGATGTTAATGCATCTCAGACATTGAAAACTGAAACTTGAAACTGAATTGTATTGAAATTGAAGTCATTGAAATCTGTAATTAGATTAATATGAATATGATTTTATATACCCAAGCGCCACCTAGCGAGGTCTAGTGGAACCGTTAAGCATCTCAAATATTTCCCTCTCCATAAACAACTAATATTTTCATTATTTCCAACCAAAACAGGCTATGACAAGTTTATAAATCGATTTAAAAGGTTATGTTCGGAATATTCTCCTCTTTTTTTCAGCGCAATATGAAGAATAATAAGTTGAATAGCATGATTATTGGGTGTGCAAGCGAAGATGATTTTTGGTAGCTTTCGCTAGCCGTCAACAGGCGGTGCTAGCAGAAACAAAATACACTAGCGAATCTCGCTCCATGTTCCCGGTTTTTAGAATCATCTGGAATTGCCAAGGACATTCTTGAAGCATCTCTCTTATTCATTAAAAAAATATCTTGAAAGAAAGAAGCGTGCACTTGTTGTAACCTCACCATATTGATTATTGGAGTCTCTGCATTTCTTTAAAATTATTGACAGATTTCTTGCTATGGATCTTGGTAACATTACTCTTCAAGTACCTCCAGAAGATGCCTCACTTAACCTCAATCTACAATCTGCTCTTCATTTAGAACACTGATCCCTAGAGGTAGACCCTTTACACCTCGGTGCTGCCGTGCGAATTGAACTACAACCCTGATATCTGCGAACACGCGAATAAGGTCATTTGGCGGTGTCGTCAGAACCTTCTCGTTTTAGCATCGCCTTCACCGCCCTGATTGTTGCATACATTCTGCCGAGGTGCAAATGAATGATGGATCACACATTACCAACGCATCCGATCGCGAAATCGCGAAATGCTAAATTTATTCCTTTAGCACAGGCAGAGTGTGATTTTTAACCGTAGCCGCAGGAGACCGCTGGTCGGTTAGGAAAAAGTGTGAGATTTGTGCCCGTTTAATATAAACAGAACACGCAATTTACTCCGGCTATTGACTGTATGATTAAGTGGAGGAGTCGACCCTGGCGCTCGAGCACACACATTAACGGGCTTTTGTTTTGTAGATGGGGCGCGTCTCGTACGACTTTTGACGTAAGGGAGCGATAGTGCTGTTTGGACTGACGTATTGTTGGGTGATTTTTTTCTTATGTTTATCTGCTCTCTCTCTAGCCCATGTGATACGCTGTGAGGTCTAAGGTCACTTTTGTGCATCGCATGCATATGTGTGTGCGGTTCGCAATCGATTACATGTACACCGTGAGGTGTCCTTCCTGCTGGAATCTTATCTTTGGCAAACCATTCGTGTGTGGTATCTGATAAGCTGTCGCTTCTCCATACTCTGCCCAACATGAAGCGGCGACTAGCGCGCATACTCCATCATATTTTTAGGTGCTAAAATCACTAACCCTGCCGTTACTGTGTGCGAGTGTGTGTATATTCGTGTATTTCGTCACAAGATCGGATAATGTGTTTCCTGTTAATTTCACTTTTCAATAAACGCACAGGTGCATGAAGTCTGCGCGTTGTAAAGTGCGAGATGAGAGAGAGAGTGAGTTTCCCTTCAACAGAGATCATGTAGAAAGAGAAAAGGAAGAGGTCAGAGTAAGATAGTGAGAGAGACACAGTCTCCAAACAGGATAATGGGGTGATCTTTAACCTATATTTCTGTGCGCACATGTTAACTTTGGGTCATTTCGAGCTACACGCATCGCTTTATCCATGAACTTACTCGGTACGTTTTCCGCTACTAAAAACATGCACATTCTATCACTACATAAAGTTTTTGCCTATCACAGTTCAACATTTAGCCATTGTTTCAATCGGTTTGGAGGCCATACAAGACCCAGAGAGCCTCCCTTCCTCTTCCCCATTTGGTTTTTTCCACTGGTTTGCACTCGTATTACCCTCCACAGGGGCCACCGTGGACTGTGTGGCAGTTTCGACCGCATGCTAGCGATAACCTCCGAATAAACACTGTAGGAATCTTTATTTTCCACACGCAAACTCTTCTCCACAGGTAAGATGATGCACCGCAAGGTTTTCCAATGCCTTCGTTGCGCACAGAGTTGTTTAGCAAATCGTTCATCATCCTCACTAGCTGCAAACCCTGCACGACCTGACTTCTGGTAAAACGTCTGATTGGTTGAAGGGCGATGCACAAAGCGATTTTCTTTTATGATTCAATTTGCGATCGAAACACAAAGCGTGTGTCCACGGGTGCGTTTTCCTTTCTTTTTTTGTTACTTGTGTATTTACTTCCGATTTCTGTCCAGATCCGCGGGTGCGTTTTTGCACTGAGACAACCGCGACCACGAAACAAACGAAACTCACATTCACGCCACGATCACGTTCCGATTACAACTAATACACGCAGCTCGCTGAGACGTTGGCACAAAGCCCTCAAAACTCGCTGCCGGTTCGGGTTGCGGCAAACGGCACAGTGGGCTTCATGGAAGGATTAATTGGCAAAAATTATCCTTTTAAATAAGAAATTTGCTAAATAATTTGGAAATATTTCCAAATAATTTTATTTGCGTATTGCGTATGTTTTTATATATTTGTTTGTGATCAACACATTGATAAAAGAAATAATGATATTTGTAGAACGGATCCGTGTTTATATCATACTAATTAATTATAGTTTCGTCTTTAAATGGACATTAAACGTTATTTAATTGTAATGTTTCTTGACAATAATACATCGAATTTCTCATGTTTAAATAATAAAATTAATAATTGTTTGTTATAATTGTTATAAATACAGTCGGAATTTCTCAAATGAGCAAGCATTGCATTTCAACCACTACTGAATACGATGCTCTTAGTTTGTACATTTTACAACCTTTTTTCCATGCTATGTAATATTCACTTAAAACAAATTTTAAAATTCTTCTATACCACTGTGACAGTCACTACAAACTGTTTACTTTTACAATTTTACCCACGCAATTTTCCGTTGTGCGATGGACGAGGGTGGCGTTGGTTCAAATATCACCACCACCACCATCACCATATAGAGGGTGCGTTGATCAACCCTCAAAGCGGAAAGGTTTACGCACCAGCAGCAGCAGCAGCTCTCCCGTTGCTAATGGCAGCCGTGCCGCTGTAGTGGTGTTTCAAACAAACGAACCAGCACAGCTATCCGTACCAAGGGTGCTTCTACTATAAGTGAACACCGTCCGTTAAACGGATTTGTTCATTCAATAAAGTGTTCATTCTTTTCACCTTTCTTTTGTGCGTTTTGTTCTCCATTCTTTGCGACAGGATTTAATGTATTTTTGTCCCGCTTTCTGTTTTCTTAATATGTTTTGTTGTGAGTAAAGGCGAGCTCAACCTTGACACAATAATTTGATCGCACTGAATGAATTCTGTTTCATGGGTTTTGTGTAAAAAATAAGGGTACACGTTTGTTCGTTTACACTTTTGAAAAATGAATATTTATTCCAAATACAATTATAATAAGATTATTTGATCGATTAGGGAAAATAATGACGCTAATTGAATTGCATTTTATTCTTATCCAACAAAAGAAGAGCTCCCTTGCTGTGTGTTGTCCCCTACGTAACGGTTCGGTAGAGCGATTTGCCACACTGCACTAATCGGACGCAAATCAAAGTAAGTTTGCTGAATAAGTGAGAAAACCGCGCCTGTTTTTTCCACTCCATCCCGGTCTCGCATCTCAATTGAATTGTAATTCGTAACGAAATTTATGATAATCCTCCAGTCTCGTCCCCTGTCGAACCACGGGAAAAACCCTGCCGTGTGTCGATTAATTGTTACCGCAAGCAAATTTTTTTAACAACACGACCCTTACAGCTTGTAGGTTGTGTCCTGCGGCGTTGTTTTAGGTGAGTAAATATTGTGCCAAAGCGCACAGCCAAATGTTGGCTGCGTCACATAGTTGGGATAAGGGTACGGGTAAATATCGTTTTTTTGTTACTGGTTTTTTGCATCACGTTTTTCAGTCGCGTGCAGGTTTAGGTGGCGCTAATTTTAGCGTAATGTTCGTTGGGGATGAAACAGTCGTATGGTGTTTGTGAGAGGTTGGGATGAACAGAACGATACGGTATCGATAATTGATGAACGCAGGGGATCGATACAGTCTGGAGATTGTTGGTTGGAAGTTTCTTCAATTTGGATTCATTATGTGGTGAAGTTATGGTAAATTCTGCATTGACTTGATTTAATGTGCGAAAATCAGGCAACGTTCCTTCCTTTTTTTGCTTAATTTGCTGTATTACTTACTTTTGCAGTATAAGACTATAAATATTAGGTCACAATAATGAGGGCTTCACTTGATATCACAAAATAGTAAGCATGTAATGCAATAGTAATTTATTCCTTGTCCACTAATCAAGCACAATTGTCAGTTAATATTCGAATTAAGGCACAGAACAACACAATCTCTTACATTTCGATTTCTAAAAAGTGCACTACATTCTCGACTTAAGCAAATAACATTTTACAGATGGTTTGTGCTATCATCTGCTATTATTTAAATTTCATGTGATGTCTTGTGATACTTCGTTTTTTTAACCAAATTCAATTCTAAATGTCTATTGCACCAATGGCCGGTCGTTCTGTTTGGTCAGCATTTTAATTTGGCTGCATTTTATGGCTCTATTTTGCCATTCCGATTGCTCATCGCATCTCACCGGCAAATCCACTCTCAGCTAGGGAGGATGAATCTGTATCGAACGCAGAATTATTTGCCACTTTTTTCCACCTCCTTCACTATCCGAACTGCCACAGGGGAGGGAGAAGGGGGAAAAACAGTGAGTGTGAAAAAGGGAAAACTTGTGTTATAGTTGATACACGGTTGGTGTGTTTGTGTGTGCATCCTCTGCTGCATAAAATATCGACGTCGCAGTCGCAAAATTCATCCCTCCTGGGTGCCCTCTCTGGCACAGCACTGCACACTGCCTTCTCCGTTCGACAGAGCGAAAAATCAATTTGCACAAGAAATGTCGTTTTCGGGCAAATGGCAGCGGAGCTAGAGAATTATTCGTTTTCAATCGAAGGGAAAACACGGGGCTGCCGTGCCGAGACGATGGACTTCGGTCGGTTGGTGGTGGATCAGTGGATTTCCGGAAGTGTATATATCCTTCGCCTGTCTCGCAAAGGCATCGATTTCTTGTTTTTTTTTTTTGCTATTTCTCCTTGCCCTTGACGCCTTTTAAACAAGTTAGTTTATGGAAACTATATTCGGCGGGAAAACAATCGGCATTGGGATCGGTTTGTTTGTCTTCCTGTTCGGTTCCGAAACCGTTCGGGGCGGGTGTGTAGGTGTCGTTAAGTCTCGTTTTTATTTAACGTTTGCGATTCGTCAACCCTTGCATGCAGGGGAAACAGCTCATTGGACGTAGTTTGTCATAAAGTGAGCAATAAAATTGGTTAATAAAAAGCTCCCGTCTCTCGGTTCAATTAAATCGGATGCAATCAATTACACTGACTCCGCGCTAGTTGATTTATCAGAAAACATCAAATTCAATTTAATTGTCGTCCCACAGAATATGCCTTCCTCTGGAAAGGATATAGGCGGGCTGGGAATGTGTATTTAGTTATTCTAACTAGAACAACCGAAAAGACTGTCTAGGGGGGGGGGGGAGGTTTACGTGTTCGTGTTGAATTATTGGCATCTTTCGATTTGCACACGATTTATGATTATCGTGCTACGAAAACACAACGAGAAGGAAGACATTCTATCTTTACGTAGCACGCCATGACGAAAGTTAAACTTGAAACTATGCAAAACCGGAAACATGGCGACACGGACACGCGGATGTTGTGCTGTCTGGCAGAACATAAAATTGCTGTGTTCCGGTTCTGTGTATTTTGAGAATTTCGTTCTCAAATCCTTCGTGATTGCTCACAGAAACATGATTCTAGTTTATGTAGGTGTACAGTTTTGAATTGTAAACATTTAGTGGATTGCCTTTGGTGGATCTAATCTCTGAAATTTATCCACATTGAGCATATTCTTATTATTTTAAACACCAAAGTACAGTATATGAAATTTTGTAGACGCCTTATATTCAGATATTGGTCAATATACAAGGATTTTTATTTATAGAGTATGTTCTATTCTCAGCAACAAAAAGTTTTTTGTGAATACCGAAAATCCCTTGGGATCAATAAAGAGAGAGAGAGGGGAAGAGTGTGATGAATAGGCTACGACCAGCCGGAAAGGTCTTCATAGTTGCTAAACGCTGTCCCGCATTGAAAGCGACCAGACCCCTATGCAATTCTACCAGTTCAGAATTTCAAACGGCAAACTACGTCCCTATGAGCACGCACCATGCCTTCCGGTGCGTTGAGATATGGTGGGTGTCTTCCTTGGCTACGCATGCTACCGTCATCAAAACCGATTGTACGCTGGCTTTTTTCGCTAATGAGGCGGTTCGGGGGCAATCGTTTCAATTAGTTTTAATGTGACGCCTGTGTAACTCAATCCTGACCGTGAACTTCGGGCCCGATGGTTCTTACGTTTGCAGACTTTTAGCGCTTAGTCGCAAAAGGGTAGTTGAAGAGAGCACCAGGGTTGGTGAAAATTATTACGGTGATGGGGTGCTCTGGTGCAAAAGACAAGGGACCGATAGCGGCATGTGTACATTCCCTTTCGATTGCCACATGATTTCAGCATGTGTAGAATGCATTTTAAAACCCGGGGAAATAAAATGTGCGTGGTAGGGCATGCTATTTTGGCGCAAAGCAGGGATGACGACGGAAAACAGGAACAAAAAGAGTGGCAGCATGAAGACGAGCATTACGAGCGAGATGGTCATCAAAACAATGCGTGCGTGTAGGACATTTGAACTCTCGCGTGAATGTTGCCGCTGCAGGAGGGCTTTTATACGTGTCAAGCATTCGGGCAACAAAACTAGGGAACTCATTCCATAAGTCATACATAAGCTATTATTTTACTATCAGCGGGAAATGTGTATGGTATGGAAATTTGTGTGTGTTACCCTTTTTTTTTGCATTTCTTCGTGATGAGTGGTGTCTAGTTATGATTTCAAAATCAGACAAACCCCCATGCTATGCGAGGGAATATTAATTAAAAATGCTCAAATTGTTTGAAAATTGTCCCAATGCTAAAAATGGCTTTGTTCGTAAGTATGCTTTAGACAAAACTCGGCGATATTTATTACTTTCTAAGCAATTAAGCGCTGTGAATGGTGCTTTTCTACTGATTTACAATCAACTCAAGCGTAACACTCCCATTAGCTGTTCGCTTTAAACCATATGGAATGATTCGTCACAACAGCAAGCCCATCAACCCAAACTCTCTGTCTTCTTGGTCTTTTTGCTTTGCACCAGCCAACTCTCCCTCTCTCTCTCTCTCTCTCTCTCTCTCTCTCTCTCTTTCTCCCCCTGTCGAGCAAAAAGTCATAATTGCCTCCGATATGTGGCAACCGTTTTTTCAATATTTATCATTAGCGCACCATCCCCGATGCGGTGTCCCGAAGGACCACACTGGCACCGGGAGAGGTGTTATGTGTACGACTGTTCCGTCTCTTTGCACCGTGCTGTCGTCCTTCCGGTCGGTCGAGTGGGTGTTTGCCGGCACAAAAAAGGGGGCAAAATTTTGTCCGACATCTCCCTTTCGCAGCGTTATGATTTTTGCAGTCCTGCCCAACGTTCATACATTTTTCAAATCGATCGGTGTCTGAGACAAACGCTGTACATATACAGCGCCCCGGACCGCCATCATCATCGGTTGCGAAGCAGAGCCACCGACGATAAGCGACCGGTCCACACCGGTATCGGCAATTCCCCTGGTGGTGGAATTGGTTGGGCATCGAATGACACTCAAGACTAGGGACGACACAGCGGAACGTGCAGTTGGTGCGCGGCAAGTCTGCCCGAATCCCCGACAGATGTTTGTTTAATTAGACCATGCGACCAAGCGCTGGTGGCGGTGGAGTTTGTGGACGACCAAATCTACTTCATTCGCTCAGGATAAGGAACTGGCTTACTCTTTCGCTCTTTTGGGAAAGGATAGCTGCGGCCGGAAGTTGTGCCGATGCACTTCATAAACCTTCATCCATACACGTTGGGCAGAGAACAGTCGGCAAAGTCCATTGTACAATAGACCCAAGCAAAAAGAAGAGCGCTCAATGGGAGGGCTAAAGTATGTTTCCAATCAACCAACACCCGAGGTTTTCCCCTCTCTGCAACACGAGGAAATCAATTGCAAAATCGCTGTGGCCGGTGTCGGTAGTTAAATTCTTCGCCTCGTGCAACGGAAATGACTCTTTACACGGCAAGTGTGAAGAGGGAAAGGCATCCTCGAAACGGATAAAGATTCTGCGTTTTAGTGGTTCCGATAAAGGTGTAGGACATTCTATCCCTACCGAAGCTGCTGGTGCGATATGATCGTAATTTTCGGTTTCGGCCAACTTTCTCCGAGGGTTGGAGAGAAGCACACACAACTCCCCTTTCCCAGATAGTTAGCGGACGCGGTTTGAGGGTCTGTCTGGGCAAAATGTCCATTTGTTCTTCTGACAGATTACTGTCATTAGGGTAGTTAATAGTAAAGAATACGTCAGTGTTTGAATATTTGGAATGGAGTGTCGTTTTTTAAATTACTTCTGAGTGGTTTTAACACCTAAATACTGGTATTAGTTGTGAAATGACAGAGGAATCAACAAAATTCATATTAAACAAATGTATACGGAAAATAAACTATTTAATATCCTTAATTATGTCAAGTTAAAGTACTACAATCATTTTACACAAGTCGTCCCGTTTATAAACTCGTGTCTTTAACGCGCTCTCTTTTGTTTTATCCTTCATTTTCAGTATTGCAATGGCGGCGACCTGGCGGACTATCTGGCAGTCAAAGGAACCCTCAGCGAAGACACCATCCGATTGTTCCTCGGTCAACTGGGTATGTCGACTTCGTCGGATAAATCACGTCCTCCCTAAAAACGCCCTTTAGACCATAAACTATAAAACCAGCTACTGCTGCACGGTTTGCCGTAACGTATATTCTGGGATGGATGGATTAAACTACTTGCTTCGCCTGCCGGCAGCATTTGCTAGCCGTTTTATGAAGCACGTGCTCAGGTGTAAATACACCCCATTAGAAGGCACTTAATGCTTTTTTATGGGCTGGGACGTAAAAATATAACGATCTCTGGAGGATTCTCCTGAAGATCCCGTTTAAAAAGTAATCACTTTTTGAAGTAGCGTTAACCTTTACCCTACGAGGCGATAGATTGAATTGGACAGTGGATATCGTATGTGAGGATGTATTCGGTACTAACCATTTGAATTCTTTTTGCTACTTTTCCATTTCCTTTACAGCAAACGCTATGAAAGCCCTGTACCAAGCGGATGTCGTTCATCGGGATCTGAAGCCGCAAAATATACTGCTCTCCCATAGCTGCGGCAAAGGATTGCCCTTACCATCGAAGATTACGCTTAAGATAGGTAAGGATTTGTTGTCCCCGAGTGAGCCTTTTCATATGCACAGAAAATTTAAATTACAATTTACTTACCCGTATCGCGTGTGGTCACTTTTTAGCCGACTTTGGGTTCGCCCGGTTTCTACAGGATGGAAATATGGCCGCAACCCTGTGCGGCTCGCCGATGTATATGGTATGGACGTAGTTTTTGTCGCAGCAGCGACCGTCGTAGCGGAAAAACTAATTAAATAAAATCTCTTTTTCCTACCCTTGTCTCTCCAACAGGCTCCTGAAGTGATCATGTCACTGCAGTACGATGCTAAAGCCGATCTCTGGTCGCTGGGCACCATCGTGTTTCAGTGTCTGACTGGGAAAGCACCATTCCAAGCCCACACACCGCAGGAGCTGAAAATGTTCTACGAAAGGAACGCCAATCTGGCTCCAAAGTATGTACCTGTGGTGTGGTTTTGTTAGCAGCTTTGCTTGAAATGATGTACCCCATAACCTCAATTGTTTGCTCTTCTCTCCAGGATTCCATCGGGTACTTCCAAAGAGCTAACGGACTTGCTTATGGGGCTGCTGCGCCGCAACGCCAAGGAGCGCATGAACTTTGACACGTTCTTCAACCATCCGTTTCTGCAGCGTGCCGAAACGCCGCAAGGCCAAAATGGTTGGTAGCTTTCACCCGTGGGAAGGGGATGTGTAATGTGTAGAGCGAAATGATTTACCAATCACGACTCGTATTGCAGATCCAACACCAACTCCGTTCGGGGCGACGGGCAAAGTCAGTAGCCCGCTGCAGAAAACGGCTCCCATTGCAATGCAACAGCATAACCAACAGAAGCTGCATCACCATCACCACCATCACCAGCAACCGAGCAGTCAGCAGACGGCCCAACATCACGACCAACAGCAGCACATTAATCAACACCTACAGCAACAGCAACAGAAGCAGCAAATGCAGCAACAGAAGCAGCACCACATGCACGAGCTGGCCAAGAAGCAGACGGTTGAAAACAATAACGGTAAGCCGAGGGAAGGAAATGAATGAAAAATTAGCCAAAGCTAGATACAGATTTTCCCAATGTCCTCAAGATCAGGTTTAATGAATGAATTTTTACCCTTCATGTCCCTTCACTTTCCCGCAATTTACTGACAACTGCTCTTTGCCCACGAAAAAACATACTTTCTTTTTGCCGTCCGTCAT
This sequence comes from Anopheles epiroticus, assembly GCA_000349105.1. NCBI lineage: Eukaryota > Metazoa > Arthropoda > Insecta > Diptera > Culicidae > Anopheles > Anopheles epiroticus. The sequence continues at coordinate 213,670 of KB672275.1, read as the reverse complement.
TAGCTTGTTTGCAGTTTTGGACGGTCACGGTTAGAACAGAAGTCATGTTCAAAAATAACCACTGCACTTATCTGTTGCAAGTGCCGTACGGCATGCACTGCACCCCTGGTAGGTGCAACTAACGTTGCTGTGTACGTTGGTTTGTGTGATCAAAAGTAAATGCCCCGTCAATATTTGTGCATTTGCTGCACTGTGTTGGTGGTTGTGTTTTTTCAGTAATATCATTCTCCGTTGACAGTAGCAAGCGATCAGAAGCAATTCATTGCAAAGAGGATTTAATATTGTTGAAGTACAGCAAACAATTAGTATATTGCTCTTATCGTAATTGAAGTATGTTTGGTGGGATTTGAAACTGTGCCTCATTATTGTGTGAAAAGTGTTGTTGTCACAATCTGTCTTTTCCTTTTTAGTGCCGATCACTGAGCTTGATGACAGTGTGGCAACGATCAGTGCGAACAACACATCCAACAGCAGCCCCGAAGAGTCGGATGACTTTGTCCTAGTTCCGAACAATATTCCGGTCGATCCCGGTCATGGTGGCAGCTATGACAAGAGGTAAGATTTGGAAAGAATACACAATATATCCTTCATTTTCACTTATGAACGTTTTTTCCCCGCTTGCAGTAAACCAACTCGAGTGCCTCAACCGATGTCCCAGGCTCAGGCGAGTCCGCCTCGACCCAGCACATTGCCGATCTCAGAACCGAAACCCGTCCCGACGGCCGCTAGAAAAGTGTCCCGCCCGCAGGCGCAAACACCTCCAAAGAATAGTTCCATACCCCGATCGGAGCCTATCAATATGAAGCGGTCGGAAAATCGTGGCAGCAACTGTGATATCCGATCGATCTCACCACCGGCCGTACAGTTTGCCATCGGGACACCACCGTCCTGTGGTCGGCGGAGATCCACGTCCGGTGGTTCGCTGTCGGAAACACCGCCACCACCGAGCTGCTGGACGGTGAGTCCGGGCTCCCACCAGTCACCGTTGCGTCGCTCCGGTACCAGCTCGCCCGTACTGAGCAATGCGCTCTCGAAACTGCCGGCCCTCGGCAGTCCGACCACGATGATGGGTGGGGTGGAGAATAACAACCATCACCATCTGCATGGCCATCCGCTGACCGGGCGAGCCTTTACGCTGCCGGAGCTGGGTGCAGCCGGGGGACTGCAGAGCTATTTGGACGATCACACGCTCGACGATCATCCGATCAATTTCCACGCACCGGAGCTGCACGCAGAAACCTTACTGGATGTAGGTTACACGCTTTTCGAGTGGTTGAGAACACTGAAAATATTAATTTAAATTTTGTTTATTTAAAATCAGCGCGATCATAATGAAACACTGGCCAAGCTGAACTTTGTCGTCGCCCTGACTGACTGCATACTGGATGTGGCTGACTCTCGTTGTGCTCCGCTCTCCTCGATGATGCTGGCCGATGCGCAACCGGTTCCACCTCACCAGCCGGAACACTGCAAACGGGCGGAACGTTTGGTGCTGCTGGTGCGAGCACTCCATCTTCTATCGGCCGGAATGAACCTTGCATCGGCGCAGATACGTGCCGGCAATCTGAAACCTTCCAACAGTGTGAAAAACGGTATGTACTCCGTTATTTCCAATCATCATGAAAAGACGGTTAATGTCTTGTTCAATTTTAAATTACAGTGTTAACCACTATGCACGCTAAATACCGTTCAACGCTGATCGAATCAAAGAAGCTAAACAGTGCCGGACTGCTGCAGCGCGCTAACGCTAGTAATATTACCGCTGATAAAATCATCTTCGAGTTCGCGTTGCAGATGGTTCGTATTTTTGTTGATTGTAGTAAATCGCAAATGTTAAAGACTACTGTACCTTCTTCTCTCCAACAGTGTCAAATGGCGGCGGTGGACGAACTGTTCAACAAACCAGCCGAATGTTTCCCGCGCTATCAATCGGCACAAATTCTGCTGCACTGGCTAGCGCAGAAATCGAAACATCCGCAGGACAAGATACTGCTCTCGAACTGTAAGTTGTTTATGGTTTAACATAACTTGGTACAATTTGAAACGATTTCTAACCACAACCGTATGCTCTCTAGATAAAGAGGCTGTAGAAAAGCGGCTATACATCCTGAAGGGCCAAGGCTACATCTACACCACGGATGAGCTCTCCTGAATGCACTACGACGGTGTGACGAGCGTGCTGTCCGTGACGACACCTTACTCCCTATCACGCTATACAGTAAATTTGCTTTATTTTGGAATTCGATTGTGTTGATCATATAGTATCTATTTTTTTTTCCTTTACGCAAAAGTCAAAACGATTGCTTACGACATGATTAAGCAAGTAAGGAGTTCAAAATTTATCTTTGATATCATTTAGCAGTAGCAGATTGTTTGTTTACAATAGTTTACGCAAATGCTTCGAGAATAAATAACAGCACATAACAAAAATTAATCGTAAATATTAAAAAAGTTAAGAATAACACAGAAGGGTATTTTTGTGCGCAAATGTTGACGTGTATGGCATTGTAAATAACAGTAAAGCATTGTCGAAAAACTACAGAACAATGGGAATGGTCTGTGCTGGCAGGGACGATAGGCAATGATATTCGTTGCGAGGACTTTCGTTACACTCCCGTTGCGGCACGAGAAGGAGAGGCACATTAACAAGCAGTGATGGTACGTGCTAGTCAACAGCGGCGGCAATAAGGCAATGTATATAGAAATGGCTTTGTATTCACTTTATCTAAACAAAATATGCCAACATCCACTGCGGTAGGGTAACATATACAGCTCATTGGTCGTCCAGGACGTATTTTCCCGTGAGGCCTATAGCGTGGAATAAAAGTAGATTAACGCTTCGGCAAACTGCGCCTGACAGATTCATACTCCCGTGATCCCCTAACCGTTTGCGATACGATAAGCGTTCACAGATAGTAGAGAAAATAAAGGAAAGATGAAAGGAAATAAAAAAAAGTCAAAATTACATACCCGGGATGCTTGCAATGTTATATAGTACGCGATGCCATTAGGACAAATCGTTATACGAACGATGAAATTGCTTGTATGCTGTACAGAGAGCACTCGCTTCATTGCCCTTACGGCGGCGGCTACTGATCGCGTTTTGTTGGCGTTCTGACCATCAGCTGCAAAGAGAACTTGTGAGTTAGGTGTCGTTTGTTTATCATGCTCGTATTACCAAAAGCCTCTGATCAAAGTGCATCAAACATAAATATCATCAGGAGAGATATAACGCTGTGTGTATAATATTATAAGGCATGAGAGTGAACATCCAGAGGAGCGCAAACACCCAGAAGCGGTGTCATTGTGGATGAAAAGGGAAAGGTCAATAATTTGCCGACTTGCGTGCTTTTTCTATCCCCCCTCTGAACAAACACGGGAAGTGTGTGTAGACGAAAAACAGTATCATAGTACAAAGGAGCAGTTTATAAGGCAGCAGTATAAGACAGAACGGAAATTCCCTTTGAAGTGTGATCTTTGAACTCTGAATCTGTACGTACGGTGAGGACACTAAAGTCGTTTAACGTGAGACAAGAGGTCATTATCCCGTTCGCAACAATAGAAAAGGGAAGTGCACGATTGACAAAAAAAAAGCTGTGCAACACGTGCAACAACATCCTTGCTCGTCTGGCAATATTCGAACCTGAAATAGACTGCGTGTTTCAGCCGTGAACCGTGCTGATGGGAAGCGAAAAGAAAGTTGTGCCTGCAATGGTACACCACCCAAGATTCCATATGTTACGTGCAAGTTGGCGGGAAAATATAAAAGAAAACCGAAAATAGCCTAAGATCTGGTTCGGCAGCAATATGCTCAAATCGAGTAAGCCCCCGCAAGCCAGCAGAATAGTCTGGATGATGTTCGGGCGAACAAATCTACTGCATTCTTCCGTTTTGCATAGAAAAGAAAAGAGAAATCCTCACAAAGCAAACAAAATCATCATCCAACATCATTGCAGTAAAAATGCAGTGGTGCGCACTAGTCTAATAATACACTATAGGCAGAGCAAAACGCCGACACTCGGCGGCTAAACTTCTCTTTCTCCAGTGTGGGACGAGAGCTATGTAAGAAATAAAACACAACAAGAGTATGTGAAAAACGGATCATTAATAAAATTCTATAACCCAAACAAGTTGATAAAGTCTTTTACGTTGTTGAGCATATTTTGCTTGCTGAAACAAAATGGTTCAACCTTTTGTATGAATATTTATGAATATTTCCTTTTTGCTATTGCTTCTTTTGATTGTTTACTTTAGTTGGAGTAGAATTTCATTTGATTATAAACGTAAAACTTGGCATCATGCCTATCTTCGTCCCCCCCCCCCCCCCCATCAGGCGGATATGATTTGTATTTCCGCGTAACGGCTGCCCGACGACACGTGTTACCGAAGCTTGGTTTTGCTGCACAAGATCCTATCCACTTCTGCATTTTACGAACGTGGCTCGTACGCTTCAATATGCGCGGTGTGGAAATATTTTAATGTGTGACAATTACTCCAATGTTTGTATATTGCACGTAAACATATCGTGAGCCGAACCATATGTTCGTCAACGCATTTTCCACAACCCAATGTGCCGGCTTGCCAATGCGCAATGTGCATCACACTTTACGTTGCGGAAAGTGCCGAAAGGGTCTAGAGTTGGGGCGTACTCACTTTAATATTTTAAATTCAATTTACACAGTGCGGGGAAGGGGATGACGTAAGATGGTTTTATCGTAAAATTCATCCTTGGTATGGCATTACCGGTGGAATATTGCTTAGGCTTTGCACACAAACGACAAAAGTGTGTTATGGTGATTTTACGGTAATAACAAGCAGTTCCCATAAATACATGTACCCAACATTTTCCAAGTACTTCCTTCGCACAGCATCTTCTTCCTGCGCAAGGAAACTGCAGGTGTTGCTGCTCTACACTGTACCGTTCCGACCGACTTTATTCACATAACTAGTTTTACGACTTTGTATATAAATAATTTTGATAATTTCATTACATGCGGTCATGTAGAGTATGCACGTTAATGCACGTCTTCGATCCCATTGGGCGTACCGACGAACAGACGGACCAAACTAAAACGCCAAAGAATCGCTTCGTTTTACGATCGTTTCACGTTTCGCCCCGGTTAATAGAACCTTTTTTCCGTCACTCCCTATCCTTTCGCTCTCCAAAGCGTGTGGGATCGAGAACGATCGCACGGTAGGCGTTCGGCCAACAGAGCTGCCCCCAGCATCGCGCTTCCGCTGAACGGCTGGACGTTCTGTGCTCGCACATGTGTGTCGAATTTGCCGTTTTTCTTCAAACACAGCTTCCGAAACGATGTCCTCTGTAAAATAGTGTACAACTTCCCACTCCGAGCGGTTTTGCTGTGTTGGTTTCCATTAGCTCACTCGGCAGTGTACGGCCAAATTCCAATCTGAGCGCTATTTTCATACGGTTTTGTCGCTTTGTGGGCGACTGTGGCCTGAGGTAATAGGGTAGTGGGTAGTGGATAAATATTGACTTCCTGAAGGTTTCCAGTGAGTGTCGGTTAGTTTGTTGGATATTCCTCGCCTTCAGTGATCGTTTTCTGCTACCTCGAAAACATGGGTGCTGAAACGATGCCAAGGAACTATTTCCAAATATTGTGAAAAGCTCATCGAAACATATTTTTTATGTTTAAATGTCGCTTTTCTTGTAACGATCTTCTGCCGCCATTTTTATGTCCCTTTTTTATGACAAAATTTGGACTGCCCAGAAAGTTATTCTCGTTTACCATCTTGAAGGAATTGGATGTTCGAAAACCTGTTCCCTGTTTACGGCCATGAACAGCTCCAAAGAGAAGGATCATGGACCAAACATCGTACATCCACCGTATCCTTGTTGCCGGAACATCCCTGAGGCATCTTTCTTTTCTGTGAGTGCCAGCATCTATCCCATTACCATCACTGCATTCAGTCCTCGAGACGGATGTACAAAAAAAAAATGTCGTAAAGTTTGGTAGAGCAGAATTTTGTTACCATCTTCCACGCATATCCAAATTTTGTGGTCGTAAAGTCTACCTTAAATTATGCTTAACATCCGAAAGCTCTTTGTGGAATTCCTGTTCTAATTAGGCCTGCAAAAAAAGCCAGGGATTTAACGCCGGTCCGAACTGCATTCTTTTGCTTGCAAACAGTAATTATTGTCCACATTTTTGTAGCAATTATATTTATGATTACATGCATTGCATTGGCAACAAATCGAAATCCTCAAACTGCTGAAGTCATTGGAAACTTTTCTACCAATAGCTTCAAGCTTTGACGATCCTTCTTTTTTGTGCTTTAATTAAAATTCTTCACCTCACATGATGTGTGTTGGTGTAGCTAAAAGAGTTTGGAATTCTCAAATGGGATCAAGATATCTGTACGATAACCAAGGCCAAGGCCTGGCCAGTAGTTGGAACAAAACGCACAATGTTTAGCTGTTTTAAAAGATACTCAAAGGTCAACAAAAGGTCCTTTTGCTATTATTGAGAAGGGACCGTCTGGCGATCACCCTCTTAGAGTAAGAGCAAGACCCAGATTCAGCAACTCCCTGTTACTATTCGTATTCTATCGATAGAACTGTCCACACTGTGGCAATCCCAATGCTAGAAGGTTTTGTACGGTGCCGCTTGCAACGAAGAGCCACACCGAACCGGTGTGAGCCTTCAACGCGTTCTGAGCACCGTTTCGGTTCGTGAAGCCGTATTTAACCAATTGGCCCTAAGCCGGGCCGCTATCCATTTCTGTCGAACACAAAACTTATCGCTAACGAAACACACTACGTTTTGTTACCTCTGGTACACCTTCTACTGACTGTTTGCGTTGCGTGTTTTACTGTTTGTTACGTCTGGTCGTCAAAAAGAGGGTAGAACAAAACCGCACCGTATCAACCTTGTTCGTTTCGGGGTTGATACGGATCCATTCAGAGTGGTCGTGGCCTCGGAGAAGGAAAGGTTTCGGAGATTCGTTCTTCGGCGCTTTCCGTGAACAGGGTTCTTAAAAGTAGTGTAGATATAAGTGGTGATATCAGTTGTAGGTTAGTGTTAATATCGGTTTGTTACACATTTGAATGCTTAATAGATTCTATGAAAGTTCGTGGGCTGTTGAAAATTGAATCATACTGATCACTGACGATCAGTTTGATCAGTTATCGTTGCAAAAGAATACAAGAGCTAGGAATAAAAAATCATTAGGAAAAACTACCTATGATACTCCATGATAATATCATTATTTAAAGCATCTAACTACTTCTTTTGGGGCCGACTCGGTGGTCTAGTGGTAACGGCGTAGTGCTGTCAAAAGGCCCGGCGCCGGTTCGATTCTCATTCGGACCGCTGCCGCCGCCCCCCATACGCAGGATTGACTATCCTGTTATGTGTAACACACTAAATCACACTACCCTCCATACGCAGGATTAAAAATCTTGATATGGATGGGTACATCATCTAGATATGGGTGGGTACCTAACATTCGTGCTCTGGTTAGGCCTTGACCCTACTAGGTTGTTGCGCCATCCAAGAAGAAGAACTTCTTCTATTACGCTTCGTTATAATTATTAATCAATTGAAGTGTAAGTTATTGCCTTTCGAAAGATCCTTCAGTGAATTTAATAAAATTCCTATTCTAATGACAGATGCAGACAAATTGTTCTGATTAACGAAGTAAACCTCTTCATTATGTCAATCTCAAGAACTAGGGGAACATGGGACAATATAGGCACGTTAAGTATTTTCAAATCAAAACACCTTGGTTTCATGTAACGATTAGTCAAAACGGTTGCTTTTTTCGTAAAAACCACAAAGAAATGTCACACGTCTTAAACTATGAGACCTTTAAAACGCATAATGTTGTTTGAAATCATATTAAATACCTTTTTCCAACGTAGCAACAATTATAGCATAAAATTATACTTGATTATAGAATCGACATGGTGTACATAGTTTTGATTCACTGAATAGATTGTGGAGCCTTAGCATTTACATTAACCCTGTAGTTTAGCCCAGTGTGCCCATACTACCCCATGTTCCCCTTGAAAAATATGAATATCTGTGGAATACATTCGAATAGAATAATTTTAACGTGTTTTTCGAATAAAACCTCTAATAAAATGAAAAGGACTACGCATCGCTCAACCCTGCATTTTCATTCCCTTCCTATCTGTCTCTCTCACATAACGCTTACCGTTCTCGTCTCTGCTCACTTCTCGCTTGCTCTCAGTACCGGCTTAACAACCCAGCCGGCTTAAGTCTACTCCGCTCAAACAAACACGTGCGAAACGGAGAAATAGAAACAAGCAGTTGAAAGTGACAGAAAGAGAGAGAGAGAGAGAGAGAGGAAAGTGTACCTCGCTCAATTCAATCCTTCCAGCCACGGGAATCTCACCCGTGTGAGAGACTATTTTGTCGACTTTGAAAGAACGGATCGCGACCGCGGCATTCCGCGTAAGTCGCGCGCCAGTACCAGACGAATCCTCACCCTTATCGTACGCACACGTGCTGAACCCGGCAAAAACAAAGTTAGACACCGCGCATCCCACCAGGTTCCATCATCCCGTCGCCAGTTTACATTCGACCGCTGGATGGAAAGCGCACTCTCCGATCGCAGTAGGCCGCGGTGAACAGTTTTCGATGAGTCAGATGAGGACGGATCGAATTACGTTGTGCTTGCAGAACGCACCGTGCTAGAACTCTGGGCGATCGTATTTGCTGTGAAAATAACAAACGCTTTCTAGAGACGTGTTTGGATGTGCTCCCGTGCTACGCCGTGCTGCCGTTAAAGGCCGGGTTCAAAATCGGTCGCCAAAACAGTCGTCGAACATCTGTTTTTCCGTAGGTTGATCTTAGCAGCGGGAAGCGGTTTTGCCACCCGGCCAAAAACAAGCGTAAAACACAATCAACAGCTAGTTCCTGCTATCAATAACAACCATCAACCGAACTGCATGCGCGATCCGAACGTTATCGTTGTACCCAGGAAATATGTGCAAACTTCGTCTGTTCCGCTGCTTCGAACAGGAATAGTGATACCACAGGCCGTACGGGTTGGTGCGTCTGCTAGACTTTCTCGATCACTGCTCCTGAGGCGTCCGTCCGGACTGATTGCGTTCTGCTGCGCACGCAAACCCCTTTTATACGCAACAGAAAGGTAACACGCTTATCAGCAGCTGGACAAGCGGAATCAAATTATCGTGCCAGGCAAGACAACACCCGGCAGTGTGTGTGTGTGTGTGTGTGTGTGTTTGTGTGTTTGTGCAAAAGGATAGAACCAGTACGGTGAGGGGGCCCCGCTGTGAGGGTTATCAGTAAGGGCCGCTCGACGAAAAAGCTTATATAGACGACGCCTAGATTTCGTTGCGAAACAAGCCGCCAGTGAGGGGAACAGTGAGGCACCGACAAGGGTGAAATTTTTAATCGGAAGCGCAGGATGACGTCGGGGGAAGACATTGCTGTAGTCGATCAGACCCGAAACAGTCATCATCACCGCGTGGCCAATGTCGTGTCGTAGTGAGCGCGTGCTCTGGAATGAGCGTTTTGTCACGAGCAGAGCATTGCGTGAGATCAGATACGAGATCCGAGTGCTACGAACGTTGATAGTGCAGCAGAAGAAGTTTATTTTAAAGACATTTTAAAGACTACGGAACGTGAAGTTGTAAAGTGCAAGTGTATTTTCTCTATCCCGACTTAATCGAGCAGGCCATGATCCAATGATCTCCATCAAGCAACAAGTGGTTCCACGTCCAACGCATTGCTGTATGTGACGCTCGTTCTCTCTTGAGTGTGTTCTGAAAGTGTTCTTTCTTGAGAGAAAGAAAGTGAAAACTGCATTTGAATTTGAAGTGGATTATTTAGTAACGTGACGTGTGCTCCCCGTGCGCGGACGGTGCGTTGCTCAGTGTTGCCGTCCAAAGTGCACGAACCTTCAGTGTTGCTTTCCTTTGTTTTTTTTTCGGTGTAATTAAATAAGCCCATTTTCATGCGACACCTCTGCGCACCTTTGGTAAGGCAGGTCGGTGATCAATTACTATACAGGTACGTTGTTCGGCGATAAGATTATCTTGCGTTGTTTAAATGATAAAAATGGCAGAGAAGGGGCTATTTAAGAGTTACGTCGAATTACGGCTTCCGTTTTTTTTTTGGGATCTGGAATTTTCGTTCTCCAGCAAAAGGTATTTTTCGTGCATTCAGCTACTCTGTTTTCTGATGCTGATGATCTGAACATAATAAGTTCCACGGATGTAAAATGTTCCTCACTTCCGCTGTAGGATAAGCTATCTCCTAGTCGAAAATAAGTGATAAAAATACAATTGCTTTGTTATTAAATGTTATTTGCTTTGAAAAAGCTGGATAAAATAATCGCTCAGAACAAAGCAAACAGTCGTACAATATTTCTCGTTCTTCAAGTTTTTTTTTTTCGTAAAGGGAAGCATTTGCAAGTCTTTCGGGGGCCTCAGGTTTCTCATACCTGGCGCAAACAAACGAAAGGTGGTGTTAGACAAACATAAATTCTATTTTTACGTTCCTATTTGCTGTTATCAGTGATCCGGGCTGGGCGATGAACTATTTGCGGACTAGAAGCTATCGTTTCCTCGCAAGAGGTGTGCGTGTTTGTAGCCCCTTCTAGCGCTCACTTCCAGAATACCATTCATGCGAATAGTCGTAATTGCTGTGAACATAAACAAAGTGTGAACAAATCAGAAGCCTAAAGGAAAGGACAAACGATGAAAATGTGCTTAATGCCTTTCAACTTGAGAGGTAACTAGAATTTGTTCTGCAAAAGATATGAGAATGCCATTTCCATACGTGGTATGCTTGTTATCAAGGAAATTATGCTAGTGTAGAAACTTTTATCAGGTAGTTTTCTGTTTCTCTACACATTAATTCACAGTACCCAAAACAACCAGGCGCTATCCATTCTTAAATATAGTTCTTTCTTATCAGTTACTATAATCGATTTGCGATCTTGGCCTGAAGTAGAAGCGTTCAAAATCGCCCATAATGTTACATCGCCTTCTGCGAGTCCGTAACAACGGCTTTGATGGGCGACGCTTTCTCTAAATATTCCCATCCCAGTTGGAGCCACTTCTTCTTTGTTAATGTGGATGGTCTAAAAGGACGTTTCATTCCACAGGCAATAAGCAGTAAACACAGCAATGAGATCATAGTACAGCTCGTATAGCTCGTCGTTTTAGTAGCTTCTCGATTGTTCTTCCCCACACACAAGACCAAAGATTCTGCTGAGCATTTTCCTCTCGGAGACGGTTTCGTCCGACTTGGGTAGCGTCCATGACTCAGAGGGGTGCGAGAGCTTTGGTAAAGGAGTCGAATGACTTGCTGAAGGGCTGCAAAACGATCTCCCGATCGGCAGCAGACCGGCGCTCAACTCAATTTCCGTCCTGTTGTCAGTCCTGATTTACGACTCAATATGGGCGATGTTTGAAGCGACCTCATAAATGAGGTCACCTAACTAGACGGCACCCTTACAGATTTTATTAGTACAGCCGCTGATGATTTCACCATTTCAGGGTTTTCTGGAAATATGCTCGATCCTTTAGTATGCTCCAGCTGAATAGGAGAGCCACAAACCAATGGGACTTTTGTCTGCCACAGATCTCGGTATTGGTTAATGTATTCACAGTAGAATGGCTCCATTTGGCATTGAAGTTTCCCAGGATGATCATCCGGTCGTGCCTGGGGCTCGAATAAATTATTTGTCTGTGGCGGCTGTTTAAAGCAGATCCTTGCCGCTAGTAGGATCGTTTATGAGGTTTATGTTGAGACCGGGGCTCTACGATGAAACCCGTTTCTAGGTGGCGGTAATGGCTGCCGTGATTCGGTCACACCGACTCCTCCTAGTCATTGGATGTTTTGTGACGCTGCGAAATCCAGTCTCTGTGTGGCTAGAGCATCATCCAACCGCTTCAAGGCTCGGTCTCTGTAGAAATTATGCTACCTGAATGAGCCCAATTTAATCGTAGAGCTGAAGAATAGCGTGGGTTGTAGATCATTAGGTTCGCTTCGCAGATATCTTCTCCTATTTTCTGTGCTCAGGTATCTCACCGGGTCTGGGTGGCTAAAATTTGTCCCAAAGGTTTAATTTGATTTTTTTACTGCTCATGAAAATATATTAATTCTAGCCTTTATTCATTGTCTCGCTAAAGCGGTTTTTGGAACAAATAGTAAGCGCTGATTACCTATATGGTCGGACCTATATGGCCTTGGAGGATCATAAACATGCGGTTTCTGGGATGTGTCAAGCCTTAAATAAACTTTCCCCCTTTTCGATCCTCCCGGACGCGTGCAGGATGTGCTTCTTTTATGGCACTGAAAATTTGACGCTAGTCTGTTGGTGGTTTCTCACGGTTAGCTCCAGTTGAGCATTTCTCGTTGGAAATAATTCAAAACACCCAGGGAGAGCGCTTCCTGGATCCAAATCTTTTTGATGACCAACAATGTTTTTGGCGGCTTCAGAGCTCTACATTCTTCTCACATGACTCTTAACAGGATGGTGTCTGTGACTGTTTTGCTTTGAGACTTCCAGTTGATAAAATAGCGTCGAATCTGCAGAACTCTCAATTTTTCTCAAAAGCACGCCTCGAGCAACTGGGTGATGTAAGTTCCTGTCTCTGTTCTTTTCTCCATGTTTTGAAACACAAGAAACGTTATTGGTTTCTTTAAAAGTGCTGTTACTTACATATCGTAAGTACCCCAGTACAGATACCCCAGTTTCGGAAGGGTATCTCGATGATATCCCAACCAACCAAGTTTTTTTGGAATTCAGGAACTCAACATCCTTCTCAACTATATCTTGTCAATTTTTTGCTTGTTTGGTGGATCTACACATTCTTCTCACATGCCTCTATCCAGTGTGGTCTTTTGCTCTGATACTTCTTTCTGGGTGGGACAACAACCCTTATCAAGGCCCACCAGAGCACCAATTTGCTTTGGCTTTTTCCGTGACTAAGTGTATCCGGATCCTGTGTAAAGGGGGGGGGGGGGGGCAACGGGAGTACGAATGGGATTATATACAACGTCCGGCTTTCTATCACAGACCTACGCCGTTACCACTTAGACCTCCGAGTCGGTGTTCAAACACTTCTAGCTGATAAAATACCATCGAAGGGGCAGAGCATTGAAAAGAACGCTTGTAATTTGAGCAACCGGATGATGTAGAATGCTGGAAATATATTTTATCTGATATAAAAAGTGCTGTTATGGCGATCAAATAGCTAAACACTTCCTAACATCGAGTGCGATTCCCGATTTTATGCTGACTAACAAAGTCTTTGGGGATTCAAGAACTCAACATCCTTCTCTACAACCCTAGAGTTATCTATGCTTTAGCTTGAAGTTTTATAGTTCATTTCTTTAGCTCATTTTTTTTAAGTTACTTGAAGTTTCAGTTTCTTGTTGAAAATGATTTCTCGCTCGCTAAATGCAAATTGTTTTCCGAAGGTCTGCATTCTCCATGTGGTGTTTTGTCTCCCATGTTGGATATGAAAGATAAAAAAAAAAACCAGCTCGGTGCAACCATGTCCTAGTCATAAATATAAATAAAATAAACGACTCAAAATTAACATGAATATAACTCTTCACTTTCAACCTGGTTGCAATCTTCTGGACTCGGTATTGTACACCGGATGCGAGGTACAAGTTGCTGCACTAGCAGTGATAATTGTCTGAGCCATGTGTCTGTAGAAAACCCTATTGCTCACGCTGCCAGCTTGCATACGATAGGTGCATTTCAGCTCTCGCCGAATGTTGCAGGGAAGACACACAATAATTGTAAAATTAGCATTTTCGTACCCGCCCATGGACAACATGTGAGCCAGAATGGCACGGGCGTTGTATACTCGGTCCAGTTTTTTTACGACCGTTTTGGACGCGACCGTCTTCCCGTGCATGTGTGGTCACGAGACTTTTACTGTCGAAGGCGAATGTCTGTGGTTTGGCTGTAAACACACTCCAAATACATTCGTTCTCCAGCCGGCGATTTGCTGTTTGTAATTTTATTTTTAGTTGCTCGTTAGTGGTGGGCTGCATTGCAAGTCGCACTCCAGCCGAACGGTATGATCCATAATGAATGAATTCTTCCCAACCAATCGTTGCATCAAACGAGCGAGGTGTGTGTAGCGCAACCGGCAAGTCGCGGCAAATCCGTTCAATTTAATCACAGTGAGACACTGGATGCCATTTCACGTAACGTTTACGTTCGTTCCATCATCGCACCCCGGTAAGCAAGTCAGCGAATAAGTGCCGTGGCTCCACACCGGGACGTAATCTTATCAATAAACCCTTACGGCTTGTGCCCCTCTGATAAGATTACCGGACGCAAACCCGCCACACGCGGGGTAGAACCGTAGCCCGGCATATATAAACGGTTGACTACCTCGCAGTACCTTCCCTTTCGTAGTGTTTCGCCTTTGGCGAGGACATGCTCCACGTCGTCCAGCTTCTTTCGCGCGCGAAGCCCCATTAGCACGGGACTCTCACTCGGATCTTTCAAGGAACAAACATCTGATCCGGTTTTCTTGCGGCAGCTTCGCGGGTTTTATGAGGGCTCGGTGTTTGGTTTATGATTCCACCACCAACCGTGCCTATTTGCATTCTTGACGGGTTCCAATAAACTCATCACTCTGGGGGCTGGGAAGTGTGGCCGTTCGCCCTGTAGGAACTTGTGATTTTTATTACCACCCGCACTAGATAAGCACCGAAACGAGCGAAAGAACAAACCGCTTCCTTCACCCCGACAGGTTTTTGTTATGTGTTGTAAGAGAACATCGCTCGTGCCAGGGTGATGTTGCGCTTTTAATGCACTGCACCGATGTAAACGCTTGTAATTGCACGGGCAGGAACTTAAAATAAAAATCTAACGATCTGTTCGAGGTCACCAATCGCTGGTTTGACGGGAACAGGCGTCGAAAAACTTTAAAAATATCATCGAACATGAAATACATGTTGTACTGTACGGCTTGGCAGCTAAACGACAGTTTATTAGTGGATTATAGGCACATTAATTTTTACGATACCTCGTTTCTCATTTGAATTTGTTAAATTTTATTAGACTTTATTGACCGCAAACTGGTATGCTGGTATTGACCTGCCACTCTTGGGTTTGGAATCATCTTTCTAGCTGGATACACTTCAACATCAGTGCCGACCCTGTGGTGTTCTTCTAGAACATGGCCACTATTAAAAAGACGTCCTATTCCGACATATCCAGCGAGAGTGAAACATGTTGTAACCAGATTAAAGAGTGTAAAAGTTTGTTTGGCGATAAGGGTTTCGTAAAATGTTTGGAAGTGACATCACCGTGCAAGTAATATTAGGTCCAATATATGCAATCGCCTTTGTAATTGCGGCATTAGAAAGATTAACACGGGGAGTTATGGTCTTTAAATTCACGGGAGACAAAGGTCGCAAAGATAGGACCTATGTGTATTACAAGAATTCGTTCTGAGAGTTGTAAGTCCCAGTGTCTATTATCAGAAGAATTAGATAACTTGGGCATAAAATACTATGCTAGTGACAAATGTACCTTTACTTAGTATAACACTTTTTTAACACTAAGCAGGTAATTCAAATTTGCGTATAATAGAAAACTTCACATGAAATTTGATACCTGTTCAACCTGTGTATGAGCAGTAATATATCGTTAATTTAGACCACTGAAGGGTCCCAATATTAAACGCTGTCTTGTAGAACAGTTCAGCGGCGCCTCTCAACCAAAGTATACCAGTTTGCGATAAATGGAGATCACTTGCCCTGTTACAGAAAATATTATAAAAAACAAGCTCCAGAAAACTGGTGGTACCTGGAGAGGTGTTCAAATATCGTACCAAGAATGTTTTTACTTCCTTTAAAAATAACACAGACACGCAGTTGCGGAAGACAGGCTTAGCTTAGTTTACCGTTTTTCTTGCGCGGCCCTGTGATGTCCTATCAAAACATGTGCAGGAAAAGTGTAATGCTCGCTACCTGCATACGATGCGTGACCTAAATTTCATATTTCATTCTTGATCAATTGTCTCGTGCTTCGTTTATATATTAACATTTTTCTCTATTTCCAATGACATTGATTATTAGAAATTACTTAAAAAATTGCATGTCTTACAATTGCGTTAATACGCAAAACCAATACCCGTCACAAAACATTTCCTCACAAACGCTCTCCATACACCCTCAAACAAAGTGTTGAGTTCTATGGAGTATGGAAAGAAATGTAAACAGAAACGAGCCTTGAACCCGATTTTTATGCCTGCACTTGTTATGGTCTAGCATTCTTCCTTCCTCTCGGGTTTGCCCGTAGCGTACAAAAGTACCCAAAGATGTCGTTTTCTGTTGCCCCGAAGATCTTGTACCTTCTACGGTCCGGAAAATGCTTTATCAAGAGCGGCTGCGTTAGTTTGCAAGCCAGTATTGCTTAGACCGTGAAGTGGATGTGTTATTGTTGTGCGTTTGTGAGTGATCAAAATTCCGATGTATGGTGCCAAGGCTTTGTGCTAAGATATATTTACGCTTAACTCACGTTTCTATGCGTAATCATCGTTGCTGATTCAATTGACATCAGATAAAATCTGCCACGTGGTTCGGCGTATAACGTCCGCTTTTGTTTTGTTTATCGATTGAGGTATGTTTTGCTGGTAGCTTTGTGATAATGCTACAATAATATAATGGACTTATTTATTGCATCGAAATCATCCGTAAGCTGTACAAGCTACAGTAAACCATAGCGCAATCGCGCTGTTTGCATGTTTAAGGACATTTCGCTCTAGTTCAAGGACACATTCATCTATCCAGCAAAGGATTTTTTTCTGTTTTTCATTTACAAATCCTTCCTAGGGTACGATATTACTTCCAGATGTTGGAATAATGTAGCAGGACAACACGAGAAGAGAACGAGAGAGAGAGAGAGAGAAAGGAAAAAAGCAAAGTGTGAAAAAACACAAGTGTTGGTTGCACTTATAGCAATTTACTTGCATGCTTTGCAAGGCAATTAGTTTGCAAAGGAGCATTAGAAGGAGCATGAAAAAGTAGTTTTTTATACAGCTAGATAAAAAAGACACTGGCACAAGCATTGGAAGTTTGGTTTAAAACATAACCTGCTAACCTGATAACATAACCGAAAAGTCATCATAAAAAAAAAATATCATTGAAAAATAATTATCATAAAATCAACATTTTTTCTTTAAAAAGACGCAGCATAGTAATTAAATGTACGAATTAAATTCTAAAGAAAAATATATAAAATTCAATTCAAGCTAAAATAACAACATCGATTTTTAAACTATCAAACGTTTTAAGCGTTTTTTGTTAAAATCGATACTGATACTGATTGAAGATACTTAGTGAACAAGTGTGTTAAACTATGTAAATCATTTTTTCATTAACTGTGGCGGGTGCGCTCAGAAACGTGTTCGAAGGAGAAGAGAAAGAAAAGACAAGTGGAGCTAGAACATATCCTATTGCCGCTAGCTAAAAAGCTGTTAAGAATCCCGCCCCGGTTATCACAAGTTGCACGCTGTCGCCAACTATCCAGCGCCGGTGGTCGCTGTTGGCAAGTGTTCCATCCCGGTGGTCTCTAGTTTAATGCTACGGGGCTCTAGTTCAAGTTGCTGTAGCAAGTTGCGCGCCCCAAGTTGTCGTCGCTAGAAACTGTCTGTTGGGGATGATCGGATGAAAGACGAAGATAAACAAATGCAGACGAAGAGCTAAGAATATGAAGCAAGTAAAAAAAACTAAAACAGAAGTGTTCGCTACTGAAAAAATGAAAAAAGTTGCAACAAGGTCTAAATTACGAATGACAATTAAAATAGTTAAAACAGAGAAAAAGCTAGGACTTTAGGCTGTTCTGTAGTTGTAAGTTTGAAGCCGGTTCGCGAGACGTTAGATTGAAAGTCCTGGAATGGCAATACACCGTTTAACCTTTCGTCTTGTTGTTTTTAACAAACATTCGCGTCTAATACTTACGCACAGTGGGCCCCGTAACAGGCTATTGTGCTTGCGACCAAGCAAACGACAGACCGACAGAAAATTACTAAGCAGCATTGATGAAGAATCCTTGCAAGCGACCCACTTTATACATTAACTCTCGTCTGCGGTTAACAGTCCCAATAAAAAAAAACCAATTATATGCGATCTTATACCTACCGCACACATTGTTCGTTTTCCATTTCAAAATTTTGTTGGACTTTGGAACTGAATTGGAAAAAAGGCGATACGTTTACGACGATGGCATAAATCACCCATTGCTTCGTCTTTCGTAGCGGTAGAGTTTTTTTTTTATTGCCACTTACTCATAGTCCTTGCTTGTGTCTCTGCCGCAATGCAATTAAGCCTAGCATTTCAAATCATTACCAGCGCATTTCCGTTGCGTTCCGCGCAACGCCGCGTATAAACAAATGTGTCCGGCCGAACGGGACGCACGGCAAATATGCACCGCACCGTGAACAATACAGCTCTTTGTTCGGGGGGCCCTTCGTGCTGTCTGCGTGTGAGTTGACGCGCACAGAAAAGTTCAGTTCCAATAATAATGCCATGCCATCGGTACCAGAACGAATTGCTATCGGCATCGATATGTTGTGAAGTTGGGAAAAGAAACATTGCGCTTCAAAGGACTGAAGGATTACAGAAACGGAACAATAAACGAAAGAGAAAATATAAAAAAAAATTTTTTTTTGTGGAAGAAGATGGAAATATTTTCCTTTTTATGACTTTAGATGGTACACCCTTGATGCAATGCAGCAAAAGAGTTATTTATGTCGCGTCATAATTCTGTTACTCTGTTTGGCTGCTTGGTGGACCTCTCCTGTGTAGCGATGTGTTTTAGAACACGGACTTAGGCATGATTCAGTGAGTTGAATCTTTGCCGTGAGTCAGATTAATTCTACACATTTTATTTTGTCGATTGGCTTTCCTTGTCGACTAGCAGGTTACTCACGAGTTTACTCATTCGTGTAGAGTAAACTCATTCTGCAAGAGTTAACTCTTGATGAGTTATTAAACTCACGAGAGTCATTCAGAGTGATTTTACTCTTGAAGCGTTGTTAGGGCGAGAGTGAGTGAGTTTCTAATTCACATGGAGAGTTCATTAATTCCCGAAGAGTTGTTAAACTCATCTGTGAGTTAACTTCTTTTACAGTTTTTGGAACTCCTGTACAGTGAGTACACAAAATTTGTTTGTCAAGAATTTGTCTAACTCATCCGCTCTGAGTGAAATCCCGCTAATGTGCGGCATTCCCATCACTACACACCAGGATTGACACAAAACCCACGACGAAGACAAACACAATCAGCTTGGAGCGAAGTTTTGGAACTCGTTTTATTTTGTTCAATTTTCTTCTCAATTTAATTACGAATGAAATGCTGTTTCGCATGGGTTGTTGTAAAACATTTAGGAACGTTAAAACCATTCACCGAACGTGGAATCGTGGTGTTTAGTTGCGGCAAACGCAGACCGCCTTGCTGTTGCAGTATCCTCCCCGGTTTCCGCGAGCGATGCAGTGGGCAGCGCACAGGCTGCTACCGACGCCGAACCCGCTGGCCAGATCGCAGGTCGCCCGCTTGGCCCGATAGTTCTCCAGGGCGGCGTGGTGCGTCTCCTCCGGCAACTCATCGACTATTAAAAGCAACAAAAAAACAAAAATGATTTCAGTCTGGGGGAGATGGGATTAGACGTTAGCTTTTTATGGTTTCTACGTACGCAACGTATTAAGAGCGGCACTGCCCGCAACGGCCGCATGCTCCTCGGGTGCGGCGTGGACTCCGCTGGCGAAGACGGTGGCCGCCAGGACGACGGCGATGGCACACACGATCGTTGCACACTTCATGATGATAGAATGGGGGTTGGCCGGTCTCTCACTCTTGATGATCTTCAAAATTTGAAACAGATTGCACACTTGGGCTGCACCGTTCAACTGGTCGAACACGTTTTGATTGATCCCACCAACCATCCCGGGCCGCTTTATATACATCGAGAGTCGATGCGCGCTACCCCCTTTGCGGGTGATTCCCCCCGAACGATCGCGAGAAAGCGTCCGCACCGGGCCGTTTTTTCCATCGCTCGAGGGGATCCCACCGGCACATAGACACAAAGAAACACGAAAAGGGAACGCGCGGTAAAGTACCTTTTTCTTAACGATTTGCGTTTTCTCGTGGCCCATGTGACCACTATCGGCCATTTGCGCGGTAACACACGCCGGCGTGTTTCGCTTCGCAAATTGTGCTTTCTTTGCTAGTTAATCAATCTGCAAGGAGACGCGTTCTGTCGCGAGTTCGGTGCACTACCGGGGTAAAGGGTTTGTTGTTTGTCCTTCTGGGTCCTTTGATTGCTGATAGCGTGACGGTGTGTGCAGACGGGAGATAATATTTACTCCCACCCACCCGGTTGCAGGTGAATTGTCACGGGGAAGGCAACAATGGAGCAATGGTATTGCTTGTTATCGCTGTTGGCGTCAGATATCTTTTTCAAAGGTTGTAAGATCTTATCATTGTGATACAGGAGAGTAGCGAAATGTATTTAACTAAGATTACAGGTAACACATCCTATTTTAGCATAAAGTATTAAGTCCAAATTTCTTATTGCACGTGCACAAGGTGCCTTATTTCGTTTTAATAGCTTAAAATCACTTATATAGCTGCGTACGTATATGCCTCTATCTAAAACGTACATTTACGCTTCCTGATGTATAATATAAATCCTATTTATTAATCTATATAGTAGTAAAACGATAAACTCTCAATAAAATACAAGGTCCGCCGACAAAAGTTTTAATGTGAAAAAAAAAATTCTACGTCAAGAGTTGTTTTTGAACCACTATCACGTGTTTGATCACTTCAAAACTTTTCCATTTTAATTAAAATAATTTTATATACTGTATAACAACAGTAGTATTTGGGGATAGTTGCCGAACCTCTACCATAGCATCTGGTAGCTATCAACCAAAGTTGAGTGTACATTGAAATTGACAATTTTTTGTGATGGACATCTCTAATTATAAATTTTAAGTGATACTAAGTCGCACCAGCCGCGATGCTTCTCCAGAACATCATAATTATGATGGCATTGAAGCTTAATCTGTAGTTTCCCATAGCAATTAAAAAATCTTTTTTTTCTCTCTTTAATCATCATTAATGCTTTTACTTAAGCTATTATCAATCACAACAGCACCATGCATACCCATGCATTTCAAATTGCAGTTTAAAGCAATGCTTTTGATCGCTCATCGCACAACCTGCCTGTTTCCATACACGAGAATTAAGGTGCAATAAATAAGGTCATATAAGGCCAGTTTTTAGGGAATTTTTATGCTTCACGCAATAGTGTGCAAAACGCATCGGAAATTTATTTTTTCCGTACCCGCTTGGTTGGGTTGTGCGATTTATTGTCCCCACATCTGCTCCGTCCTGCTCGAATGTGGAAATTATTGTACAATTTCAACATATCGGATTTTTCTTTACCTTAATTAAATTTTTGAATTGCACTTATGCAAACGGTCCAGAAAATTGCACCAAGCTCCCTTGATTGGATGTATATTCCAAAAATTTAAGACACGCCAAGCTTTATTGCCTTGCTTCTTTTCGCATTCTTCTTATTAAGTGTAACTCATTGGCAGGATATTGAGTCCTGTTTGTACTGTCAGCGGATTGTGTTTTTGCCAAATATATTGCTCATCTGTCAAAAAGTTCATTTATTGATTTATTGCACCTTTAATTAGGGTCCAATCGTACGCCCGGAACCAGACGCCATGTATCGAATTTGAAGGAAATAATTAGCTTGACTTTAAAAGGTCACTGATAAATTGCACTGAATTTTGAAGGATAGTATTGCATTCCATATACTAGTGAGAAAAAAATCACAACCTCTCTCAGCTCCATTACACCGTTCCGCTACACTTTAATTATTGTTCCTACAGGTATCGACTTTCAAGTGCGCTCTTCACTTCTATCGCGGCAAGTGCAGCTCTTCACTGATGTTTGTTTTGATGTAATACTTTCTATTATTGCTTAATACTTTTCTCCAATCTTTTTTCAGTCACTCGAGTGATAAAATGCAAATAAACAAAAAGTTTAAATGAGTTCTTTCAATTATGAGTTCCACACTGCAGCCCTCTAATTTGAAATTCTCAACAACTTTTTGTGTTTCCTTCAGCTTAAAAACCACAACCAACAGCGGTAATAAAAAAAAATCAGCTTTAGCCAACGGATTAACCACAACGCTCTGCCATTCGAAAGGGGTCTATGGCCGTTTGTTGAAGTGAAATAATAGTAACAATTTCAATAACGCGGCCAGGCTTGAGGTTGGTCAGGCCTTTGATGACAAGTGGCGTGTTCGGCACCCTCCTCCACTGTGCGTCAGGACGCAGGTGGGACAATTATCCTAGTTTACCTTTCCGCCGCTGCCGCCCTTGCCGCGTACACCAGTGAGGCAGCAACGAGGCGGTGAAGAAGTATAATGTTCTGACGTGGCGCAATACGGCTGGTTCGTTCCCGTTGGCAACCGTAAAGGACACGTCGCGCTGCGTCGCCGTCGGTGTGTGCTGAGAGGCGAATGGACCCGATGTTATTGTTGTCCTAGCGTCCATTGAGTAGAATACACGTGTTTTTGGTTTGACGACGCTCTGAGGAGGACTTCGATAGTACTTAGTGGGGCTTAAAGTTTAGAAGTCAATTTTTGGAGAGTGTTTATCGCAAAGTTGTACGGTGATGGTAGCGCAGCTAGCAAGAAACAGTGGGGAGTTTGCTGCAGCACTAAGGATACTGAAGCTGAACAGTAATTTGTTTAGAACGAGAGGAGGTCGGTTGGATGTGTGTTGTGTATTTTATATATATATTTTTTTAATCATCCAATTACAACGAATAAGAAGCGTATCAAAATTGACCGATATAATTTTTTTGTCTCTCTGCATTTATTTTAATTACTTTATTACTTAAATTCGGATGCAATTTGAACAAGAATAAAAAATTACCTTACCTTTAAAATTAAATTTACCAAAACCGAAACTCCTACTATGTGCCTTAAGTTATACAGTTCCGTTCGAGTGTGACATCTTGATACAACCTTTTTTCTACGGCACACAAACTAAATCCTCAATTATCTTATTTCAACAAATAGATAAACCTTTGCCATCAAACATGTCTTGGGTTATGGCGTAAGAAATCTGTACACCAAACTCCACCCAACAAGCTACAAGCCCGTTTAACTTCTAATCCAGCTCGTGGCCCCGAAATAGAATACCACGAAGCGGCAGGATAATGCACAGATAAATATTGCTATATCCTATGTAAGGCATCGCACCTCACTAAAGTCTCATAAGCCAACGCCACTATCTTATCGTTCTTTTTGCTGCTCTGCATTCTTTTTACCTTACGCTGCTTTTAATCATTCGGCTTTCGCGCGAATTATCGGCCAGTTGGGGGATTAGGAGATCTCGGGCATCCGATAGGGTGGTGCGATATATAGAATTCATCGTGCCGCCTTGCGCCCAGTCACAGCCCGTTCGCCCTTTCGATCGGTGTGGATTTAGTTTATCGAATCGTCACGTCAGTGTCAGTCGTTTTGGTGTTCAGTGTTTTTCTATGTCATCGGACCGTACTCGGCTACCCTTTACCCTGGTGGTGTGGATCGTCTTGCAGCTGGATCACAACTATCCTACATGAGTGTGACAACTCTTGCATCACCATTGTTAACTGTGGCCTATTGGGTTAGTGTTATAGAAGGAAGGGATGTGAGGCGTTGTTTTCAGCACTTAAGTGTGCTTGGGATATGAATACTTTAATAACAAGTGTAAAAGTGGAAACAATTTATACGCAATTTGTCGCTCGATTGGACAAATCATGTAGTGTAAATATTAAATAGTGTCCTTTAGCAATTATGCTAAGAAAAAATGTGCTAAAGCTTGATTATGGCAGAATCAATAGAGTGTTTAATGTAAAATTTTATTTTTTATAGATTTATCTTGCTTTGGTATAGTTGTTAAAGGATTTCAAATGCAGGATACTCGTTATGGCAGACCGTTTCACTGAGAATTATGTTTAGATCACTCAGACTTTCTTATCTTTTCAACCAACACCTGCATGATTCACCCAGGCCTGAGTCGATGTAAATGTTGCGTCAACATTTGTTGCCGAAATTGTGTGGACAAACTGTCAGTTTTTATGCTAGATTTTTTTTTTATTGCATGAAAAATGAATCTAATTCGAATTGTGATTATTTTTTCCCATAACTTTTTTAAAATTATCCATCCACGTCTATATTGCCGTCTAGCTACCTTTACATAATATTTATCCGAACTTTTTTTACCTAAAGGAGGATATATCCTAAGTTAAAAAGAAAAGTCATTGTGTGTATTTCGTCAACATGTTCATTGGCCCATGCCTTACCAGAGATACAGTGAAGTCTCTCTAAGATGCACACCGACGGGACTGCCAGCTTAGGGAGGATTCCAGCTTAGTGAATTTGACAGCGAACGATCGACGTACCTCCATAGTAATTTTTACGTTTTCACTATCTTTGAGCAGTTGAATTCGTTCGGATAATGTTCGAAATTTGCATTTTCTATTCATTTCCAACCAAAATTCGTTAAATTCGATGCTTTAATAATGTTCTAGCGGCACACCGAGCGAACGTTTCAATGTAAACAAATAATGAGCTGACGTCAAGAGGCGAATGTTAACTGCAGGCCAAAGCCTCTATAAAAATTAATAAAAAAAAAGCTCACGTCAACTCAAGTCTTCAATCAACACATCTAAACTAGCATTGCCGACTTAGAGAATATTTGTGTGCAAATTCCATGTGCAGCTTAGGATATTCCATCCAGCTTAGGATTTCCATCTTAGAGAGGCATGAAATGTATGGAAAATGAAGGGACTGACAAAAGTGTGCATCTTAGAGAAACTTTCCATCTTAGGGAGGTTACAGCTTTAGCAGGTTTCACTGTATTAAGGTTCGCAGCGAGAAAGCCAAAGTTTCATTCTACCTTCTACATCTAGAGAATAAGGCGAATTACTGTTCTGTTAATACTTAACTGAATACCTGATACGCAAAGCTCCGTTTAAGGAACACCTTCATGTGAGATCGTTTTTCGATGGGTTTTCTCTTATCTAGGTGTCACTGTACGTCTAAACTCGTTTTCGGATGTTAAACTCACACACACACACAAGTGTAATTCAAGAACAAAACAAATCAAAATTTTACTATAGATTTAATCCAGTTTTCCATCCTTCACTTCTTTTTTTTGACAGATTTTAAGTTACAAATTATGCGTAGAAAGTTCGTCCAAACGTTGGCAGCGCAACAGCTTGAGTTGTCCGATCACGCACAAGCGAACTCGATGGAGTCCGGTAAGGAGCAGACGCGCAGCTCGCAGCGGCTCAAAAAGCGGCAGCAACGCAGCCACCCGTCACCCAAGCCGGTCAACACATCCGAACCAGAGGTGATCGAAATCCTCGATGACGATAATGACCTAGAGCTGATGATGGAACGCCACCGGAAGTATCATCCGCGCAAGTACGTCAATCTGCAGCAGCCACCGTCCAAGATTTACTATGACAATATCGAGAAACCGACCTCACCCGCCCCGGACAGGGACGACGATACCGAGGAGGACGCGGAGGAGCGGCAGCTGGTGATCGATTGTGTGCGGGATCAGGATGCGCCAGCGAAGGAACCGAACAACAACGGTCCGGCTGCCGTTAACGAAAACGGGCAGGGAAGAAGTGAAGAGCGGGACAGCGGTGGCAGCCAGCCGCGGGAGACGGAACCGAACAGTGGCGTTCAGCAGTCGGCAGAACCTTCGACTGCCAAGCCCAGCGGTGCTGGTCCACAGCACAGTGTCCATGCACCGCCGCGCAATCTTCCCGCGCTGCGTCCACTCATATACCCGAGAGCGGACATGTTTCACCCAAGAGTGGACACTCCGGCCCCGAGGATGATGATGGAGCAGCAGCCCATGGGCCCACCATTGCTAAACCATCCGCTTCAGCGTTCGCAGCATTACGACGGACCCAGGATCACCAGTACGCCCTTCCTAAATGAAAACCATTGTGCCGAGCGAGAAATCAGAAGCCGTGCAGCTACACCACATCCGGGTGCGAAGAGAAAACGGCACAGACGGGAGGCCCGTACCCCTGATACTGAAAATACCGGCAGTGAGAAAAGGTGAGTGTAACATTTTTATGCACTTTTATTCTTTACCTATGTTCTAAGATTGTGTCGACATGGAGAGTAGCTTTTTTTTTCACGCAACACTTTGGCTACTTCTTAGCTATGAAGAATTAGATCTATATCTTAAAAATTGTAGGAAAGCCCTACAATTGAGTTAAAAATGGCCCATGATTTATATAGTTCACCCAAAGACGTTCTCTTTTAGCTTTAGTTGATCGTAAACCACCGACAAACCGACGTGACACTTCGAATACAATGTGCTTCAAAATCTCTCCGTCTCCACATTTGAAACAAAACATACGTTAAACACTAGCGCCATCTGCATAATGAACCAAACTACTATTGTGCCTTAGCAAGGACGAGAACTGTAGAACTACCTGGACCTTTTGATGTGCAAATTTACTGTATGTGGACCAAGGCTATTATATGGTATAGGTGGTGGAATACAGAGCATTTTGACATTTAGTGATTTGACGTACGGGTTCTCGCTCGGAAACCGGCTATGTGTTTAATTATTCTAGAAATTCAATATTTATTATCATTTCATAAGTTTTTACACTGTATTTTCAAGCCTTTTATCACGTCATCATTATTTATCAAGCAAATGCTTTGATTTGTGTGAAATTCAAAGCAATGGATATTGGATGTTTTGATTCACTTTTGTGACAAAAAACAATAAAAAAGCCACATTTGTGTGTTGCAACACGATGCCCTTGCTCCTTTTCAATTGTGAAGAAACCAGGAATGCTAATTACATTGCTCAAATTTCCAGTGTATCGAATTTACGTGTAAGTTACCATGTTCATGCTGAAAAATAACGGTTGATATGAATTCAATTTGGTGACATGCGGGTTCTTCACTGGCCAGCTGTCAGAAGGCCTATTCCACCACCTGTACCATATAATAGCCTTGATGTGGACTGTATCCAGAAATTCCGTAAATGTATCTGTTAACAATGTTTCTTCGAAAAATTGATTGAATTACGTACATAAATTTGTTTCACACTTTCTTCCCATTTTGATATTTTTTAATATAATCCTACTTAACCAAACGACAATTGAGCCCATTTTGGTAGAAGCAAACACCTCCATTGTGAAAATAACGGTTGTTCATTGTGAGACACTTTTGTAACGCAAGTGTCACGCCAGTTTGTCGGTGTGAAAATCTTAAAGTATTTGCTAAAAATTCCTCAATTTTTTTTCAAATCAGATTCAGGCTGAGGTATGTCAATTAAAAATTTTATAACCATATTCTAAAAACAAACAGTTTTCAAATTTTTCTCCTGGTAATTACCAGCCCTCAGTAGAGCAGAAAAACAATGTTTATCATAAATTCATTTTTTTTTTGGTATAAAACAACATTCGAAGAATATAAAATAAACCCTCGCATAATGAGTATCCTTTTGATCGATTTTTTTGTGTAACGATCGTTCATCAAATACCCCGTGTAACGAGCAAAATGTTGCATTACACACAATGTTTTATTTTCCTAATACTATTTATTACTTTTTGTGTAGAAGTTAAATTTTAAATTTTATTGGGCAACATGTCGAAGCAAAATATCCAAGTAGATAAACTTAAAAAGATTAAAATAATAAACTTGGATGAAAACCATCCTACTGGTTGGCCCACTGCAGATTGTCTACTTTAGATTTAGATTAATTAGAATGAGAAATGGTAGTAAAAATTAAAAATTCTATCTTTTGGTGAACTTTATAAATATAAACTAATTTTAAATTAGTTTTCAGTATATCGGTCAATGTTTTGTTACAGAACACAAAGGTGCAGGCTACTCTTGCCTTGTATGAAGAAAATTTTCTCGATAACCTTCTTCCAGTAATTTTCCAGCTGGGGCCATAAAGTCCGACTTTAGGTGGCCGCAACTGTACCTTTCAAAGGGCCGTTTTTACTCACAATTGCTTCTTTGCAGAAAATCCACATTTTCTCCGCCACCTAATAAACGGCATCAAGGCGATAGCGCAACGCCGATGCCACCGCCACCACCGCTGGTGCATTCGCTTCCCGACATGATGGCCATTGCGCCCCGCACACCCTTCTTTCACAACCCGTTCATGCTACCGCCCAGACAGCCGTTCACGACCGTCGCGACCGATCCCATCGCCATGCACACGCTCACCGAGTGGCTCCGGGCCGGTTACCCCTCCCCTGAGCTGTTTACCCCGGCAAACCTCAATATGTACTATCAGTGCTTTCTCAACAAGATGCTGTTCCCGACGGCGCTGGCCTACCTGCACCAGCAGCACCAGCAACAGCAGCACGAGCAGCTCTATCGCAACTATCCGGCACTGGCCGTGACACCTGGCAATGCTTTCTATCCACCGCCACAGTTTGGCTTCGCTAAGCCATCCTCGACAGCACCGACAGCCACGGTCACTACCGCTACTGCACAGGAGGCCCCTGCAGTGCCGGAGGATGCTCCCGCTCGTCCACCGTCTCAGCTGATCGATTTGCTACACCCTAACCGGGACACCGTGCCCACACCGCGCCCCGGGTAAGTTGGATGCGCTCGAACTGCGCGTTGCAAACTCAATCCTTGTGTACGAATTTGATGTGCACAATCTTCACGCGAACATTTTAATAGATTGTCAATTTTAATAGCAACTTTGCGCTGCCATAGGCGACTTTACGGGGATTATGGTCCCGCTACTAGGAAACAAGCAAGGGGGAATAGCTGTTCCTTAAGCTGCTTTGCTACGGTCATGTAGGATTGCACGATGATGATTGTCGACCGTTTTGATGGTGAAAGATGGATACGGTTTCCGCATGTGTGCATTGAGCAATAAATGTTGATTGCTGTAAGCGGGTGTTTGCAATGCCTCTTCCATTCGACCGTTGAATCGATTCGAACCGCGCGAAAGCGTGTACCGCTGTACCAAAGCAGCGTGCGATCTCTTGTGTAATGCCGGTTGCATACGCGCTAGGGGCCTGTGCACAGTGAGCTGAAATGGGGAAGGTTTCATGTTGAATTTTGTCCCACAGGGCAGCGATCTGCAAACTTTTCGACATAAAGAGCCCATTCCTAAGGAATAGTGTCACGCAAAGAGCCAAATTTAACAATACATGGTTTTTTTAAGCTAATTAGCTAAGAATTGTGCCTCATTGAATGAGTTTTTTTTATCTTTCGTTCGTCGTTTCTACGCCTGTGTACAATAATTTGTTGTCATCTTTGCAACGATAGAAATCACAGAATGAAGATTCAGCATGCATCATTTCGATTATGAAGTGCGTTTAAAAATGAACGATTTAATAATATTTTGCATAAACTTCTTGCCCAAAATATATATACTTTATATGTTTTAACAAAAGATGAAACAGAATTTTATAGAAGCATATTAGATGGACGTTTCATAGAACATGTAATGCAAACAGTCTTGAACAGATAACAGATGAAGCACATTTGATGCTTCCTCAAGTGTGTAACAAATAATGAATTATTCTAATTGTATTTATTTAAATCACGTACGATTTAAATTTAGCTAAGTGCGTGCTTTCATTTTTTATATAATTACAGGCAACTCCCTTCAACGCTACCGTCCACATCTACAGAACGTACAACGTCAACTTCACTTACTTCTCCATCTCCTCCTGACTCTGGCTCTATGGTGGCAGCGGCGAATGTGTCACCGCCTAGTGGACCTCCCGAAATGATTGTCCCACCTAAACCCAAGACTCCTCCTCCATCTCCTTCCGGCTCTGGCTCTATGGTGGCAGCGGCGAGTGTGTTCCTGCCTAGTGGACCTCCCGAAATGGTCGACCCACGTAAAGTCAAGACTCCTCCTCCATCTCCTTCCGGCTCTGGCTCTATGGTGGCAGCGGCGAGTGTGTTCCTGCCTAGTGGACCTCCCGAAATGGTCGACCCACATAAAGTCAAGACTCCTCCTCCATCTCCTCCCGGCTCTGGCTCTATGGTGGCAGTGGCGAGTGTGTCCTCGCCTGGTGGACCTCCCGAAATGGTTGTCCCACCTAAACCCAAAATTAATCCTCCATCTCCATCTTCTCCCCAACCACCACCCCCACCTCCTCCATATTCTCCTCCTCCCCAACCACCACCACCACCTCCACCTTCTTCTCCTCCTCCTCGCCCTCCACCTCCTCCTTCCTGTTCTCCACCCGAATCTCCTCTTCCTCCTTCTCCACTTCCCGTTTCTCCTTGTCCTTCGTCTTCTTCTTCTATTTCTTCGCCTTTACCTGCACCACCAGCTAGTGTATCTCCACCAAGCAATCAACCAGTTACCAACACAAGGTCTTCTTCAAACACTATCCTTCCTCCTACCATCACAAGTTCGCCCTCGAATACTACACCTACTCCCATCGACATGAGCATCGCGTCAAATACTATGTCCCAACTCTCTAGGATGTTGTCTAATCCGCCTGTCTCCATGAACCATGCTGGAAACATTATGCGTCCTCCTTCTGTTGCTTTTTCTCAGAGCAGCATGACACCTCAAAACATACGTCCTCCTTCCAATATGGCATCACATCCTACTGCTACAGCTACCTACATACCTCCAGCACACCAACATTCTAGTACAGCTCCAGCACACCATCATCCTTTCCCTAACATCTATTCATCTAATACTGCTAACGCTACCACTACTATTACTATTGCTAGTAGTACTAGGGTTACATCGGGAAGTATGCCACCTCCTAGCAATCATCCTCCCTCGAGTATGCAATCCCCATCGGCAAGCGTATCCTCTTCTAACAAACACCCTTCTACTGAAATGGTCTCATCTTCTACTACCACTGCTACTATTCCTACTAGACAGTCACCGAGTAGTATGTCACCTCCTAGTTATCACTCACCTTTACGTACTGCTTTTGCGTCCAACACGCCATCACCTGGCATGCCTTCTCCTAATAGTCATCCACATCCTACTACCCCGAGCAATTCATCTCCTCACAACACTATTTCTGTTGTCGTGCTACCAGATGTGCCAGGTGTGCCAGGTATGCTTCCCCCAAACAATCATCCACCGTATACTACTATCGAAACCCCTTCTCGTTGCTACATATCTGCAGTGCAGTCTCCAAGAAGTGTTCCATCTACTTATGTGCCCAGCAATATGCCACCTCCTTCGTACTATCCCAACATGCCGCATTCTGATCCTCCAAATAACCATTCTCTTACTAATGGCCGTACTATGCCATCTTCAAACGCTGTTGCTTCTAACCATGCGCTGGGTAGTATGCAACCAAACAATTATCCCCCGCATGCTACTACCGAAACCCCTCTACGTTGTGGCACCCCTGCTGTGCAGTCAGCAAGAAGTGTTCCAGCTAGTTATATGCCCAACAATATGCCACCTCCTTCATTCTATTATCACCGCAACATGCTACATACTGTTGGTATACATCCCCCAAACAACCATTCTCCTACTAATGGCCCTACTATGCCATCTTCTCCCAACGCTGTTGCTACCAGCCATACGCCGGGTAGTGTGCAACTAATCAATTATCCCTCGCATACTACTACCGAAACTCCTCCTCGTTGTGGCACCTCTGCTGTGCAGTCAGTAAGAAGTGTTCCAACTACTTCTGTGCAAAACAATATGCCGCCTCCTTCGTACTATCCTAACGTGCCACATTCTGTTCCTCCAAACAACCATTCTCCTACTAATGGCCGTACTATGCCATCTTCACCCAACGCTGTTGCTACCAGCCATGCGCCGGTTACTGTGCAACCAAACAATTATCCCTCGCATACTATTACCGAAACTCCTCCACGTTGCGGCACCCCTGCTGTGCAGTCAGCAAGAAGTGTTCCAACTACTTATGTGCTCAACAATATACCACATCCTTCATCCTATTATCATCGCATCATGCCATATACTGTTGGTATGCATCCTCCAAACAACCATTCTCCTACTAATGGCCGTACTATGCCATCTTCACCCAACGCTGTTGCAACCAGCCATGCGCCGGGTAGTGTGCAACCAAACAATTATCCCTCGCATACCACTACCGAAACTCCTCCACGTTGTGACACCCCTGCTGTGCAGTCAGCAAGAAGTGTTCCAACTACTTCTGTGCCCAACAATATGCCGCCTCCTTCGTACTATCCTAACGTGCCTCCAACCAACCATTCTTCTACTAATGGCCCTACTATGCCATCTTCTCATAACGCTGTTGCAACCAGCCATGCGCCGGGTAGTGTGCAACCAAACAATTATCCCTCGCATACCACTACCGAAACTCCTCCACGTTGTGACACCCCTGCTGTGCAGTCAGCAAGAAGTGTTCCA
>KB672275.1:72467-177330 GCA_000349105.1 Anopheles epiroticus | reverse complement strand
TTGTGACACCCCTGCTGTGCAGTCAGCAAGAAGTGTTCCAACTACTTCTGTGCCCAGCAATATGCCGCCTCCTTCGTACTATCCTAACGTGCCACATTCTGTTCCTCCAAACAACCATTCTTCTACTAATGGCCCTACTATTCCATCTTCTCATAACGCTGTTGCAACCAGCCATGAGCCGGGTAGTGTGCAACCAAACAATTATCCCTCGCATACTACTACCGAAACCCCTCCACGTTGTGACACCCCTGCTGTGCAGTCAGCAAGAAGTGTTCCATCTTCTACTGTTCCCAACAATATGCCACCTCCTTCATCCTATTATCACCGCAACATGCTACATACTGTTGGTATACATCCCCCAAACAACCATTCTCCTACTAATGGCCCTACTATGCCATCTTCTCACAACGCTGTTGCTACCAGCCATGCGCCCGTTAGTGTGCAACCGAACAATTATCCCTCGCATACTACTACCGAAACCCCTCCACGTTGTGACACCCCTGCTCTGCAGTCAGCAAGAAGTCTGCCGTATCCTGGCAACCACCAGCAACGATCTGCTATGCCACCTCCTCCAAACTATGCTCACCACAGCGTGCCACATAGTACAAATATGCTGCCGCAAAACCAGCATGCTTCCCACACTATCGACCATCATCCTCCTCGCTGTGGTACCCCTGCAGTGGTACCACTACAAAGAGGTCTGCCGTATCCTGGCAACCATCAGGAACCCTTAGGCATGCCGCCTCCTTCGAACCATCCTCCCTCCAACATGCAACACGCGATGAGCTTCAACCAAGTCCAGCGGTCCGCTGCCTCCTCGATGCCACCTCCCTCCACCATACCGCCATCTTCGATTGCATCTTCTCCTCCGACTACTATGGCACCCCCATCCTTGAAGGTGCCACCTTACCTGCACCATCAAAACACCAGTATGCCCTCGTTCGAAGCTCCCAGTGTGCCACCGGTGCCGGCCAGCACTATGCCACTCGCAGCACTCAACAGCATCGCCTTAGGCGGCCGGCGTAGCTCATACTCCGGCCCGCTGCTCCTATCCCCACCGGGAGAAACGCTCGCACCAAAACGGGGCAGAAAGGCGGCCCCAAAGTCTACCCCAAGAAAGGCGGCCGCAAAAGCGAAACAACCAGCCGATGCAACAGCGGCCGTTGCAACACCGGCTGCTCCAACACCGGCGCCCCCCACACCGATAGCCCTTCGCGGCAGGCGTGCTTCCACCACCGCTTGCCAATCGCCTTATGGCGCGCTAGAATCACTGCCATCGCTGCCGCCCTTACCGAGGCCACCGCCCATGACGACGCCCGCTAACGATTCGCTGGAATCGAGCAACCTTGGCCCGGTGCTGATGCAGGTACGCCGGGAGATGGCCGCCTTTCTGCACCAGCGTCGCTCCGACATCATCACCACGATGCGCATGTACATAGACGGGCGCTTGAACTACGAGGGGTTTCTGGGCGAGATGAGGCAGCATACCGTGACGCAAAGAGACTTCATGCACGTGGCGTTTATGCTGATGGTCCGCATCGGGAACAGGCGGTTCGCCAAGGAACCGCCGTCCGAGCTACATTTCGTGTTGCCCAGCGAGCCGCAGGCGTTTGTCGATTACTTTGCGAGCGTGGACGAATGCCGAAACCAGTTCGTGGCGGACAACTTTGACTTTCTGTTGCTGGTGGTGGACAATCTGCTGCAGCAGTACTTCGAGCCATTGGAGTATTTCCTGCTGACGTACGTGGTAGGTGTGACAACGCGCCGATAAGATGGCGCGAGGGCGCTGATGAGCTTGATGGTGCTTGATTATGATCGTTTTAAGTATTACTGGAGTCTAAGCGACGTGTAAAGTTAGCTTCGTTTGAATGCTGACTATTTCATTGTTTTTGCAAAGCAAAATAACGTAGGCTGGGAAGTATTGCAAGACGCAATCGAAAAATCGAATAACTAGGTAGGCATGGAAAGTCCTTACAGGAAAACGTAGCTCTCTGTAACCTATTCTCTCTCACTCTCTTTACACTACGTTCTATAGCTACGATTAAACAGTAGAGCCTGAAGTAGAAATGTAATGTAATTTGCGCTAAGAAAGCATAGAAAGAGAAGAAGAGGTTGCCCCAAGGCGTACCCCAGTTAAGCTGGAAACAGTTCTTGAAATTAATAATACATGTAAGTTTGAATTCTGATGTGCCTTAATATGGTAGGATTGCATGACACTATCCTCGCTATGCTCATATCGGCAAATACAGTAGGACTTTCATGCTTTGTATGAGTATAATCTATTACTATAAACACTTTGTTGTCAACTTATCAGTGACAAACATTTGACAAAACATACCCATTTGCTATTTTTATAACATCTTGCTTAACGTGTGCTTTTGATAAGTTTCATTAATATTAAACAATATGTTAGTAATAAGAAACGAAACACAATAACGCTTGTAAAGTTTAAAAAGACAACCGGCCTAAAGCCTAGTTCGACAGGAAATTAAAATATTTAAGTACAACATTAATCCTTTTTGGTATCGTAAGACTACGCATACACTTTGACATAGAGATTGTTTGGTTTTGTACAAAAAGATAAGTCATAAAAATGGAAAATAAAGTTCAACACATGATCAACACCTCAGACACGTTGCAAACTGTTGTTTCTTTCTTAGTATTTGCCTGTTTCTTAGCTAATCAAACAGGCATGCGACTCTAAACAAGTTTGTTTTTAATGTTTGTTTTTAAGTTTTATTCACACGTTTCGTTTTAACAGAAACTTCGCTCGATTTATCTTACTTCAGCAATAGCGGCTGCAAACTCACTGACGAATTTGCGCTTTTTGCGACTTTTTTTATTCACCAGCCCCTTCATTATCCAAACTGTAGTAGTAATAGCTGTAAAATGATCCTGCTCGTTAGTACAGTGTAATGTGGGCAAACTTGTCGGCGAGTGTGTTCTGTGTGTGCTGTTGTTGTTGTTGCATCTAATTAAAATAGCTACTCGCTTTGAAGAGGGGATGGTATTAACGATACCATACAACACTGTCGCCATTACGGTTTACACTTGAAAGCTCTACTAAAATGCAGGATAGTAAATGCAGATCTTCGCAGGAGGGCTTGTTCGAAGATTGATGGTAAAATCAAGATCAATAGAATACTATCCGTCAATTTTGACAGATACTAATGGTGCATTCAATTCATGGAATTCATGAAAGAAACTTCCTTGCATCATGGCGACCAAAAGCCGTGCCACCTTGGATAGAATTCTAAAACAGGAAATTACTACTAACTGCAGCCATCGAAATGACCGTTTGAAATTGGAATAGAAAAAAACACAACCCAACACTACACCCGTCACTAAAACCGGGTAGTCGCCTCTCTTTCACATGATCGTGTCCCTAACTCCAACGGGTTGAGAATATACGTTAATTTTCAAACGAGGAATACTTTTCCTCCTTTCTGTCTAGCTGCTAAAGGTGCTCCGATTAAACATGTGTCTGTGTGTGTTTAATATTACTATTCGCCATCTCTTTAATTGCTATTGCTATTCCATGCGATCCGTGTCACACCCATCTGCGTCGGCCGCATCCTTCTAATCACAGTGTTTTGAATCTGTCTGTCTATATGTCTGTTTGTGTGTGTTTTTCTCTATAATGATTTTTACTAGAATCGGTCCGTATGAGAATGTTGCGATAACACTTTAGCTTTCTATCATGAATGTAGGGAAAATTTTCATATCTTGCTGTAGGAACATTCTGACTGTTTCGTTAAATGTTTAATTTTACTAGTTTAAGGCTCTTACCTCTTGTATCTCTCCATTGTGCTAATGCTTTCGCAACATTCCCATCGCTCTATTTCAATCTTTGCCAGCTATACCAGCTTTTGAGTTGACAAATTTTGTTCATTTCTTTTTGTTCTCCTGTTTCAATCTCTCTTTCTCACTCGCTCACACTCTCTCTCTTTCGTAACATTTAAAAAACGAATTTTATAACATACCTATCTCTGGGGAAGGAAGCTATTCCGAGCTTTTTTGTATTTATGGTTTTTTTCCCTTAAACTTTTTTTGTGTTTGTGTTTTTGCTTCTATTAGTTGTGGTTTCTTTTTCTTTCTTTTAAAACGTTAAAATTTTAGCATCTATTTGTTCCTACAATTTATATAACTTCTATTATAAGTAAGCAAGAGAAAACCCATTAGCTCACAAGCTCGCTCGCTAAGGTAATTCTGTTAGATCGTTTTTCATCATTCATATATAGCTCTCTCCTCTGTCTCTCTATCTTTTCCCTCTTATATTATGCCGCATTTTAATGGTAAATTAAAAATAAAAAAAATAAACCGAAACGTACCGCACACCCCATCACGGAGGGAAGAAAAGCGAAAGGCCATCACGGTATGGCCTCCCCTCACGGCTACTGCTACTACCACTACTTTGTTAATACTACTACCCTCTAAAAATGGGGGGTGCCTTTACATGGACATTTTCCGCTTCAGCTTGGAGGCAAGGGCACCCTCGCCACCAACACCCGGTTCGCACACATCACCCGGCGAGGTGGCTGAAATCGGTGTGAGCAAGCTGATGCCCCCGTTGTTACTACCGCCGCACGATGCCGCGTTCAGATACGTTGGAAGCGCGTACATGGACACGTTGGCCAGTGGCAAGGGGTCCAGCTTTTTGAACATCTTGATCGAGTGCTGCTCGTGTGCGGGTGAATCTGCTGGGGAAAGATGGTGCTCTCGATGTTGGTGGTGGGTAGGATGGTGCTTCGGGGTAGTCGGTAAGCTGCAGAACGTTGCAGCACCGTTTTCACCCGCCGGCGTGACACCCGATCCGCTCAAGGTGCTACTGCGTGAACACTCGCGCAACATCATCAGATGGTCCAGCTTGTCGACCGTGGCATTTAGCTCGTGTTCCCACACATCCTGCTCCTGCTGCTGACCGTCACCGCCCTCGACTGGACGTACGGCCAACGTTCGCACCTTTTGCCGCAACAGCTCCAGATGCAGATCGTCATCGTGCACCGCCGTCGACGACGGAAGATCATCCTCGTCGTGCAGCGTCATCGTGGAGTAATCGTCCTCCTCGGATGGGTCCTTTTCGCTGACGGCCGAACTGGTCGCCACCGATGCACTGCCCACCGAGCGGATCTCGCATTTGTCCAGCTCGCTCGAAATGTCCGGCATGGTGCTGCTGTACGGGAACCGATCCTTGCCCGGTACCTTGTGGATGGTGTTGGTGGTGGTAGCTGTCGCCGTGGGCAGAATGTTGGCTAGCTCGGCACCGACACCCGGCTCCCGTGGACCGGATGGTGCGGCCTGGCTAAGATCACCCCGCTGCTCGTGAATTTCTTCGCTAATCTTTTCGAGATTACGCAGCGCGGTACTGTAGGCGCTTTTGGCCGCTTGGATCTGTTGCTCCAGTTGCTGTATGCGGCCCTTTTGCGCTTCCAACTGTTCCTGGCAGAGTTGCTTCTCGTCGAAGTAGGGACGTGACTTTTGTATGCTTCTCCGGTAGCGTTCCTCCAACTGTTGTACCTATTAATAAACGTCAAAAGAGAGCGAAACAGAAGGAACATATTAGTATACTAAGTTAATAAGTGAAAGAAATTAAAAATTGCATTCGATGTTTATAACGCACAGAATGTTTACGACGCACAGATTGTTCCCTACCTATATGGTTTATTAGGACCGGGGAAAACCGCAAATTTACAAGTAAGTCCAATTTAATCAATTTCAGAAAAACCCGTTCAGTTTTCATTAACTTCTTTCTGATGGCGCTAGTGCAAAGTTGAACTACGCTCAAGATTATGCTTCGTCAACGCCAGGCTTACAGCTCCTTTTAAGCATTCGGGCTTAAGCAATAGCAATCGATATTGTCTGCCAATTTTATTACGAAATTAGCTTTTAAATTTTGATATTACAAACGAAAAATGCAATTCTTGAGGTGCATCTTTAGGGGACCATCAAACGATTCCCAACACAAATTACGCTACGCTTCATGTTACCGCCAAGAGAAGCTATATAACAATAAAACCTAATTGATCAAAGTAGTACAAGCTCAAACTACAAACCTTACAACGATTTTGCCTTACTCAATCCATCATTATAACCGAAAAATCTTTGAACAAAAATAAAATATCCAAAATCAAGACAAACTCTCACCCATTCCAGCGCACAGCCCACACACAATTGTGTTCCGATTGCCATCGGTGCCAATAATAACAAGGACGGAGAAATGGCCCTTTAAAACCTCCAGTTACATAACTGTTGCGCTCCTCCAGTTCCAATTCCACAAAACGGTTCGGGTTTGGCCCTGCCCCTGCCCTGTCCCAGCCATCACATGTTACGTGTGGCAAACGCGACGTAGAAATTTTGATTTTCTTCGCTTACAGCCTTTCACGCCGGAACCGGCTACCGGAGCCACCCTCTTGTGTGATCGATGCTTCGTGAAGCCGCCGAACACCGTGTGGAAGTTTGGTAACAACATTTTCCTTTAGGGCAAAACAAAGGCCAATCATTGTCACAATATACTTGTACAGAGGAAAACTCATTATTTCGGAAGCTTTTGGCGTTTTCCGTCACGTTTGAAAGGCGAGTTTCGTTAGTATAATAAAGAGCGTTCGTTACACCGTCGTGAAGAAGTGATTACATGTTTAAGTTTTGCATGCTTCAACGCGCCACTCTGCTCCATAGTTGGAACAGTTAACTGTTTTCGATTCACGTCGTCGTTACACAACACACACACACACCTCCCTCGCGAAGAAAGGGGCATTTTGTCGCCGTTTTCCAACGGAAGCTGCAGCTGCAGTTAGTTACAGCTTTCCGGAGTAATTACCCAGATGCTTCCAACGCAACATTACACTCCCACTGCTAGTAGACACCATTTTACGTTCATTATGGCAACGGGAACTGAACGACTTTGGTGGGCTTCCAGTAGTTTGCAGCAATCGTGGAAGAAAGTGTCACCAGTGCGACGTCTGGTTGACGGGCGGGAAACGTGGCACAGCATTAACATCTGAATAGGGTGTAATTGTTATTTTCCACTTGGTTTATGGAAACTTTGTGAGGCGTGACACGATAAAGAAAAACGTAATATGAACGGTTCCTGGTAAGGGAGATGGGAAAAAGCGTTCCATTTGTTTGCTGTGCAAGGCAGTTACAAATGTGACTTCTTTATCATTATCATTATTTATTAATGCATTTTTATATAAAAAAAATCCAAAATATCAAAACAATAAACAAGTGAAAACTTGCATAAAATAATGAAAAAATGTCTAATCAAAACATTTCTCGCCAACGTGCCACTCTCCTATCTAGCGCAATTTTTTATAACTTTGAAAATAATTATCCCTCCTACTTGTAACGGTCACACTGGATGCAACCGAACGCATCGAGATGGAACCGACGCCATCTCTCTCTGTCTATTAATCCACCAGTTTCTCGCATAGCATAATTACTTCATCCGCCCCAAAACGTCCATTGTGCACACAGCGGAGTTTCCGCGTGTAACCTCGGGACGCATAAGTTACCCCATAGATAGAACCTGAATTGATTTGAATGCATAATTCCGTCTATTTTACAGCTCCGGTGCGGCACGTCGATTCAAACTAGGCGCAAAAGGGAGCCAGAAGCAGATGTGGCAGAACCGTACCGAACCGTGACGAACCTCTAATGCTTTCGCTGTTGCTTGCCACCAAGCAGATGCAAAAACAGTCATAGTAATGACCTGTTTTTCAGTATTGTTAGACAAAAATAGAGAAAAGTTTTCCGAAGCAACAGTTACATTACATTACCAACTGAGCTTATGGACTTTATTGCAATGCTGCATATATTTGTAGCATAGAAACGACATCGTTACACGGTATGAGCCGGTCGTAGAAATGGAGCACCGCTGATAACACATACTGCTTGTCATTTTACGCACCAGTGCATACGAAAAACTTATTTCGATGTAATGTATGGACTTGTTTCAATTCAACTGTGGCTACAAACAGGCAAGAACCATCATACAGATAAGCCATACGAGTTTAAACATATTGCTCTGCACTAGGAATGAGTTGCAACACACGGAGATAGAGTTGAAAAATGTTCATTTTCAAAAAGCAATATAGTTTTAATTATCTTAAAGGTATAAAGTTTCTTTAAATTATTCTTGACATGTTATGGTACTAATCCAAAAATACAAAACACAATATATACAATACAAAAAATTTCATTCTATGATCCAAAGTTAAAGTTGCTTTCAACTACAGAACCAGCTGATGCTGATCCTGTTAAACTAAAGTCACGTGTTTAAACAGATCGAAAGCTAATCTTGTAAAAGGACGTACTATCGTCGAATTGACTTCCAAAACAAAAAATGAAAAAATACTTTCTACCTGTAAACTACACTTGTGACTCTGATTAAAAATCGCTTTGCAACCTTCTCGTGACCTATCAATTGAGCTTGTTTCCCCCATCCCGGAAGAAATATTCAAAAAAGCGCCCAAGATAACACCGTTGGAAAGTGAACATCGGGAAAGTAGTGTGAGCCCTCCTCCGGTTGGTGTGATGGTGGGAGACATACCGGCATGCATTTTAACGAAAATCACTTTCACTCTTTGCGCGCGCTTGTCTACTTTCAGCGCCCCAAAAGCATGGTCTCCGGAGAGGGTGAAGCAAATAAAGCTTATCGAAAACGTGCGGCGGTGGCGGAGCGGTGGGGTGTTGTGTGTTGCGACTCGCGAACCGTGGAATCTTGCCCGAGCTGCCACCGCGTGTGGAAACGGTTTTTGGCG
The DNA here is from genome assembly GCA_000349105.1 of Anopheles epiroticus. NCBI lineage: Eukaryota > Metazoa > Arthropoda > Insecta > Diptera > Culicidae > Anopheles > Anopheles epiroticus. The sequence continues at coordinate 168,571 of KB672275.1, read as the reverse complement.
AGTGCAACGCAATGCGCCGTGCGCGCTCGCTGGCGCGTCTGACTACAGCCAGGTCGTTATGTATGGGGTGGCGGCCCCCTCTCGCTTGGGTTGGACGACCATTGGCAATGCGACTGTTTCGAAGCCATGTGAAAGCACATACGCATTTCGAACACACCGATGGTGCTTTTCGAAGCCAACCCGGTGCAAATGTATAGTCCGCCCTTCTTTTCCCTCTTCTGCGCCCCGCCGGTCACCTTTCATTAAGCAATGTGAGGGCGATGTAAATATCTATCACACGCATCTATCGAGGGGGGGGGCGTGTATCGATCTGTTTCATTTTCCACACGGTGGAGAGCGGTTTATATTTCCATCTTTTTGAAACGTGAAACATCCTTACGTCAAGCGGTCTTTGCTACGGAGCACGTTTTGCAGCTCACGTGCAACATGTGGTGAAGGAGCAAATCGGACGGTACACTAAGCTATCGTCGTCTGTTGCCGAATTTGTTCACCCTCGTGATAGTAAGGAGCAGACAATGGTTAACGAGGTCGCCTGGTGCAACATTTGTTTGCTTGTTGAGCTTTTTTCGGGGGACTAAAACTGTGTCGATCTAGTGGCACCAAACACACGGCATAGACACGTGGAGAGTGATTCGTCAAGCTATTAGTTTTTCAATCAGATCTTGGGAAGTGCGACACTATCGTCATAGACCATAGGCTACCTAGGCGAAGCCGGGGCAATATGGGAGATCGGGGAGCCCTGGGAGCCTCCGGGTATCAATAAGAGCTCTATAAAAATCTATAAAGACTCCTTTTCATTCCGTTTTGGTCCATTTTGTACATAAGGTCGTATTTATACTAAACTTGAATTAAATTTAATCACCATTTTTCTAACACTACTTTCTGCGAGGCAATATAAGCCATAACAGTGCGATACTATTCGATCACTTTCATGTATCATAATTCTCGTTATAGTATAATTTTTTTAAAACTAGCAGGTTCGGATATGTCTAACCTCCATTGGAGAGAGAACTGTAAAGCACATATAAAAAAGATTTTTCTGGAGGTAGATTAACAAATAAATCGTTATACCAATGTGTCTCAAGTCACAAGTAACAATTTGTTAAACCAAAAATTAAGCGAAGTGCTGTACTGATAGCCCACAAATCACATACTATCATGATCACTGAGAATTGTGTTTGGTGCACTAACAGATTCTCACATGTTAAATTAACACATGAATGATACTTCAATAACTAGAAAGGGCATGGTTCGGCTGCGTCAATTGTTCGTCCTCGCATCCACATTGAGCGAATAAGTATCACTACGGTTCCGTTAATACCCAACTTCATATGAGAGAGATGACCATCATATAAAGGGGGAAATCCCTTGGGTTCTTTCCCAGGTTTCACTGCATTTACTACTCTTGCATAATGATTTTTGTGGGTTTTCCACGATTTTTACGTCGTTCTCCCTAGGTGGCCCCTTTCGTAAATGTCCTTATTCAAATGCAACGCCTTCCCATTGCACTTACTTTCTTCTCCGCTTCCTCAAACACCTTCGCCTTCTTCTGATGTTCAGCACCACTTTCAGCCTTTTGTTTCTCTGCGTCCATAACCTAAAAAAAAGAAGAGGAAAGCAAAATGATTTAATTAGTAAAGTAGTACACACCAAAACGGTTAACCGGTCAGAACAGCACAACTACTGCAAAACGCTTAAATTAAATTGCGCTATTCTTTTTTGCTCTAGCGCCCATACTTTGCAGTATATAAATGCGAATCGTTAGCACAAGCGACCCGACAAAACGGCTGCAAATTGTGTGTATTAAGACATGCATAATTAAACCCGCAAGTTCCAAAACCGAAGAACCTGCCGGAACGGTTTAAAATTCATCACACGTCCGCATCAAACCGTCTAACAAATATCTTCAGCAATCAAACTCGAAAGGCACGTACTAGGCCGTCCCGTCCCGTCTTCCTCTGCGAACCGTTTTATATTGCCCAGTGACGAAGTCGTTTCAAACAAGGAAAGAAATTCCAACACTTCTTCTAGATGGCAAACGCCGTTTTGTTGAGTGCCGTCGTTACTGTTTTTTTTTTAATTTTGAGACTTTAAACTTTTGATCGCAAGCGGCGTTATGATTAATTGACGGGCGTTTATGTGTGGGTAGGATGAGAAGTTTATTGACAAGGTCAAATTGAACAACAACGCACGGTGGAAGGGAATAAAAAAAGGAAAACCCCATTGGAAGTGGACCCAAACTGCGTAGTGGGCTAATAAAAATGAAACCATCCACCCAGGTCACAACTTTCCTCTTGCGGGTCAATCAGACCAGCGAGATGGTACGCTGAAAGCCGGCAAGAAAGTGGCTGGTGACGGCACCGGGTTCTCCCATCGGGAAGAGATGCGAAGGGCATGATTGCGCCCGCTGAGGTTAGGTTTCGTACCTTAATCGTAGCGTGGTTTAACATTTCCTGCCAAGCATTGTCGAACTGCCATTCGTGCGAGTTGCTCATGAAGCGCTGCTCGGCCAGGGCGACCGTTTCCTTCGCCGCCGCATGGATCTCGTTCGCCCGCTGGTACTTGAGGGTGGCCGCCTGACACTCTAGCTGGGCCACCTTCGCCTTCTCGAGCGCTTCGTAGTACGGGCGGGCCTTCTCGATGCAACTGCCGAGCTTTTTCGAGGACAGCTTTAACCGGCGGGTCGATTCGTTCATCAGTATCCGAAAGGTGGAGTTGGCTTCCTACGGAGGTAGAGAGAAGAGAATAGGGGAGCAAAGCATTAGCATAGGTTGGATGGTGAAAGTAATATAATCGGGGGCGAGTAAGAGCAGATTTGGGGACAGGATAAAACGATAATTAAATTTCGTGTCTGGGATGAGCCAAAGCGCCTAAATCCTTCGCTGTTCCCTTCATCGTTCCAATTAGCATCTCGCTGACGGAAACTCATATGCTTTTGGGATTTTATACGTGGTGGTTGATCGGATTAAACCAGTTGAAGGAACAGGAAGAACGTGGAGCGAATTTAATTAAAATACAAAAGAAATGTTTAAATGGATTATATTGGAGTTTCAGTTTAAATTTCACTCATGATGGAATTTAAAGCTGCTGAAATAAGTTAGGAAAAGCTACTGCCAGTATGTCGTCGCTGGGGAAAACGCGTTCCTTTTTAATGACTTACAACCAACAAACAGCACCAGGCTTAAGGTCAATTGGGAAAAAACAATAAAGTGTAACCTTTTCCCTTTCCTGGAACACACCTGCACACAAAACAGACCAGGACACCTTCTTTCCGTCCACACATGGTTCTCTGGTTTTCTGCAAACAGCCAACATTTGCACCCGCCTATCGGCATTTTGTTCCTTCTTCCTCTTTCTATTCACCTTTTCCTATGCAGTAAACAAGAAGAAATGCACACTGCACTCACACACACACAGGCCTTAGTCTCCCTCGCTTTAATGGAGCCCTCCGGTGGTGCAAAACAAAATGGGCAAAAACACGAGCAAACGATTCGGTGCAACGCTACTTCCGGCCTTTATTTTGTTTTTTTTCCCATGCTCGGTTCGTACCACCACGGTGGTGTCATGCCTTGGTGAATGTGTGGTGCATACAAGCGGGTTTTACGGGGCGGATGTTTGGTACTGCAAGCATAATACTTCAATTAAATATGGTTGTTTCGGATGCCGGGAGGGAGGGAACATTCCACCGCACCCGAAACACACAACCATGTGCAAAACGTTGGGAATTCATCTTGCTGGATGGATGGATATGCAAATGGCAATAAACTTTTTTCCACTGGATGTATTTTGCCGAAAGAAGTTTCTGTACTTGTTACTGCACATGAGTTTGCAGCAACTTGTTAGGAAGTTGTGTTAAGCTTATTAGTGTTGACAGAAGTTAGTCTTTAAGCAACGTTATGGTCTGGGAAGTCAAAGTTGATGTTCCAAACATGGATAGTTATTAAAACTTTGCTGTAAGTTTCAAACATTTATTTATGTTACTTTCGTGAGGCATTTTAATCAACGAACAAAAGTTACACTTGTGAACTTAAAGCATAATATTTTAATAAATATTATTTTAGTAAAATAAATAATAAGCTAGTCTTATGCGAGCGCCACCTGTTGGCAGCTAGCCGAAGCATTCAAAACAAATTTGAATCGCACAAAAAAATAATACGTTAATTGCAATAATTGTGGATAAATGAGAAAAAACTTTTTTCATAATTTTAACATCTTTTTTGGTACAATCACTTCACTACAATAAAAGGTTCCGCCATGTACCGCAAGATGGAGCTAATGTAAAATATGTACACGCAAGCGAATTACACTCCATGGTGCCTAGCTTTCAGATTCCAAAACAACTCTTGTTTAAGTTATGTAGTTGTATCATTTGTATATTTGACAAGCCTGATGTAATCTCCATTATCAATAAGGAAATTATTTTATGTAGGGTAAAATCCGCTTCATCCGATCAAGAATTCCATCAAGAAAACGTGTTTTGAGCGGGATTTCCACAAGGGATTCTCTAGAGAAGAAAAAAAACTGCAGTAGACCCAGTTTGAAGGGGATTTTTTTATTGATAGTTATTACGCATTCGATCTAATGAAACATTATAAAAATATGACCTGATATTAACCGACATACAGTGGGTCGCCCTCAATTTGTGCGTGTTGGGAGTCTACCATGTCCAGATGCTCGAAAATCACGACTAAAAAGTAAATTGGACTTTACAACACATTTTTCCTCATTTTTTAAGCGCTACCTGGATGATCCAATGCTAGTTTTAAATAAGTAAGCTAATATCCTCTTTTAGTGAACTTTTGAATCAAAAATACGAACTATTTTTTAAATAAAAACTATTCTTAATTCAATATATGTGTATCACAAAGGTATTTTTTAACATTTTCCTAAAATAAATCCCTAAAATAAATCCCTATACAAAATTTTAAATTGCTTACTAGTTGCAAGTTCTTATACATCATGCATAAAATCACGCAGGAAGAAACATTGAACTGAAAAAGAAGTGAGTCGATTATTATTTAAGTTCAGTTGTTTCATCATTATCCTTCGACGCACTACACATCACGTAATAAAAAAAATACTATCTGTTCAATCTGTTGTACAACCGCAATACCTCACACGAATAACTATATAATCCCTAGTTGGACAAACAATCAAATAGACACACACATGCAACTGTAATCGATCGTCACTGCTTTCAATTGACGCTGGGCGTACTTATACACAAAACGGATGTCCTACTAACACTCCCCCTCCCATCGATCGATTTCCATTATATTCCTTCCATAAGGCGAATGATATAAATATCATACGTAACCATCGTACGATGGGAACTCGTCTCCCTTCTGCCAAGCAAGACCGACTGTGTCTAACAAACTTTTTCGGAGGCAGTAGTGTTCTTATAACAATTCTTGGTTCATACTTTTAGAACCCTTGCATAACTTGGTAAGTAAGGGAGTAGGAAGGAAATGGTTGTCCGTTTTGCTTCAAGCAGGTACACCGGTGTATGTCCCCCATCTCGTTAATGCGGATGTACCGAGCATCCGGTTGCACTAAGGGTTATTATTAATCCATTTTTAGAGCACTCCGGGGAAGAGAAACGAATTACTTCCTTGGACTTGCTTTACTATGTACATAAAAAATGTACAAAATAAAAAATTGCTGTTGCGATAAGGGAAAGAACGGCTAACCGCACACTTGTGGTGAAGCAAACCCACCTGCACCCAACTGTATGCTAAATCACAACCTCCTCTTCTGATCAGCATAGGGCTGAAGTCGCTCCACACATAAACACACAATCACACATCCTCCTGTCTCGGTTTTCGGAGTATCGAGATGCTGTTGGAGCCAGCGCCAACGAAAGAGAGATGAAATATGCTAATCACGGTGCGGAACAAATGCGCATAAATGCATATATGACATGCGGTTTTTCCGCCGTACCTTCGCACACGGTTGCTTCTTTTCCATTTTTGCTTCTCCAAATGCCACCGTGCGTGGGAATGTAAATGGAACAGGGCTCACCTGCGCTCACCTGCGCAATGGGACGAGAATCGCGAATAATAATATCTTGTCGATATGTGCCACGGAGCCAAGGCAATGCAAATACACACACACACACACACTTTCTAAATGGAAGAGGGCTGATCATCATCAACATCGTCACTTCGGGGTCAGGGATATAGAATCGCCGGACCACGGCCCAGCTTCCCACGGGGGTACACTAAGTGCACACACGCAACCGCAATTTAATCGTGACAGCAACAACGTGCAGCGTTCGTTTAGCGTCATGCGTCATCGATCGTTTTGCGTAGTTTACATTCCCAAACACACACGGATGTGGTTTCAATTTCATTGCTTGAGGTTGAAAAAAAAAAACCATTAAACCTACGAAAGTGTGATAAATAATATCAACAACAATCGCACTTAGCTCAACAAATAATACAAAGCAACGCAAGAGAGGAGCTGGTCACATCACGTGAAGTGCATTCTAAAGGCTAACAACAACGTCGTACCGATGCAGCAAATAATGGACAAAGACATTGAAGCTGCATCTTTACTTGCGATACAGCCAATAGTTTTACGGTGTGTCACTGGATGAGTGAACGCGGGAAAAAAGTGGTCACGATCGGAAGGACCCTTTATTAACGTATTAGCATTCAATTAGCACCGTTTACTCACATCAACAGACGTATTAACAATAGAAATGTGGAGGTAAAACATTGTGTTCACATGCTTGATGAAAGAGTATTTAGTGGCATTTATACTAATATAAGGGTTATTTATCATTATTTTATTGCTTCAAAAACTAATAGCTTTTTATTGCCTGCTAGTTACAGCTACTAACTTAAACTATCATCTTTTGCAGGGGTTTCGTGGTCACTTTTATTCTCACAAGATCATTATTTCGTCGTATCCGTCACAAAAAATATGTGTTCCATCTATTTGATTTTGAACATGTGACAAATAACACGTGCAGTATAGTATAGATAAATTGCTTGAAAATACTTCCAAATACAATCTAAAAATATAACACCAAGTTCAGAAATAATGCTCCAAATAAAAAAATATCCGAATATTCTCTTAAACATGCTTTCTTTAATTAATTTCTTTAAGTAAGATGAACTATCTTAATTTTATAAGCAGAATCTTATAAGGAAAAGGTGTTAAATAACATTTAAAACAAAATCTTTTTGTAAGCATGATAAAAGTCGAGCGTTCAAAATCAAATTTACGAAATGAAATAAACTACTTCGATATGTAAGTATAAAATTATCCTGTTTCTATTAAACTTGGTAAACCCTACAAATAATAGAAACACAAGATTGTCTCTAATATAAATTTCGCAAGCTCTAATTCCTAACAAGAAATAATTATTTTCTTATATTTCAATTAACACCATTTTCAATACCGCAAAACGAGTAAACGTTGGAAGTTTCCCACCAAAAGCCAAGCTTCACTCCATACCATTTACCTTTCATTTAGACCGTAAGAAAGGCATATAGAAATGCAAAGAAAGAAATGCAAATTAAAGAAACACACGCCGCGAACCGTTCTTTACGCTCACGTGTAAATGGTGGACAGAAATAGTATGAAGGACCGGCGCACTGGCCTAATGGCCAGCCAGCCACAGCAGCACGGGTCGGGGTCTGCCGTCTGTCCTTGACTCCTTGAATTAATGGGTGTACTGGGAAGGCAGTCAGACGCACAGTGGGTCCAGAGGCATGACCTCCATACCGTCAGGGAACTCTGGCTGGAACTACACTGAGCGGATCCTGTTAGCCCTTCCGTTTGGTGTGGCCTCAGAGTGTGTTTGTGTGTTTCTAATGGTCATGCGGACCATTAAATCAACGTTCGGTGCTTCACATTGTGCAATAGCTTCACGCCAAAAAGCAATTTGAGTCTTTAGTCTTTGTAGTTTTTTCACTTTAGTGTTGGGGTTGGGAATAACCATCCATAAATCTTCTGTCTACTACATTTGTGCCCAGCTACAAGGCAGTTCCAGCTTACCTCTAGTTCGATCTCGAGCTTGTTAATATCATCCGTTGCCGTGTTGAGATTCTCGAGTTCGATCTGTCGAAAAGAAGAGACGAAAAATCAATTATTATAAAAGCATTAAAAATAAATAAAATATTTGCACAATATTGCTAAAACTATCAATTGCACGGACTCATTTTCCACGCACCAAAGTAGAACAGTTTTAATTGCCATCAAATCAATTCGGCAAACTACAGAGTGCAAGCTTGCATTTTTAGCTTGCACTTCCAAATTGGGTTGGCATCGGGCCAATGTTGATTGAACTATGCTCGTTAGAGGAGGCCTACATTTTACAGCAAACCCCACCGAGCACAATATTCACTTTTTTGCCTATCGATCGTACTGCTTGGCTGCTGCAGTGGATACGAGTACGTATCCGGATGAGTCCATTTCATTAGCACAATTTTTCGAGACACACACTTCCCCACATCGTACGACACACAAAAGTACACACAAGCGGTTGATCAATATTTGAAGCAAAATGAAGCTTCTCGGGCTGGAAACGTGTTCACAAAATTAGCATTTCAGTGGTGCAAGCCTGTTGACACACGAAAGGTTTGTTCAATAGTGATGTAAACTGCACAACAACGTTTCCTAACTAGCGTTCCTCCCATGTACCTACCACCAGCATCGGATCATCATTCGTTAACGACATTGTTGAGCAGGGAATGGAATTGACACTTTTCGCTCGAAGCAAAGAAACTGTACTGAACTGTTGTTCCAGTGCATCAGGGAAAAGGTAAAGGTTTTTTTTAGCTAATAGATAGGATAGATAGATAGTACGACCACCGCACGTGAAAACAATATTGAGAGCGGCAAGAAGTGTAGCTCATGGTGGAAATTTTGCAATCACTTCAACTCCTCTCGTCCACAGTAATGCACTGCAAACAAGCACAACACACACGTTGTGTTTGGTGTTTGTTTTAAAATGTGTTGCTCGTTTTCTTTTTCTCGTTTTCCGCCGCATCAGCTGAAACTGATAACCAGAGTCACATGATAGCAGCCCGCACTCCGTCAAAAGGCATGACTAATGTCGTTTGCAAGACGTTGGGGACTATTGGGTTGATAAAGGTGAGCTGCAACGAGTGGCATAACACAAAGAAAAAAGTGATAAAGTTTAGTTTCTTTCCCGTGCACAATGGTTTAGAAGTGAGTGAAAAAAAAATTGTCACACAAAACAATGATTGAATGTGGCAAAAAAACATCGAAAGAAAATTGATAATATGAATAAAATAACTATAAAAACGATTTTGAAAATCATTATTGTTGTATTTTTTTTCTACAAACGCTGGGATATGGGTTTACGAAAACCCGAAAGCGTGCAATTTCCTTAAATGCACATTTGAGTGCGAGATTTTGGTAATCATACACAAATTGGTAACAATAAATTTTAATACATTTTAAACCCATTTCAATTAGATTACAAAAAATGTGCGAATACATGAATAGTAGAGACCCATTTTTATTGAAAGACTATTTTTCCACAATTAGATTCGAGGCAGCAAAGCATGTACAACTTTGTTTTAGTCTCAACCATTCATAAAATCAACCATTTTAAAACGATTTGAGAATCTGTTTACTGGTACGAAAACCCCTGTAAATCTAGTAAGCCTAGCTAGGCATGACGACATAGCTCCTTACGCCAGCGAAAAGAAATTGTTTAGAAAGATAGTTTAGTTATAGATAGTTTAGTTATAGTTATAGATAGTTTTTATCTTCAATTTAGTGTTAAATAATATTCATTCATGCAAAAAACTAAACCAATAAAACAACCCCCTTAAAAACACTATTTTCTCCATTTGGCCCATCATAAAGCGCCCGTATTTTTTCATCTGTATGCTTCTCCAGCTGCCTGCTTCCTCCTACTTTATTTCTGCTGTACGTTCGTTAAATCGAGACACACACCGAAATTTTCCAATTGTATCCATTAAGGCAACCGCGAGGCAGTGCCCGGGCAAGCGCAGCCGTGATGTACGCGCACGGTACACATCATTTCAACAGCGCCAAGCCGCATGAGCACATGTTCCTCAACCCCGCCATTTACATTTGATTAGATGCTTTTACGCAGCTGGCGTAGTGTGGTGCCGGGGCAGAGGTGTACCGAGCGCGCATTTTGATGAGAAATCAAGCTTTTGCCATCCGGCAAACGGGTATTATTATTAGCTGCCGCGGCGTCATTTCTTGACGTTCCCAGGCTCATCGTCGCGCGGCTCATCTTCGCTTCAGTGACTCTCAGCACTGCTCCAAGACAGCTCGCGTGTACGTACCTACAGTCGGCAAAAGACGCGAGCCCCGGGGTGGCCTTTTGTAGCTGCGAAAGGAGTGAAGATGGGCTGCTGAAGCGTGTGGACCTTAAAACATGTGCAAGTTTATGGTGGTAGAAGCGGTGTGGCAAAGCAGAATCCTTCCAGTCACGCTGGTAGATTGATCATCTTCTTTACAACAAGAGAAACAAGAGATGCAGAAGCGGGCAGCCTCAACCGAAACCGGTTCTCATGGGGGAGCTTTTGGGGGGATGGAGGCCAGAACGTGGCCACCGCAACCAACCTTCAAAGCACACAAAGTTGACCTCCCTCGTGAAAAGGCGTGAGTGATAGTGATGGGAATGTGTCGTTCCGTTGCATCAAACCTAGGTCCAAATAAAATCAGAAAGTTGGCCTTTTACGTCTACATGTTGTTTTTAAACATTAAAAATACAAAATCAGTAACTCTTACATAGTTTTTCTCAGTCGAAGCTGCATCATATCAGAAAGAAGTTAAAGCTAATAGTTGCAAAAATACTTTGCTTTTGAGAGGGTCATATGATAATTATAATGTGCTTTTCCTCGATTACACAAAGGCTATCCATTATCCACTATATTAGAGTGAAAATAAATCCTTTTTAACACGTTACAAGGTTGCGCTTCAAAACGGACATTTAAAACGTTTTCTCGTAATATCAACGGTTTTGTTTATACGTCTTGCCACATTTCTTAATTTATGTAAAGCAAAATTAAGCAAAAGTTTAAAAAACATATTAATGTTCACTTCAATAAAAAATATGAAGCCACAAAAAAAATATTATAAAACACAGAAATCCCTCGATACACACCATTATAAAGAGAATGATTCCTCTTTCCTGTTGAAAACGCTTAAATGAACCTACTAGATTCATCCCCTGCCTTTTCGTAATGAAACTGGTACCGTTCCGTTCCGAAATGGAACTTTCCCATCACTACTAAGAAAGGTGCACGGAGAACTTTTCCAAACTTCCAATTACAGATCCGTAAATGCGTTGTTACTCTCCTTCGCTGGTGAAGAAAACCATCTATAGGTGCACACGGTGTACGCCTGGGCATTCCAACTGGTTTTTTACGGACACTCGAGGGGTGGTGGGTTGTTTTTATTTTCCTCCCAAAAGGGTTACACACACTTTCAACCCCGAACGTGCCCAGATGACCACCAGAGAGACGAGAGAGAGAGGGAGAGACCATAAACATTGGTCTGCCAGCAGAGTGCCTTGGGGGCATCGTTTGTTTCCCTTCGTTCTTCGCTAGCTCGCCAGCTCAGAAGTGTACGAGGGAGAGAAGCGGTAAGATTTGCCCTTTCCGCCGATGGATGGCCACTATTACCGGACGGCTTGTAACGGGACCACCAGCCATCAGCCATTATGAGGGTCTAGAAGAAGAAACGACCATCCAGATAACATCTTCGATAGCGTACCTGCGTCGATGGCGATAAGTTGGTGGAAAAGTCAAGAAAATGTAACGCACGCGGTGAAGGAAACGCGCTTTGGTAACCGTGAGTGGACCGTGTCGCACATTCACACACCGAAACCTTGGTCTGTTGTGTATGGCGCATAAAAATGTAATTTAGTTTTCGCGCCTCACCACATTACGAAGGTGTGCGAAGGTGGGCGAATGTTTCTTTTACGTTTTATTTTGGACAGCACACCATTCGGACCGCACGGTTGAGTCAAGCCGATCGGTGGGTGAGTCATCGCTAGACATCGAAGAAAAGATAAATAGTAACCCAAAAAGAAGAAGGAATGCTTGCTAAATAAACGCATTTTCGAGCCACACAGAAAACAGACAAAACAGTAATGTTTAAAGATATTAAAATCTCGAATCTACAATAGTTAATGAACAACACAACAAAGGCAATTATTTTCAACATGCTTTTTGATACAGTAGTCACGTAGCCCCTCTGCCGATTGATCAACTACCTTATTGTGTTACTGTTCCTCACGTTTTGACGTACAACGGTTGCACTAAGCAACAGGCTAGTCTGTTTTAATGTAAAAGAGACAATCACAGGTAGTAAAAACGTGATTGTTACTTATTTACAACTCAACGAAATTAATACCCTAATGGGCAATCGGGTATTACAAGGCACGTGAAAGATGTGCTTTGTTTTTAAAAGTGTGATGTTAATCGTAAAACAACCATTCTCGTTTTTGTTTAGATTTGCAATAATTTATTTCATTATCACATACTTCTGTTTGTTGGCAATAAAATTTAAGACCATCACATTTAACTGCCACACGACAAAGAAGGTGAACTCAAATGCCAAACCGTACGAGAGATTAACAATTTGAAGGGTTCATTCTATTGTTCATTATTTAATGAATTTTACAATTTGAAGTGCAAATAACCCTTTTGGACTATTCAAAGTAGATATTAGAAAACTCAATGTTTTGAGAGATTTAAATCAGATTTAAAGAGTAATAAATGAGAGATTCCAACCAGATTTAAAGAGTAGTAAATGGGGATAAAATCTTTAGTTCTCTTTTTTAGACTATAATTATAATAAAAATCCTCATCTTACATGCGGTTTGAAGTTTGATATGAACTTATTATTATTTGTACATTTTTTTTACTTTCAATTGGAAACATAAAAATGTACAACGCTACCCTACAAAAAAAAGCATTTTGTAAAATTCATAAAAATAAAAATAACATAAATAGGAGTTGAAAGGCTCCTTCAATAGTTGATTCGTATTGATCCCATAAAAAAAAAACATAATTTCATACAAAAGAATTTCAAATACTCTGCATCCGTTTCAGATTACAGTTTTGCATTAGATTTCGCACTCTTTATCGATAAGTAAAGCCCTGTCTGACAATAAAGGGAGAAAAAACCCAACACCCGGAACACATGCGTCAATCTTCAATCGGCCGGCGTCGCCTGGTTCGATTGAACCCCCGGTGTCTGCCGATAAAGGACATTAATTTTATCAGGGATGTCAGAAGATTATCTTATCAAGTAAAACTTCTTGTACGGGCTAATGTCTTGTTGCCAGTCGAGTGCCTGCGCGGTGAAAGACCCATCGGAACAATAAACCAACAGCAGTCCACTTGGCTCGGACAATCAAGAGCTTTGTAGTACACAGGCAAACCCTACATTCCCTGACGCAAAATGACATAATTACGGCCTTATTAACCACTTCAACGATGACGTTATAATGTATCGTTCAAGTATTTCCACTACTTGGGGTAGGTTTATTGTTTTGCTACCTGTGATGCACGGGTTTTTCTTTACGCTAAAAAAATGGGGTTTTCTAGGCGAATACTTTGATTGAATGGAATGTCTCCCTACCTGAATTCTCGGATCGAGTTCGGTGTTATCTTCGGTTTCTTCCATTTCCTTGTTGGATGTCGCCATGGCGATGCGGAACCGGTTGATGTTCCGTGGTCACTTTGATGTTTTCAAATTTTGTAAAACGTGCCGAGAACAATTTGTGCCGATGCCGTGATGCTGTGAGTGTGTGTGTGTGTGTTTTTGGAGCGTTTCCTTTTTGGTTGAATTTCACAGTGCACTTCGGGGAAAAGGGATCAGAATGCACACACACAGTAGGCACCGACACAAGCGAGGAAAATAGGGGACACCTTAGGCTTTCGTTTGCGCTGTGCACCGAGGTGACCTCCGGTGAGAATGACGAACGCTGCACGGACACGGGCACGGGTAAACACTGGTCTGCTTCTTGCACTTATTTTCGCCTTTCGCTTCTACCATAAGCCCATCTTCAGGGTACGGTAGGAATGCTATCAACAACACGAGCACACCATTTTCCTGCGGAACAGAGAAGACACACAATTTAAGAAAACCGATTTTCACCCTCCGCGTGGGACGGATAACTTAAAAATAGCACCAAAATACAGAACAACAACACTGAAATGGCTTTTCCCTTTGCACTGCACTGTCCCCTCGTGGGTGTCTTCTTCTCAACGTCCCACCTCTAAACCCTGCACTAAAAACAGTCCCAAAGCTAGGAGGAAGATCCACCAAGAAGGGTCCCCCGTGAGAGGGAAGCGGGAGGACGAGAAGATTTTTGCATTATTTGGGCCTGTGTACGCACAAAGAAGAGGTGCGTCATTAACTAGCTAGCATGTCAGCCACTCCGCGACACACATCACCCGTTTCCGCGCGTGGGGTACGTAACATCAACCGATAGTGAAGACAAATCATCTGCCCTTATCGGAGGTAGTGAAACAGCAGCAACAAAAGCAACATAACACAAAATATTTTTCGCTCTCAACAACAAGGAAGTGTACACACGGAATGAGCAATGCACAAACGCACGCACACACACGCCAGCACGGTTACACCCTTGACAACATACGACACATGACGGTGTTTCTTAGCTCGTAGCAGTACGGCTCTTCACTGGTGCCCAAGCGAGGTTTAAAACTAAAAACACATTTTGGATATTTTGTTAAAACCTACACTTCAATAATTGTATATTGATCATCATCGATTCACAAGCTCCGAAGATGACCAACAGCGCTACACCCCACCCGTACCGTGCGAACAGTTGTGACACAATGAAACGCCTACGAGAGCTGTTTTTGTTAAAGTCCCAGCGATTCGCAGAAACGTCAACGTCAATATCGCATCCCTCTCGCTCTACCGTACCCGCTGACTGAAAAGGAGGCAGCGGTCTCATTAAACAAAAGCGATATTTGCCAGTTGGTGTGGATGCGATGTTTTGTGACTGCGGTTAGTTTTCAACTACAGTTGAACGCCGAGTACTATGCAAGGTCCGATTAACCTTGAGGCGAATAATACGTGCATACAAAAATAACAGCTTCAGAATTTCGGAAGAATTGAGAATCAGAATAAAAATACCCATTAACCGATGGGATGATCACAACAAATGGAAGAGCCGATACAACGACGAGCCGTACGAGCTGTACAACGTCGTTACAGTCGTGCAGCGGATTAAGCTCGTCTGGCTCCGGTGGGCTGGCCATGTTATACGCATGGACCCGGACGACCCAGCCAGTGAAGTCCTCTTAAGCCGGCCACATGGGCAGAGGAGACGTGTGGTAGGCTCAACTTGAGGTGGAAAGATGGCGTAGAGGCGTCCGCCATCAAGGCCGGGATAACGGATTGGCAGACGACGGCGCGAGACCTTGAGCGGTTTCGCAGTGTGCTGCAGCATGCCAAGACCACGAAGGGGTTGTAGCGCCCGATAAGTATGTAAGTATCAACTGATGATCACATTTAGTTATGACAAGAAATATTCGTTTGCGTTAGAGCAACAAATATAAGTTATTTAAGGCAAAATGATATTTTACTACTCGACACGACACTACCATGAGCTCTGGTTCAGAATATGCCAAGGAGATGGTGAGGTTATGGAAAAATGAGTGTGTTTCGACTTAAAAATACTAAAATTTATTGCCAAACGAAAGCTTAATAAAATTTCATACACTTTGACGTGTTGTGGCAAATATCAAAGAAAAATTTTTTCTCCGGATGTTTTTTCATGCTGGAGTTCATACAACTCTTTCTTTCTGACAAGCTGATTTAATAAAATGTATTTCTGGGTGATTTTATAATTATCCGTTCAATTCTTGTTAAAATACAGTAGATTCCCGAGTTACACGGTTCTCGAGATACGCTGATTCGGAGATACGCGGTTTTGGAAATTTGACAGCTTCATGGGCAAATTGTACTGATTTGACACATAAATTGTCAAATGGAAAATAATTTAAATTTTTGGCAATGTTTTCAACAAACGAAAATATTTAATTACATGGAGATTCTGTACAAATCCAATAACTAAAAAATGAACGAGCTGAAAATATATTTTACAAACACAAATTACACGATTTTGACAGTATTTCGGCTGATTTTGGTAAGATTCGACTAACGCGGATATTCGACTTATGCGGTTTTCTGTGGAACGCATTATCCGCGTAACTCGGGAATCTACTGTAGTGATTTTGATCATAAGAAAAACAACGCATCACAAAATCGTTTGTCGATATCCTATTGTCATATTTGCGCATCGGGAGGTGAAGTTAAACTTCACCTGTCAGCTCAGTGGTTGCCTTTGCTGCATCTGTCATCCATTCTTGCAAGCAAATAAAAGAAAAGAATACACCAAGCACTGTTTTTGTGCAGTGCACGGAAAAAGGACACATTTTAGTAGGGATATCTGCCGAAATCGGTAACGCTTATATCAGAAAAAGTTTATTCATTAAATGCTGCAAGAAATGTGACAATTAGCGGTTTACTAGGTGCAATAAAAACGTCCTTAAAACAGTGAAAACAGCACGACTAACGAGTGCACTTGCTCCC
The DNA here is from genome assembly GCA_000349105.1 of Anopheles epiroticus. Lineage (NCBI taxonomy): Eukaryota > Metazoa > Arthropoda > Insecta > Diptera > Culicidae > Anopheles > Anopheles epiroticus. The sequence goes on along the minus strand of KB672275.1, from coordinate 151,970 downwards.
CCTTCCCACACACACAAGACGACATACCAGAAGCGCAACAATTTCAGCGTGCAAAAAAAAGATAAGTATTGCACGGGTCGTTGGCTGCACAAGTGCATCGTGCTCGTAAGAAACGCGAAATAGTGAAACAAAAAGGAGGAAAAGTATGAGCACTACAGGTGTCTTGCCGTTCGTGCGTGGAATAGATTTCACGAACAACGACTTCAGCGTAAGTATGCATTTTGATTGGGAGGGCTCCCAGGAATGTCCTGGTAAATTGGTTATAGTCCTTTTTAGGCGTGGAATTTCTCTCTGCTGGTCAATATATAATGCAAATGCATCTCAGTTGTAACAAGTATAAGCAAGCATAAAGTGGATCTCATGCTTCCTCCCCATGATGGGTGACATACTTCCCATACCAGCATTCTCTCGTTACGGACTGCTACATTAATACCGTCATACCACCGAATTCTATTTTCGTCCTGCCCGGCTTTGCCTCATCCAAGGCAAAGAGACGGGTGGGCACATAATGCCGAACAGACGTTGGTACGACGATAAGTCGCGATAATCCGAGTTCGAAGGGTTAAATGTTTGTCATGTTTATCGCGATTATGAAATACCGATCTTCCTTGCTCTTGCGATTTTCCTAAACCACCTTTGTTTGTTGTCAGGGATGCTTTTTGGCAATGCTATCGCGATCTAATTTTTGCCTTCGAAATTGCAGGATGAAAAATTTCCGAAAAACATCAAACACATGTCCGGGGTCCAGTGGCTCAAGCTGGACCGTACCGGCATGGACACGATACCGGACGAGATGGGCAAGCTGGTGAAGCTGGAGCACTTGTCCATGAAGAACAATCAGCTGGAAAAACTGTTCGGTCAGCTAAGCGAACTCGGCTGCCTGCGGTCACTGAACGTACGTCGAAACAAGCTGAAAAGTCATGCGATTCCGTCGGATTTGTTCGAACTGGAAGAGCTGACCACACTCGACCTATCGCACAATCGACTTAAGGAGGTGCCGGAAGGTTTGGAGAAAGCGAAAGCTCTACTGGTCCTTAATCTGAGCAATAATCAGTGAGTGGAGGTCAGTTTTTTGCTTGTTTCTCGTATTAATGTCGTGTTTTTTTTTTCAGAATCGAATCCATTCCACCCTCGCTGTTCATCAATCTGACCGACCTGCTCTTTCTCGACCTATCCAACAACAAGTTGGAAACATTACCACCACAAACGCGACGCCTGTCCAACCTTCAGACGCTAATACTGAACGACAATCCACTCGAGCTGTTTCAACTCCGCCAACTACCATCCCTCCAGAGTCTGGTGTGTCTGCAGATGCGCAACACGCAGCGTACGATTAACAACTTTCCCGCTTCACTCGACAGTCTCTCCAATCTGCAGGAGCTGGACCTGTCGCAGAACGCACTCTCGAAGGTACCGAGCGCACTGTACAACCTTGCCAACTTGAAGCGCCTTAATCTAAACGATAACGTGCTGGAGGAGCTTTCCCCAATGATCGAAAATCTTACTAAGCTGGAAACGCTTAACCTTTCGCGCAACAAACTAACTGCCCTGCCCGCCACGCTGTGCAAGCTGCAAGAGCTCCGCCGACTGTACGTGAACGATAATCTGCTCAACTTCGAAGGCATCCCGTCCAGCATCGGTAAGCTGAGCGCACTGGAAGTATTTTCCGCCTCGAACAACGAGCTAGAAATGGTACCGGAAGGACTGTGCCGTGGCTGTGGCTCGTTGAAGAAGCTAAATCTTAGCTCTAACAAGCTTATCACCCTGCCGGAAGCAATCCATCTGCTAACCGACATGGAGCAACTGGATCTACGCAACAACCCCGACCTAGTGATGCCGCCGAAACCGATCGAAGCACAGCGCGGTGATGGGCTTGCGTACTACAATATCGATTTTTCCCTTCAAACCCAATTGCGGCTTGCAGGCGCGAACGTTCCGGCACAGGTGCAAGGCGCTGCCAACGCGGGTAAAGACCCGATTGCACGAAAGCTTCGCCTGCGGCGCGGGGCGCGCAACGATTCCTCCGACAACCAGGATTCGGCGAAAATCCTTAAAGGCATGCAGGACATTGCGAAGGACAAAAACAGCGGACTTGGATTTGGTGAGGAAAAGGTGGAAAACCTCAAGCCGAAACGGTGGGACGAAACGCTCGAAAAGCCCCCGGTGGATTATTCGGAAATTTTCGAGGACGAAGATGGCCAGTACCCGGGTCTAACGGTGTGGGAGATAGAAAATTTCTTGCCGAACAAAATTGAGGAAGCGGCGCACGGGAAGTTTTACGAGGGCGATTGCTACATTGTACTGAAAACGTCGCACGACGACAGTGGGCAGCTGTCGTGGGAAATTTACTTCTGGATCGGCACAAAGGCAACACTGGACAAGCGGGCGTGCTCGGCGATTCATGCAGTCAATCTGCGCAACTATCTCGGGGCGCGGTGTCGCACGATTCGAGAGGAGCAAGGCGATGAATCAGACGAGTTTTTGGCGCTGTTCGATACGGATGTTACGTACATTGAGGGTGGTCGTACGCCGACCGGGTTCTATACGATCGAAAATGCGGTTTACATTGTGCGGCTGTACCGGGTGCATGATGCCGGACCGAACATTCATCTCGAACCGGTCCCCGTTAGCTACCGATCGCTTGATCCGGGTTACGTGTTCCTTCTCGACACAGGATTGAACATTTTTGTGTGGTATGGAACGCGTTCGAAGAACACACTGAAGTCGAAGGCCCGCTTTACGGCAGAAAAGATCAACAAGCATGAGCGGAAGAACAAGGCTGAGATCTACCAGGAGTACCAGAAGCAGGAAAGCCTTGATTTTTGGCGTGCACTCGGGTTCGCCGATGGACAGGGCCCTCAGGACGAAGAAGCGGAACATCTCAACCAATCGCACGTTGATCCGGAGTTTGTACCGGTGCCGCCCCGCCTATACCAGATTCAGCTTGGCATGGGCTATCTGGAATTGCCGCAGGTTGAGCTTCCCGGCGGTGGGGCCAACAAAACGCTTACCCACACGATACTGGCCAGCAAGAACGTGTACATTCTCGACTGCTATCTGGATCTATTTGTGTGGTTTGGCAAAAAGTCCACCCGGCTGGTGCGAGCGGCAGCCATCAAGCTCTCTCAGGAACTATTTAGCATGATCGATCGTCCCGAATACGCGATGATTACACGCGTCCAGGAGGGCACGGAAACGCAAGTGTTCAAGTCGAAGTTCACAGGCTGGGAGGAAATAATTGCGGTCGATTTCACGCGAACGGCCCAATCGGTTGCCCGCACTGGAGCTGATTTAACGCAGTGGGCTAAGCAGCAGCAAACGAAGGCCGATTTGGCCGCGCTGTTTATGCCACGCCAACCAGCCATGACACAGATGGAGGCAGCACAGCTTGCCGAGGACTGGAATTACGACCTGGACGTGATGGAGCCATTCGTGCTGGAGAACAAGAAGTTCGTCCGGTTGCCCGAGGAAGAGCTGGGCGTGTTCTATACGGGCGAATGTTATGTGTTCCTCTGTCGTTATTGCTTACCGGTCGACGATGAGGACGAGCAGGAAGGCGAGGAGGACGAAGCTGATTCATCGGCAGCGGGTGGAGCGGAAGGTGCACCAACAGGACCGGCAGCAGTCGGCAAGGCATCGCTGAAAGCACTCGATCCTGCTGCCACAGCAGCGGAGGAGATACAATGCGTGGTGTACTTTTGGCAGGGCCGAGAAGCAGGCAATATGGGCTGGTTAACGTTTACCTTCACGCTGCAGAAGAAGTTCAAGTCGATGTTCGGGGAGGAGCTGGAGGTAGTACGAATACACCAGCAGCAGGAAAATCTAAAGTTTATGTCCCACTTTAAGGGCAAATTTGTGATCAAGAATGGAAGGCGCAAGGAGAAGCAGCGTACACCCGAAGGCAAGCTCCCGGTCGAGTTTTACCATCTGCGGTCGAACGGTAGCGCGCTGTGTACGCGCTTGATCCAGATCAAACCGGAGGCGACGGTGCTAAATTCCGCTTTCTGGTAAGTTCACGAAAGAGCATCAGATTTTGTTTGAGACTCATCATGTTCTCGCTTGCAGTTACATCCTATTTGTGCCGTTCGAAACGGATGACGATTCGGAGTCGGGCATCGTGTACGTGTGGATTGGTTCGAAAACGACCGGCGAGGAAGCAAGACTGATACAGGAAATTGCAGAGGACATGTTCAACAATCCGTGGGTTAGCCTACAGGTAGGATGGTTTTTCTCTTTAGATTAAAAGCCACCGAATACTGTTTTATACTAGCCCCATCCTGCGGTGCCGAATGAAACCGTTTAGCATTGCGAATCGAACTAGCTCTTGGTAAAAAGGATAAATTTCAGGAAAATTAACTAACATGTTTGTTACTTCTAGATCCTTCACGAAGGCGAGGAGCCTGAAAACTTCTTCTGGGTAGCACTGGGTGGCCGCAAACCGTACGACACTGATGCGGAGTACATGAACTTTACCCGCCTGTTCCGCTGTTCCAACGAGAAGGGCTACTTTACGGTGGCAGAAAAGTGTTCCGACTTTTGCCAGGACGATTTGGCGGACGATGACATCATGATACTGGACAACGGTGAACAGGTGTTCCTGTGGTTAGGATCGCGCTGCAGTGAGGTGGAAATTAAGCTGGCGTACAAGTCGGCACAGGTAAGAAGCGGTGTGGGATAAACACGTAAGAGAAATGAAAGATGTTAAACAAATTTTTCTTTCCCTCAAGGTTTACATCCAGCACATGCGTATTAAGCAGCCGGAACGGCCACGGAAGCTGTTCCTGACGCTGAAAAACAAGGAATCGAAACGGTTCACCAAGTGCTTCCATGGCTGGAGTGCGCACAAAAAGCCACCGGAATAAAACGGTGAAGGGAGGAATATGAAGTGATCATCCGGGTACCGTGTAAATGTGTATCTGTTAGAGGGATCGCTCAAAACGCACCAAGTATTTCCCGACTCGTCCCTCGGTTGTGTTACTGCAGATGGCTTTACTAATAATTGTTATTTTTATTTCCGTTTCTTTATTAATTTTTAATAACTTATTAATATTTTCAAGATCATGCACAAAAACGGTGTTCCGTATTATGTAGTATGGCTATAAAGGCCTTTTTATTGGTTCACCTATTGCTGAAATGGTGATTATTGAACGTATATTATTGCTTTAGTGTTCAGTTTCAAACTTGTATCATATTATTTGCGAACATAATCTTCAAAAAGAGCATTGATTGACCATACAAATGCAGAAGAAAGTATAACGCTGGCTTTGTAAATAATGTTGCAGCGTATTTGGAAGTCTTCGTCTCTCTTTATCTCGCTTTACTAACCCGGAGCAAGCGAAATATTCTGGCGAATTGTACACCACTGGAAGGAAAACACGTTTGCTTTTTTATGTACTTTATTCGTCTTTTATTTTGTAACTCGGACTAATAACTTTTCGAGATTTCTTTACTCCGCGCGAAGGAGGAGCTATGTGTGCGTGCGTGTTGGTGCGTGCGTATTTCGTTAACTTACTCCGGCTGACACGAAGCGAAAACAAACCATAATTTTATGTTAAAGTAAAACCTCTAAAACGAAAAACTTAACTGCAAATTATGTACAAATCAAATGCCTATTCGAAATAATAAGAAACGGCCATTGCTTCGGGTTGGTGTCGATTGAATTATTCTCTCTGCAAGCACAACAATAAAGTAACGAACGAACGAATTCAATTTAAACAAGAAAGACTGCGGAAACCTTACTTTAGCTCTTCCGTTTCTCCTCCGCCATTCGAAATATCACTGCTGCGCGTTTTTGTTTTCTCGAGTCTTATCTTCTTCGTCCTTCTAGCGCTGATTGGAAGAGTGTTGTAACTACGATTTAACAATTCAAAGCGAAGGTAGCGCAGCTTCGTTTAACAGCTTTTCTATAGCAAGGTACGATATAGGTAGGGCTTGACCTCGCAACCGTGGAGTCACGTCATACATTAAAACGTACTAGAGAATCATCTGGAAATGATATGAAAAAAAAACGGAATATAACAGATGTGTTATGTTGGTACACCTTACCCAGCAATAGTGTTTGCCGTCCTTACTTACATCGCGTACGCGGAAAGAATTGTTCGGTTCTAAAAATATCGATCCTGGCCCATGCTCTGCCCATCCTTCCATTTGTGGTGTACACCATGGGGTGGCGGTTTGGTGACCCTTTAATCGTCATCATCATCATCATCCGATGGCACAAACAGATCGTTCTCCTCGAGAAAGTTGGCCATATTCTTGCTGATGGTCGCTCCAATCAGAAGCCCCGGGATGACCGTGCAGATAACGCCAAACAGCCCGAACGGTGTGATTTCGGGCATGGGTTTCAGGGCACCGCTGCGATAAGTATACTTGCGGCGCAGCGGCAACCGCGCCAGCTGCTGCTGTGCCTGACCTGCCCCGCTAGCACCACCCGCCTCGAGCAAGCTCGATCGACCCACGGCACGGAAAACGCGCGTTAGAACCATTCTTGCACTTTCTACTAGAATTTGTCGTACTGGTTTGTTGAAGAAAAATGCAAACCCAAGAATAGGTTCTATTGGCTTTGAGCTGTTTTTTGCACACGGATAAAATAGAAAACACACTAAATATCACGGCCACCAATCACGCATTCCCCGTCGCTGCGGAAAAAGTTTACACACCAGCAGCGCTAAAATGTCAATCGCAACTGTCAGGAAGGCAGAGTTGCCAGACTGCCAAAAAAAAAACACATTTCGTTTAATTTTAATTTCATTTACCATAATTCAAAGTTTTCAACATTATCAATAAAGGAACTGGGTCAAAATTAAGCTACTTTTTTGTAAAAATCTAAAGCAAAGTGCCTAAAAACTTTTTATTGCACATAAACACGGGTGGGCGTTTGACAACGATCATCGAGTCCGTTAATAACCGTTGTAGCTAATTTAAAATTGACAGAAGAGTAACGATCAAACAAAAGGGAAACATTCAACGCCTGGAAAGGACGCGCATCAGTTGCAAGCAATCGAAGTAACCGAGCCAGTGAGTTTCGTTTGATCAAGGTGTCGTGTTAGATCTGTTTGCATTAAAAATGGAGTTTAAGGCGTTCTTTAAAAACACTTCCCTAAAACATCGGGCCAATAATGCGAAGGAGGAAGTGAACAGACAGAAGCTAAAGCGAGCTGCTGTGCGCCATGAGCTGAGACAATCGCACCGTAACTTAGAAAACGGTTCAGATGAGGAAAATGGCGAACCGCAGCAACAACACCAACGGCAGCTACCGCATCAGCAATATCAGGAAGGTCGGAAACTAAGTAATACGGGGAAAATCACCAACAGAGCCCCCTCAGAAGATGAGCTCTACCGCAGCCGGTTGCAACGCCTAATGCGGTATCGCGAACAAAAGCAGAGGCTTCACGAGGAGAAGAAAAGCAAACGTAAAATACCATTTGTGCCGTACGTACCGAAAACCATCGTTGAAGCGATACAGGAACTACAGCCGGCAAAGCAGGAAACGAGAAAACCACTCGGGGAAATGATCGAACAGGAGAAGAAGAAACATATAAACCACGAGCGTAAAACGCCTGTCCCATCGAAGAATGTCAAGCCGCGAGTGGACTGTTGGCGAACGAAAAAGATTGTCTCAAGGGCAGGGGAAAATGTGCCGCCCAGGCCCAACCCTCTGTCGGAGAAAAAAGTGGTCAGATCAGTGGAGCGTCCTGTGGTAAAGCCACCAAAATCAGCACATAAACGCCCAAAAGATGCTTTACCAGCCACGAATTCAATGAAAATCGCACGGCCTGCTGTGGTGGTGAGTAGATTTCGAGCTTGCAATAGAGCTTTTCTTCACCTTTGTATCTTTTCCCACAGAAAACGCAAACGGTTCGGCCTGCGTCACAGAAAAAGCCGGAGTTTGCCTTCAAGGTAAAACCGCCTCCACCAGCGGAATGCGCAAACGGCAACAGCGGTACTGTTGGCACATCCGTCTTGGCAACGTCCACCGTGCGTAAAATCCGCAAACCATTAACCTTTTCGTTCGAAATGGCAGCGCAGAAAAATATGCAACAAAAGCTAAACGTGATCAAGGCGGAGGATCTCTTTGAAGGTATTAGCCCGATCGAAGTTGAAACGTCACCGATAAAACATCCGACAGCTAGCGGAGTAAGCCAGTCACCGGTTGCGAAGAAAGCGGAAATCAAATCAGGGGATGATAGCATTTGGGACCCACAGCCTGTGGCTTGTTTGTCAACGTACGATTTAACAGTAATGAACGGCACTGCTAGCCCGGCTCTGGTCGCTCCAGAAGTTGTGGCAACAGAAATGGAACAAGATGCAGAGGAAGGTAACGTTAGCGAGTGGTTACCGGCTCAGGTACATGAAATTGAAATCGTTATCGACGATTCCGATGAGGTGTTTAAGGAGGCGGAAATGGTTGAGGTTTCATTATCTGCAGAGCGCCGACGGAAACCGGCCTTGAACGAATCGTTTACGATTAACGTAGATGTGGAACCAAGCGATCGCCATGAACCTACTGAACATCACTTACCGTTGGAACAACCCATTGTAGACGCAAAAGCAACAGAAGCATCCCCTAAACCATTAGCTGGTATGATGGAGACGGAACCAACAGTTCAACCTATCCAGCAGCAAAACCCCAGTAGCCCCCAGGGCACCGATGAGTTAAATGAATCCAAGACCAAGAAACGCGCATCGTTAACTTTCACTGAAGAGCCACTGGAAACCGAAATCGTTCCTAGCCGATCGAACTTATCGCTTGAAGAAAAGATCAAGCTGGATGCTGCCAACCGCAGCGCTATCACAGACACACCTTCCCGGTGTTCTCGTCGTCGCAGCTCGGTAGGCCTGCCATTGTCCGTCGTAGAACCGGAGGACGGCGAAGCTGCCGCCCCACCGAAAGAGGTACAGGATAAGACACGATCCTACTACGACAAGATGGAACATGAGCTCAGCCGTTTGCAGAGCTTGTGTGACATGTACGCCCCGTTCCTCGAGGCCACCCACGAGCTGAACGATCACTGCCGCGGATTGATTCTCGCGGCCCAGGGCCAAACAACCATACTTATCAACAAAAAGTTCACCAAGTTCCGGGAGCTGATTGGCCACTATGAAAAGAAGTGGAACGATCGCAAGGTACGGCACGACGATTTGGATGGCTTTTGGTTAATGCTGTCGCTCGATCTGGAAAACCTGGACAAGCGCTTCGATGAGTTGCGCGTGCTCAAAGAGAACGGTTGGCAGGAGACTGAGGTGGCCCCGCCCAAACAGGAACAGCCCAAAACGAAGAAACTGCGCGCCGGTGGTGGTGTACGAAAGCGCGATAAAAAGGCAGCTGCCGGCGGTACCAAGGCAACGTCCTCCGTGATTGCCGATTTGATCCGAAAGGCACGCCAAGAGAAGCAAAAGCAAAAGACGACGGTTGAAGATTTGGAGCCGCTGAAAGAATCGGTCGCGGTGATGACGACACCTGCCAAGCGCTCGGTCAAATTTGGCAAATCGCCGCGACGTTCGAGCGGACGCAAACGCTCCAGCCTGTGCGCGGGCGATTCACCGGTAGTGTTTCTCTGGGACCTAGAATCGAAGGCTGCAGACGTTTCCAAGCGACGTACCATTTTCCCTGATGTAAGTATGCTCTTCCCCTTAAGTCTCTGGACACAAATGGTTCAATTGCCGGTTGGATACAGAACAGGTTGTTGCCAGTTTTTACGAATACTGTGTAAATAGCCCATGGAATCATGTTTGCAAAAAATGCCGTTTCTTCCGAGTCTTAAACAAAACTAATGTTTGCATTTAAACACGTTCCTCTCACTCTTCTAGATCACCATAAAGAAACCGGAAGAGGTAAAATCGATACTGAAAACACCGAAGGTGAAAAACAGTCGAAGTGCCAAGAGTGTACTGTTTCTCGATTCGGGCCTAGATACGCCGCCAGCACGCCGCCGTAACACGTACCGATCGGTTGCGGATACACCAAAACCGAGGATTAAGTTTAACGATGAGCTGGAAATCGAACACATCGACAATCTGGCCGCCCGGACACCTTCCCGGCTGGATGTGGAAATACAAAAGCGACTCCAACAGTCGCTGCTGCATGACTCGACCGTATCCCTTCGATCCAAAACCAACGACGACGATGATGACGACGACAGCGACGAAAGGCTGAAGAAGCAGGCTCGTAAGGTTTATGCACGCGGAACTCCACGCCGGAATGACAGGGGCAGTGCTGCGACAGGTCATCGGCGATCGAGCCGACGAGCTTCTTGCATCATTGCGGAACTTTTCGACGAAGATTCTAGCGATACTAATAGCTGGTACAAAGATCGGGAGGAGGAAACAGGTAATTAAAAGCATACTTGTTATGTTATATTGCGCTCTTCTCATACTAATTTTGTCTATTTTGTTGTACCTTTTTACATGATTAGGTTCCGCCAAACGCTTGACCCGCTCTTCGGCAGGCGCTCGCAAGAAGATTCTATAAGGCATACAATATAATAATACATAATAACAGACCGTAAGTCATATTACACTTTAACTTTACCTGTGCAGGTTTTCCTGTTGAATTTTTACTTGTTGATGTACGGCAGTTTGTTCCCCGTTTGAGTGTTTTTCAACCTTAATATAAATAAAACCAAATACGTTTCCGACCGCAAGCTCCTTTCCTTTCCACAGTGAGAAATGTTACATATAAAAAATTAATGGTATAACCTATCTGCAGCTTTATTTCCACATCCAGCCGGGATTCTTTACACACAATTAATTCTTCTCCAGCTGTTCAACTGTCTTGCTGCTCGCGACTGTTTCCGTTTCGTCCTGTTCCGCGGCGAATGCTTCCGGGTCGTAGATCACCTTCACTATGAGCGAGCAGCTCGGACAGGTAGCGACCTCCTCACCCGCTATCAACTCTTCCCGGCTGATCTGGAACCGGTCCCCACACGGGCACGGGTAGTAGTACATCTCTTCCTCTTCGTCATACTCGAAATCCTCGATTTCGACCTCATCATGGTACACACTCATCCTTTTGCTGTTGGCTTACTGGTGGAGGATGAAGATGCAAACTACCATCCCCCGGCATCATCATACGGTCACGAAGTAGCTTGTTTTATCACTCTCGCGTACTGGGCTAGCTTGTTCCTTTTTTGGGTTTACTATTTCATGATTTATTTTTACTTTTCACCGCACAGTGTACTCACGTTTGGGGTTTCCAAGCAGGCTGCGGATAAACGCGATAATCAACACATGGCAGCGCGGTTGTGTTGTTTACAATTTCGTCCAAATGACAGTTAAGCGTTACAGCGACCGTTACGAAAAAAAAGAGCGTTCCGCGAAGCAATGGCGCAATATTTTCAAAATGACACGAGAAGATCACAAACACATGCAGCGGAGTTCGTTGCTGTATATTGACTCATCGTCTTCCTAAGCGGGGGATGGTGGGGGTTGTAAAACCCTTTTCCCTACACCACACACTTGACTCACTTATCGACGGGTACATCGATACCGTACAGATGATAAGAGCACAAAGCTATAAAGTAAATACACAAACGCTCGCTATTTATCAGTTGGTAGTTTGCGCTAGAGAACGACGTAGCAGTATTGTTGTGGCCGTTGAAAGTGATTTTTTTGTGTGTAAAAATTTGTGTTCGTTTTAGAAAGAAACACCTGTGTTTACAATTTGCGTGTGATTCCTGCAGGTCGTTTGACTGACCATGGCTACCATTCCGCAATATTCACCGGTAATTGTCGCTAGAAAAGACATTCCTGTTTATCTCTCAGTGGTGGAAATATGTAATGAGTCATTCTTCTTATCCAATTCTAGACTCTTCCGTTTCTGGGGCTCATACCAGGTGGATTAAGCCCGGGTCGTATGCTACGCATCAAGGGCATCATTACCAACCATGGAGAACGGTAAGGGGTGGCAATTCACACACCTCCCATTTGTGGGGCTTGATGGATGGAGATGAGTCACGTTTCTAATTTTTCCTCTACGCCCCCTCCCTCACGCAAGCTGTCAGATCTACATTCAATCGGGCGCAGCGGTAAATCCACGCGACGATGTCATGCTGCACATTAGCATTCGACCGAACGAGCATGCGATCGTGCGCAACACGATCCAGAACCAGGTGGTCGGTCCGGAGGAACGCTACGGTGGCTGTCCGATCCAGTACGGTGTGCCCTTCGATCTGCTCGTACTGGCCGAAACGCTGCAGTATAAAATTGCCATCAATGGTGTGCATTTTTGCACGTTTGCCCATCGGCTACCGTTGCACCGGGCGCAGTTTATTTCGATTTCCGCCGGTGGTGGTACGATTTATTCGATCCTCACCGAAGCGGACGTGCCCGGTTCGGTGCCAGCGAATCCATATCCACCGATTGGTACGTGTTTTATTTTGTTTCCCCACAACAACACCCAATGCCGATGAGTTGGACATGCTTATCTTATCTCTCCTTGGTTCGATATTTTTTCACACAGTGCACCCTCCAGCGGCACCGCCGTACGCACCACCGATGGGCTTTGTGCCGAATCCGCCACCATCGAACTTGCCGCCACCGCCCCCCTACACGCCACTGCCAACGCATCCGATCGGTGGTGGAAGTGGCCACTATCCAGGTAGAATCCGAAGACTACTCTTTATGAAGCTGTTCTAGCAGTGTTTTGTTGAATGGCACGGTACCACCACGTACGCCACACCGCCAAAAATCTTAATCTGTTGTGTCCATTTCCCATTCTTTTTGGTCCATTGGTCTACCAAGGAGCCGGTGGTTACCCTCCGCCACCACCACCACCGATGATGCCCGGATATCCGCACTATCCATCGCCACCGTCTGGAGCACCACTGCCGGCTGCCGTGCCCTTCTCGGTACTGTTCAAAGAAGAATTGCAGGCCAAAGTTGAGCAAATGTAATCACTGTTTTCGAAACACAATCGCACACAACCCCCAGCTATGCGCATCTATGCTACAGTCATGCCCTTTTGTGTGTTCTACTGTGCCGTAGTGTTTTAGCTGAGGCTTTTGTTTCGAGACCTTTTTACGGTTGGAGGGTAAAGCAACTAAACGGGTTTCTTTATTAGTATATTAGCGGCGGGCTACATGTTCGGTTGCTCTCAGTGTCGTCCGATATGTTGTATTTTAGTGTCGTTTACAGTGTTTCTCTAAATATCTCAACATCTTAAGCTTACTTCCAAAAACCTTAAAATGAATATTCACACAGTCCTCAGCTACTTTGATAAAATTACATCAAAGGCACAATGAGCTGACTATGGACAGAAACCCTGTAATTTGATGCAACACGTGGCGTTACATTTGCTTCACTGTCCCTGTTCTGTCCGTTTAAATGTTTGTACCGTATTAATTGTAACTTCTATCTCATAAAAAAGCCCCCGATCACCCATCATACTTCCGGTGAGGAAAATCGCGTAAAGATGAAAAATCCACTCAAACAATCGATTGCTAGTGGAATACAGCAAACGCAAGATTTCCTGCGCAACGCTGTTGGCGAAAAATCGAGCGCACAAGGAATGGCTTCTCCGCATTCTAACGTTCCACCTTCTCATACATCTCACGCTCCCCATCCATCAACCGTTCAGGTATCATTTTGTGTCGTGTTTAATTTTGTATAAACCTTTCGCTATATCAACCCGCTTTTCATACAGCCCGGTTTTGTGACGATGCCTGCTAGTACGATTGCTCCAGGCTATCCTGGTAGCAGTACACCGGTTTATCCAACGGCACCACCGCCGAACGTTGCTGGATATCCCGGACCCGGACATCCCCAGCCACAGCAACAACGGGTCGGCTTTACGGTTCCCGGTGGCCTAGTGCCGACAGCTTTAGCGACCGGCGCAACTGCCGCCATTGCTTCCAAAGTGCTTCCTGTACGTGTAAAAATGTGAGAAACAGTGTGATGTTTGTTTTTTTTTTGTTGTTATTTTTTGTACAATGAGCTGTGCTATGCTTAAAAGTATTTTAAAATTTGATGGATTTTGTTGGTGGCTTAAAAAGATACAGGAATAATAGTTGCGTTCTTCTGTTTTGCTTTCAGAAAGGGAAAACCAAAAAATTACTAAAGTACGGTGCAGCGGCCGGTGCCGTTGGTCTTGGAGGATATGCACTGTCGCATGCGTTCCGGCGCAAAGGCAGTAGCAGCAGCAGCAGCAGCAGCAGTAGTGACAGTGATTAGATTTTAATATATTCTCTTATCAGTAACGATAATTCCGCACATGGATTTTAAACATTTTTGCAACAGTGATAATTGTATTTAAAGTTTGTTACTAAAATTAATAATGGAATATACCTTCTGGGGCACATTTTGGCATATTTTATCACACCAAACAACGGATGATTCATTGCAGTGATTTTTCATTCCGAAATATTCCCTTCTTCGTTTTGAATCCCGATTGCGTCTAGCAAAGATGAGTCAATTCGAACCCTTTCGATATGACGCCACCACCCTTTTGGGAGCACTTTCAAAGTTTTTGATTCGCTCCTTTAAGTTAGGAACCCTCCGGTTCCTCTTACTACGATTCCAACAATACATAGAATAGAATAGATATAGAATAAATAGGGCTATGGCTATGAAGTAGTGAGTTAAAACATCTTTAAAACTATTAACTCTAGCGATGCACTTGTTTAAAAGGGACTTGAAGAGCAATGCTAAGTTTCACAAATCTTCAAAGTTTTCGTAAGTTTTTCTAAAATATATTGGATTTAGATTCATGAATCGATTTGTAATTCGAGTAACTGTTCTCTTTGAAATTCATATGAATGAATTTCGTTAAACGATTTATTACCCAAAACAATGCTATGAAACTTTTCTTTTTGGAGATTCTTCCTTTTGAACTACGTCTAAAACGATTTGTCAGACATTCATAATACCCCTATTATACGCGATATGATGAGAAAACTGTGTGGGAATCGATCTCATATATAAGGCTAGACCAAAAACTTTGTTGAATTCTTCCATAAGATTACATTTTATTTAAAGTACTCGATTTGCCAATGACTTTACTTTCGGTACACTTTTCGCTTCCGTCACACATACAATAATGAAAGTAGCACGATAGCATATACGCGTGAGCGATTTGTGCGATCCACTAGTTTGTAACATGTAGCTTTGGCGTGGGGTGGCTTTCCCCACCTTTGCATTTGCTACACTCTTCTTCTTGGGTAGTATTAGTAGTAGTATTTGCACATGCAGAAGTAAAAAACACTTATTTATCTCTCCCAATGTACGACACGTACATCAACGGGACACCGGGCCCGACCACCTTCTGCGTGAATGAATGATGAGTTTGCTTAGCGTGAAATAAATAACATTCGTCCGTGCCGGCAGCGGTTTCCACCACCTGTTGGCTGTCGTGCAGAGATCGTGGAACCACCGTTAACCGTACCGAACAAAATCCGTAACAGCCCAAATGGAGGAGACTAGCTAGCTAAGCGATTACTTTTCCAGATTAAGCGCATTGATAAACTCTTCCAGCTTTTCCTGAATCTGTCGCACACGAACTGGAGAGTAAGAGAGATAATTGATTAGCAAAAAATGTGACTAATTCTCACTTCGTGCTTGTGCTACTTACTCAGTTCTTCAGCTAGCTGCACACGCTTGCCTGTAAGCAGCTGCTGCTTCTTATCATCATCCTCACCGTACTCGTCCAGCACTTCCTTGATTTCCTTATCTAACCGTCGAGCCTCCCGGTTGATTACCTGCTGACGGAGCGCATTGGCCGTCACCTTGATGACCTGCTGGATGCGCCAGAACAGCACCACGTCGCTGCAGTTCACCTCACAGTCGTTGCCCTGTTGTGAGTACAGGTAGTACGCCTTCCGGCAATCGTACGCACGGTTTAGTGCTTGCTTTAGGAAATGCCTACAAATCGGAAAGGTTTAGAGAAAAGTTTTCCTCACATCTTATTAAAGTTCTTTTACCGCCTGTAGATGGGATACCACGTCTCCCGGATGTAATCTGTCTCGACCTCGACGTTGCCTCGCTGCAGATTTTTCCGCACCGTCGTTAGCTCGTCGTAGCTAAGCGTTGGCGAATGTTTCGAATCACTGTCGAGTATTTTGTCCAGCTCGGACTTTACCTGCCGCCGTTTGTTTTGCTCCTCGGTGGACGAGCGCCAGTGTAGCCACTTTTGGCTGGTGGATGGTCCAAACATTTCGCCGATCGTTGTTTCCGTCGCCTGTAGCTTATCTTTGACGGAAGCCTCGAAGAAGCGTACCGCCTGATCCCACTCCTGCTTGTCGTGCACACTGCGGTCCTCGAGTGTGTTGAGCTGGATGACGCGCAGCATATCGATCGCTTTGTCCTCCCACGAGTGTCTTCGGATGGCTTCGTCAATGACGGCACTCTTCAGATTGTCGTACAGATCGTCGTGATCGGGCGTACGGCGCGCCACCTCCATCAGGTGCTGGAACTCTTTCTGCAGCGCTTCCCATCCGGCCTCAACGGATTTGGCGGGCAGGGCCTGTTCCGCCCACTGGCGTAACTTAATATCGACCATTGTGTTGAACGAATCTGTGGGTGGAATAATAGGTTGTGCTCATTATTTGTTGAGAACTAGTGGATGGTCAACAAGAAACTGGGTCACTCTTAAACACTCTTGAACAGTACGATTTAACTCTTCAACTAAACCATAGCTCATATGAATTTAGCCATTTCCTAAACTTATTCCTTTCAAAGAGAAGTCTAGAACATGGAACTTATCTTATTTCTGCACAAAAAAATTTAGTATTTTTATAGACAGGGTAGAGATAATAGCGGATAGAAAAATATGGTAAAACTTCTTTTTTTACAGTTCACAAAAAATCGAATCGGAGAAATCGTTCCAGATCTGGAGAGCTCTGTAGTTGACGAAACGGAGAGCCTATCACTACATTTGTGTCGACCGCAGAAAGCAGTGAAAACAACTTCTTCCAAAATATTCTTGGTCTAGTAAACACGTAGTAAACGACTTGATCAAGCAACATAATGATCTCACAACAACTCACCAATCTTTTTCACTATCGATAGTGAGCAAGCAATGAAATCATCTCACATGCTAGTTGTTTCTCACTATGGGAAGTTTAAACTCAGGATAGACTCAGTTTTAACTCAGTATAGGCACTTACTCTGTGACCCTGACTGGGCGGCCGGAAGGTAGATGTTTTCAAACACGTAGCTCGAAAGCTTCTCCCATAGCTTCCGGTTCATCAGTTCCTCCCACTTTTTGGCTGATACCTGCGAAAGATTGACGACCTCGTCCAGCACCTCTCCTTTGGCCTTTTCGAACAGTTCATCCCGACCGGATTCGCGTAGTCTAGAGGGAATGATGAAAGTTTTAGGTGAAAAAGTACGAAATATTAAACTTGCGAAGAAGGACATACCGCGGGAAATTGTTTTTCCATTCCGTTTCGAGGTTAAAGCGGGTTGCCTTAAACGCATCCGCTTGTTGTTCGATGGTTTCACGTACCATCTTCCAGAATCGATCCGCAACGGCTAGACTAAGGTTTCTCGTCGTCACCTGATGCGACATTGTGACGCCACTTCTGCTGAGAAGAAAGACAATGTTAAGGCAATGTGGTCACTCCCCAAAGAATCACACACTTACTGGAATAGTTTGGAGTTTTTGAAAAACTTTTCCTCATATTCGCGTATTGTTTCGATGCTATCGTCTTTGCGGCCGCGCCCCGTCACCACGGCAAAGTAGCCGAGTGCCTTCATCGGGAACAGCTTGCCGGACAGTATCTTACGTATGCGGTTCGGATCAGCCAAATCTTCTGCTAGGTCCACTTTCGTCAGCACGAAGATCGTACGCTTGCCGAGAGGATCGCACTGTGACACCAGATCGGTCACGTTGCTTCGTTCTGCATCCACAGAGCCGTCCTAAAAGGGAAACACACTCAATAATTCCGTTCACTATCTTCACTACGCACTAAAACCTAAGTACCTGAATGCACAGAATGATCGCATTCGGGTTGCTCATGTAGTGTTCGGTCATGTGCTTGATCTGATCGCGCGTATCCGGGGCCATATCGACCGTCTGCGTCGAAATGATGCCCGGTAGATCGACCAGCACCATCCGCTGCAGTCCAGGTCCCTTCACCGTCATCGAGATCACGTCCATGCTGACCGTCTTGCCGCCCCGCACCGAATTGCGCATCCGAATCTCAACGTCCCGTCGCAACTCGGCCAGATCGCTTTCCTTTGTCAGATCGTACTCACGTTCCGAATCACGAAACTGTGCCACGTGGTACGGACCCTCCGACAGCGTCACCTTTACCGGAGCACGTGTCATCATCTCGCCACTGCCCCGCGGGAAGATGCGTGCCTGAGCGATCGACTCTAGCACGGACGTTTTGCCGCTGCTCTGATCGCCGACCACCACCACCCGTGGCAGATGGTCCGCCGTCGTGTAGCTCGTATCGTACCCGGACAGCTCGTCCAACACCTCCGAGTACATGTCGATGAGTGACTTTTTAATTCGCTTCTTGGTCGGCTGCTTGCGGTTCGTTTTCAGTATCAGATACTGCTGCCGTAGGTCACGGTTTTCCTTCTCGAGCTTTTCCACCTCGCGCTGGTACTTTAGCTGCACGTTCATGATTTCGGTTTGCAGCGAATCGACTTGTGCCTGCAGCGTGTCGACTCGTTTGCGGCTGTCCTCAGCGCTGAGCCCTTTCGCGATGACCGTATTTTTCGCGCGCAGCTCCTCTTTGGTAGCTTTTGTATTGCGAGAAGTAAGAGAAAAAGAGTGAACATTTAACAAAATAGTAAGGAAATCGTGCACGATAATAATGATTCCGATCGCGTAGTATGTTTTTGTTTACATCTCAAGAATGACTAAATCTTTTGTGCACTTTTCCCATCCTTCACGAAGAGAAAGCAAAAAAATGTGTAATAAATGTTTAACTTATATTTTACCTCCATATAGTTCAGAAATAAATTCTGACAAATTCTGGAAAGAACCTAGAGAGCCCAATAAAGAAGAGAAAAAAGAGAAAGAGAGGAAGAGAAAAAAAATAATTTCGATTAAACGCGGAATTAATTTTCAGTTCAACTAGTTCCACCCCGGTTGGAAAGAAATTGGGGAGATGCGGATGAAAGACGCTAGAAACGTATTGAGAAGCGTTAGAAAGTGGAATAATAGAAAATGAAGAATTAAGAACCGCTATCGAAACACTATCGAGGCGTAACGAACTGGGAAAATGTCGACTTGAATGATGACTCGTAGATTATTGTTTTATATACAAAAAAAATGAATAATTTTTTTGTCTAAAACTGATTAAACTTGTAAAATTAAATTAAAATTAAACGCATCTCTTTCTTAGTGTGCTACAGCTCTATTCTATTCACAACAATTTGATGCAATCCGATCTATTTGTAAACACCGATAACCGATTTCAAGCTTTTCATGACGACGATGATGATGACGATGATGTAAGCTCACTCACATACAAACACCATCTCTGGGTCAACTTGGCTTTTACATCACCGTCAACCGTGCAGCAGCACGAGAGAACGGAGAAGTAAGCTTTGGTAAACATTTAATCATTCTTGAGCATTGGGTCGGAATGTAAGAAAAGGATCCGCTACTTACTCTCAATCTGTGGGTTTTGCTGCGTTTCGGCAGCTTCGATTGCGTTGTCCAGCCGCTGGTCGAACCATTGCCGCCATTCGTTCAGCTTGTGTTCGCTGAGCTGCTTCAGCCGGGGATCTAAAACGTGGCCACAAAAATGGTGCATTATTAAAAACGTTCAAACAATGGGCTTAATGGATTTTTACCTATTTCGATCGAATCTTTCACAGCATCCTTTACGGCGAGCAGGTTTCTCGTAAAGCCGGCCCACTTTTCATTGTCCGGCAGGACCTCCTCCAGCCATTTCATGTCCGGCAGCCCATCTTTCCACTCTTCGTACCGCTTATTGAGCGTTACACCGCCACCGATAGCACTGCCGAGCACAAGGTAGCGTAGTTTCAGCACACCCCTTAGCACTCGGCCGATCAGCATACCGTAGCTGCGCTGCTGGCCATAATACTGCCAACCGCTCGAGTTCGGGGGCCGGAGGAACTCTTGCTGCCGGTAGTAGTTGTACCGAGACCAGGCCGTGGAATGGTTGCTACCTCCGTTACCAGCTCCATTGTTACCGCTTCCACCGGTCGTAAAGCCGGAAAAGTTCACCCGACTCACCGTGTACACTACCGGGCGTATGTGCTTGAATCGAGGGTCGATGCTGTTGGCAATTAGTGATGGTTTTTGGCACCGGTGGCGTGATTTTATTGGCGTAGGCAGGTTGACGACACGCGCGAACACACAATGAAAGTAAAAACAAAAAATCAATAAACTTTACATAACGATATGAGCTCATGAGCGATGACGGGGGGTGCACCATGAGAGCAGTCGCCCCTGGTGACAACACTTTCTTTCGGGGGTGCCATTTGTCGGTGTCCTTTTTCGACTCGCCCTACACGCTGCTTACCTTGACCATCCTCGGAGCAGCTGTGCCATTTTATGCTTCCAAACCTTAACCAATTCTTAAACCGAGTTAGGGAGCCAGCCGATGGATCATTGTATCTTAACGACGCTAAAATCGAAAGACGAAATCGCTGCCAGAGTTGGCTGCTGCTGCTGCCAAATTTTCAGGGGGTTGTGCAAATTTCGATCCACCGCACTGTCATCGGGCAGTTTGACGTGTCGTGGATAAGGTGACTGTAGAAGGGAGATGATACTAGGAAAGTGAAAATTTCATCGATTGCTGCAAGAATTTTAATTTCAAGCAATTGTTTTTTCACTAAAATATTGAATACCATTCATTTGTATTCAAAAATAATAAAATCAAAGCCATAATAGCGATTCAATTGTAAAAGTAACCCTAGTGGCAATCGACACATCGGTATCAGCTTATCTTTACTGCAAGTACCTTGGCTGAACCCACGTGCTGAGAATTGTCATTTGCCGGTAAATATTGTTGTTATTGTTGAAATAGAAACACTCGTACTTTGGTGGCTCATAAAAAGTGTAATTTATGGTGTTTTTAGTGTGATTTAGATAAAATAAATTCGTCATGAAAGTTCAGTAAGTGTATTAAATTTATTCTTGTCCTCCTTAACACCATCTCAACGCTACTCACTCCCTTATTTTCTTCTTTTAGTCGTCCACCGAAAAACGTTCGCAATGGGATGGTTGGCCGTAATGGGCGCAACAACAAAAACAGTAAAGCATCGGTAGTGAAAACACGTAAAGATTTGCGCAAAGAAAAGCGTCAACAGAAAAAGCTTAACCGTTTCAACTACCACAACTGCAGCCGAAAGGAGCGGCAGCAGAATGGGGGTGAAGGCTCCCGGCAGCGCAGAGGGAAGATTGGCGAAGATCATTCGGGAGACGAGTTGGAGGAGTTTGAGGATGAAGAGATCCCTTCCGACTTTAGTGACCAGGAAGAGGATAAGAAGGAGGAAGTGGTGGGAAAGGGTAAGAGCAAGAAAAAGCAGTCCTTCACTACACAGATGGATGTGGAACGGGAGAAGGACATGATGGAGCTACGCCAGTACGAGGAAGGTTTGAAATCGAACCGGCTCAAGCAGCTGGAAGCGGCAAACGAGGAAGACGATCGCATTATCCAAAAGTACGAAAAGCTGTTGAAGATAAATCGACGCAAAAACAAGGAAGGCGTACCGAAAAGCTTCAACGATGGGCTGGACTATGCGTTGGAACTGTGTACCGATGAGAGCATACGGAAGATGTACGAAGCAGCAAAGGAGGCAGCCGAACTGGAGGAAAATTCGTCCGATGAGTTTGCAGAGGATTTAAAGGAAGTCGTAGGTAGTAAGCTGGAGCGTGAAGGGGAGTCGATGGAGGAGCCTTCCAAAAGATCGAAAAAGGGGAAAGTGAAACTGTCGCAAAAAGAAAAGAAACGGGTGGAAAAGCTGAAAAAGATTGAAGAGAAATACTTTGGTCTGGACGACATGGACGATGATTTGGGTGAGTACGATTCGGAGATGGAGATGGAACCAGAGCCAGAAGGAAACGCTGATGATGAGTCAGATTACTCTGATAATGATGAGCTGTATGATTCTGATGACGAGGGGGACGAGGACGAAGAATTAGATTCGGACGTGGAAACAAATGGAAAACGAGTAAAATTCGCTAAAGAAACGACGGGACCAACTAGTAAAAAGCGAAAAAGGCAAGAAAGCGATTCGGAAGAGGATGAATTGGATGATTTAGATGATGAATATTCGGAAGGAGATAGTGAGTCAGAGCTTAACGAAGACCTGAAACCAAGGAAAAAGTCTAAACAGATAGAGAAGAATGGCAAAAAGAGCAAACAAGCCAGTGACGACGAAGAGGATGCAGATTTAGTCGGTCGTTTCGTATTGCTGAAAGCCAACAAGGATAAGCAAAAGACGAAAAGTGAAAAACAAACTAGGAGAAACGCTAAATCCAAGCAAAATGAGCCTTCAGAGTCAGAAGAGGAACCAGATTTTGATGATGATGAAGATTTTGATGAGGAAGACGATGGGCTAGACGACATTTTTGATGAAGAGTCTGGTTCGGAAGAGGAAGAATCTAAAAAACCATCCTCCGAGAAAGAAGATGACGGTACCTGGGAAGACATCTACGGCCGCAAGCGCGACAAAGCGGGCAACATAATAAAAGAAGACAATACCGCCGCCAATGGAGGAAAGTACGTGCCGCCGCACATGCGAGCCAAGCTAGAAGCGGAAGCAGCGGCAAAAGGAAACGCAACGACCGATCCAAAGCAGCAAGAAAAGCTCGCACGGCTCAAGCGCACACTAAAGGGGCAGATCAATCGTTTGGCAGAATCGAACGTGCACCGCATCTCGATCACACTCGACAATCTGTACATGCAAAACTCGCGCTACGACATGAACAGCACGCTAACATCGTTGATACTGGAGGCAACGGTCGCACCAACGCTAACACCCGAACGCATGATCCTGGAGCACATGCTGCTAGTGGCCATACTGCACGCAAACGTGGGCTCCGAGGTGGGATCACACTTTCTCGAAACGATTGTGGAACGGTTTTTGGAGCTGCTGCGCGGTATCGAAACGACACCGAACGAGGCAAAGCAGCTGGACAACAGTGTGCAGCTGATGTGCCATCTTTACACGTTCGACATCGTCAAGTGCAAGATGGTGCACGAAGTGATGCAAAAGCTGATCGAATGTTTCAACGAGAAGGCGGTAGAATGTATACTGCTGGTGTTGCGGACGGTCGGATTCATACTGCGCAAGGATGACCCATTGGCACTGAAGGAGCTTATTGTTGCGATCCAGAAAAAGGCAGCCAATGCACCGGATGAGCTAAGGAATGAGTAAGTAGACTGCCCTTTGGTAATTAAAAACGAGATCTGATCTGTTATATCTATAATTGAATGATGTTTAGTCGTCTTGTTACACACGATGAACTTAAATATGTTTTTAAATTTATTGTTAAATAAAAACAGGTTCGCTTCGTTCAATTCTGTACGGAAACTGATTCCTAAACGTTCGTAAAAAGTAAAACTTTTTCTAATAACTTTTCACTCTTCATTTTTAGCCCACGTGTTAAATATATGCTGGAAACGCTATTGGCAGTGAAAAATAACAACATGAACAAAATACCGCAGTACGATCCAACGCTGGTGGAACACTTTCGAAAGCTGCTGAAAGGCATGATCACGAGCGGCAAATACGTGTCAACGCTTAACATCGGCATACAGGACATTATAAACATACCGGAGCGCGGCAAATGGTGGCTCGTCGGATCGGCCTGGCTCGGAGCGAAGGAAAACGCTTCCTCTGCCGGTGCGAACGGAAAATCGGCCTCCACCGTTGCCTCCGGGGAAACGCAGTACAGTGAGCAGCTGCTCGAGCTTGCCCGCCAGCAGCGCATGAACACGGACGATCGGCGTAACGCGTTCTGCGTCATCATGAGCGCGGAAGACTATCTCGATGCGTTCGAAAAGCTGCTCCGGCTGGCGATCAAAGATCTTCGCATACTCGTATCCGTGATCATACACTGCGCCCTGGCGGAGAAGGATTACAATCCGTACTATAGTGTTTTGGCGCAAAAGTTTTGCGATTACGATCGTCGCTACCAGCTGGCGATCCAGTACGCACTGTGGGATCGGTTGAAAGAGATACACTCACTGCAGCAGCAGCAGCAGGTACGCAATTTGGCGCGCTTCATTACGCATCTAATTGGGGAAGGCGGTTTGCCACTGTCCTGCCTGAAGGTGATCGAATTTGCCGAGATCGATAAGGTGAACTTGCGGCTGATGAGACAGATCATGCTAGGGCTGCTGCTGATGGAGGACGAAAACAAGTGTTTGCAGGTGTTTAGCCGCATTTCGGCGAGCTTGAAGCTGAAGGCGTTCAAGGATGGAATAAGACTGTTTATGCATCACTTTCTGGCACGTGGCAGCACGTCACACGGCAAACTGCTGGAAGATCAGGTACGGTTGCTACAGGAACGCATCAAGCAGGCCGATGAGTTGCTCTCGACAGATACTAGAATCGAGTACGATTTGTAAGAGAGGGAGTGTAGTGTAGCGTGTAAAATAAATTCGTTAAAATGTATAAAATATCTTTACCAGAGGAATCGATTTTTGAAACCCGTTTTAAAACAAAAAGCATTCGAAGAAAAGCGATTCAAAACACCTCCCGTGCTGTTGGTCGTTTTGAGAGCGATTGGTTTATTTTCTCTTTTTTGTTGTATCGTTTCTACCGTACTTTTCCGGGTTTTCCACTTAATTTCCTCTTTCATATGTTCCTAGCGTTTCCTTTTCACACATTCATGGCGTGTCACTGTACCGCCTACATTTAGTTGCCTTTTGGTTTCTTATTGGAGATGGGTCTTTTATATGTGTTCAAATTCATCACCCATCTGGGTTTGATGATTTGTGTTTCCGCGTTCTGAGCTGGTTTTTGGCTGGTTTGATTGATGACTTCATCCTGACGCTCTCCTGTTCCTTCTTGCTCCTTCTCTCTTGCTCCCTCCCTCCTCTTCGTCTTTTGTTTATAATAGTTTTGTATAACATTTTTCTTTTACTTTACTAATCCTCGTTTCTCCTATGCGTTGAGCTCTGCGTGTATAGGATTTTGATGCTTTAAGCTTCTCGTCTCTACGCCCGCTTTCATCTCTGTAGCAACTCTCTTCTAGTTTCATTTTACTTTGCAAATGCACTATCGAACCAATTTTCCTTCGCCTTTTCTATTTTTCAATTTGTTTTTTTTTTTTTGTATTTTATGCTGTGTATCCCAATAATAAGCCGTTTTACGCTCCTTTTTTAAATTCTCATACACTCTTCCTACGAGGGTTTCCTTGTTCCGATTGTGTCCAATTGATTTTTGGCTAGGTTTGGGGGATAATATTAAATCTTTTACAAATGTTTTAGGTTTTGCTCCTGTATTTTTGTGTCTTTACCGCAATGTGTGTGTGTGTTTTTTTTGTTGACTTTCTGATGGGAAATGGGGAATTTTAGAATGACAAATAAGAGATTCGCAGCTGGTTAATATTTATTAGTTACGGCATTTTCATTTCATTCGTTTTCTTGTTTTGTTTGACCAGTTGCACAATTATTGTTTTGTTTCGTTATCCTTGTTAATTTTTCTTCTTGTTTTGCGTGTTGCAAACGTGTTGTTGTGGTTACTGTTGCTATCGTATTAAATGCACATGGATTCTGTCCTTTTAATTAAAACCGTGAGGTGGTGGTGAAAAACTTATAAGTATTTAAAGTTAGAAAAGTTACAACTTTTAGCATTATTGTTTTGCGTCCATGTGAAGTGCATTTTGAAAGAAAAAGATACAGGTAAAACGAAAAAAAAAGAACAAAACTACATGCTTTTCCAATTGAAAGGAAAAATGTCCCAACGAAAGCGAACTATCGCTTTCTGCACCACACTGTGTGCTTCCCCCCATTTGTTTGCATTCTATTCGTTTTATATCATATACATATATACTTTTAGCATTTATTTTCACTTTCTATATAGTTCTATAGTCTTCGGTTGCCGGCAATCCATTATCCTCTCGGAGAAACGGAAAGGTTTTGTTGTTTCGCTTCCCAACTGCGTGTGCTCACGATTCATAATTTCTCACCCTATCTATCCATTTTTTACTGTTTTTCCGGCTGCTCCATGGATGTACTTCGTTTTATTCCTTGGAATTTTCTATTCATTCTGCTCCTTCTGCAAAAACAAAAAACCAAACGTACATCTACTAGACCACATTTTCAAATTTTCTCTTTGTTCTCCTACAAACATTCTGCTTTCTAACCAACCGTTAGTGTCTCGTGAGTGTCGTTTTTCTTTTGTTTATTCCTAGCACAATCAGGTTTTTCATATTTTATTTGTTTTTTTTTTCGTTTGTTATATTTTATCCTATTATGGTGTGTTTTGTTTTGTGTTGCGGCTGCGTTTGTGTGTTGTTTGTTAATTTGTATTTTGTGTCTCTGTTTCACATAAATAATGATCTTTGATTCGCGCATTTGCTCACGTGCTGAATAACACACTACGTGTTTTCTAAAATAAAGCTGAAACGGGTATGCTTTTTCGCGCCATGTTAACTTTCCTGGAAAGAAGGAATATAGCTTACTTGAAACACAACTTAAACTCCAGAATTAAAGAGCTCAAACTTATCTTATTTTGAACTCAGTGTAGAAAGATTGCATGACGCATATGTGTTCCAAAGTAATTCTTAACACAAAAGCACACAAAACAAAATAATTAACATCAAAGCCAGTTCCCTCACTTCAGTAATGTTTTGGAAATTTTACTTCTCCTTAACATATTGAACGTCCGTCACAATTTCTTTCCCAGTGCTCCACACGAGAGAGGCCCTGTTGCGCTTTCGCATTACCTATTTTTGTTACGATACTCTGCATATTACTGTAGCACCTCGCGTTCCACATTACCCATGCTATCAACCAGTTACTTCCATTAAATCTTCCGCCATGATGAAAGAAAGCTGGAGGAAAAAGAAACAAGGAAAGCGCTACTCCAAGCTGGACTTGGAACATTTAGGTAGACAGAAAACAACCGACAGCACTTGTAGCAGAGGAAGAGTTCCAGGCGCAGTATCCGAGGTGTGTTTCCCTTTAAAATTCACTCAAAGAGTCGAACCTGTTTATACCCGATCTTTTACTTCATTGTTTGGTGTTTTTCAATTTTTTTTCATTCGTTTTTTTTATTTCAGAAGTAACGGCCAGGCCCGTATTGGCGTATTCATCATCCCGAAGATAAAATTATGTTCTCTTCGATTTCGACTGTATTCTCTTTGCGGGAAACTTAAGCAGGTTTTCTCACTTTTATTTCATTCATTTCATATTTCCAGATTTTTGTTGTTAGTTTTTCGATTTTTCATTTCTCTGCTGCGTGTTTCGTTCAGTATTTTGCATAACAAACAAGAGCGCCCGCGCACGCATCACTGTTAGAAGTAACATTCAAAATTAATATTTCTTGTGGTATTATCGTGTGTGAATCTTGCCTCTGCCTATCCTTTTCTTGTGCCTCACTTCCCTTCTGCGTGTGTGCTTCTGTGAACAATTTTGTGTTTGACGTGATATTTACGTTCTATTCCTATTGGTTCCTATTGTGTTCCTCATAGCAAAGGTTTTCATTTGCTCTTGTGTTTCAATCCAACATCGCGTGATAATCGGTAAGCATTTACTTGATCTCCGGCTGGCTCTAGAATCATCCATGCATGACTAACTATCCTTGCATGCATTTATCGTGCACACAATGCATCGTTCAAAAATGTTTTATGTCGCGTCTTACTCCCCACACAAACATAAGAGCTAGATGTTTTGAAAACTGTTTGTTACCTCAAATGATTGTATATAGCGACTTAATGCAAAATTACATGATACGTACAGCGTACCATCGCGCGGGAGTAAGCAACTTTCTTTTAAGAAAACAAAACAAAACTACGTATTAGAGTATGTAGCGAAACAGAAGGATAAAAAGAAAAACGTGCCTATCCTTTCTATGACTGTTAAGAGTAAGAAAAAGGACTTCATATTCGCTTGCACTTGAGCTCATTTATTCACCAATCCCCTGGGCGCGAGAGCATCGCACGTGTTCCACCGTTCTACGTTTCTTTTATTAGAAGCGGTTTACGCAGCCGATGCGCAACCAACAGGGAAGATGATTAATGTTGAACCGAGGTGATGCCGATCCCGTCTTCTATGTTTTGCCACCGAAAAAAAAACAATATTACCGTGGTTAGGTAAGGGAGAAGGGATCAGTCGGTTGCCCATTCGGGTGTACCTGGGTACTATGCATAACGAGCATATAAATGAATCATCCCCAAAAAGTTCAGTTCCTCTCCCGCCCGGTTTTTGTTTCTCTGAACATTTTCCTCTTTCCAGATAGTTCTTTCCTTAACTATACATTGGTGTGCCTTCTTTCTCGTTTTTTTGTATAATTTCGGCAAAACAGTCTGTGGAAAACGGGGGATGTATTTTTCTGTTCTTCCTCTTCCTATTTCAAATACACTCTTTCATTCACTCGCTCTCTTTCTCGTTCACTCGCTCTGTTCTAGAGTTTGCAAAAACAAACAAAAAAAAATGCAATAATGGTATCGATTATCGTCGTGTGTTGCACCAAATATAAATCGAGAGGGATCCGAGAGGATTGTTGTACATGATCTTGATCTTCTTTTGTCGCCGCCACTCTTGACTTCTTTGCTCCTCTCCCCTCTCTCTTATTTGCTGGATTTTTCTTCCTTTTCTCGATCCTCATTCATCTTCTCATCTCTTCTTCTAGGTCGACCATGATGAAGAGGAGACAAAAAAAAAACGAGTAACCATGCACACTTGGATGTGATTTTCATGCGCTCAAGGAAGTAATGCTTTTCTTTTCTTTGAAAATGTTTGATTTGCCCCGTAGAAAACGATGTTCAATTTTCAAAAATCGGTGCAGCACGTGGGGCGCGCGGTTGTTTGTCGCTGGTTGTGCCATCATGCATTTTGCTACTCTCTTTTCTTCTCTGTTCTTCTTGTGTTCTGTAGTAAACTGCAGTGTTTCACATGTGCACATAATTTCTTTTTATCTTCTTTTGTTTTATAGATGTGTGTTTGTGTGTGTGGTTTAAACTTTCTTTTATTATTCTTTTAAACCTCTGTTAGAGAGATGGTACTTCTAATATGCTTTGTTTAGTTTTTACTTCGTTTTCTTTTTATATTCTAGCTGCTGATGGTGGCGAATTTTGTTGTTCTTGCTAGGTGCTGCAAGAGGAGTAGTAGTTGCTGTAGTAATAGTTGTTGTTTTTGTTGTGGTAAAAGAATGTGCTGTAAAATGTGTGACCAACTGCGGCTACTGCTGCTGCTGCTTCTGCTACGGCCGTCTTTTCCGGTACCGTCGAAAACTGCTTTGTCACTGTAGTTGCTGCTGATGCTGTTGTTGTGGTGGTGATTTTGTTGTTGTTGTTGTTGTTGTTGTAGCCAGGCAGCGAAGTATTAGTTTTTATCACCTGAGGTGTTATTTTTAATGGCAATCACAGTTTCCTCGCCACATGATTTTAAGACGGTGCACTAGAGAAAAACGAGGGGTGATCAATTAGAAACTTAGTGCATCCAGAAATACACATAGTATACGGGACACTTACGACAATCTCTTTTCCGGAATCAAATTCCGCGCGTAGCTGGACGCCCAGTTCGCCTTCCGGGATCTTCAGATCTTCGCGCAGGTCGCCGTTGTCGCTCATCAGCACCAGGAAGCCGTCATCAATGTCCGTCAGCTGGTAGTCCTCGCGCTTCACGTTCGGAACGTCCATGTTGTGTGTTGACGGGCAGATATCTTCGTATCTGGGAAGTGAGGGATATGATTAGTTAATATGATCCCTCTTAGGCAAAACCATCACACAGTCATACAAAAAAACACTTACTTCTTTCCCGTGAAAATATCAATTCCCACCATGTGGACCTTGGCGTGACCGTGCTTGCCAGTCTTGGAAGTGGACATTTCGACGATCTTGCAGGGTCGTCCCTTCAGCATGACGTGTCCGTTTTTGCGCAGCGCTGAGCACTGCATCGGGAACGTCTGGGATGCGCCGGAATCGGCGGTTTCGAAGTGGGTGTCCTCCATTTCAGTCATTTTGATTGGTTGTTGTTGGGGGGAGCTGGGCACTCGCACAGAAGTTAGAGAGAGAAGAAACGTGGGTGGTGGTAGTGTGTAACACACGTTTGGCTAACAACGAAGACTGGCCTCTAATGGAGCGACGACGACGACGACCGGGGCGGCTTTTCACACGATGTGGGTTGTAGGCAGAGATCCTCCGTTCCTCCAGATGGCTGGATATACAAACAATGCTGTTGTATATGCGCGGTTAATCTGATGGATCTATAAAAGATCTTGCTTACGCTGTAGCAGTTATCATTTTTCGGGGAAAAATAAAGCATACAAAGATTATTAATGTTAAACAGAAACGAGAGTAAAAATCAATCCGCGGGTACGAGGATACAGGCTTTACCGGACTTGGTGACCCCGTGTACTAACACGATCACCTCTGGTAGAAACGATTCGATTTTGCGGATGCTGTGAAACACGCGTTTAACGTTCACACTATGGGACAATCGAACCAGAACTGTTTTCCGTAGACAATAGATGCTAAACTAGAAGCTTCTTTTGCCCGGAGAGATCATTCTTATCGAGATTCATTTCATTCGTTTTAGCTTATAGACTTTTTGCCTGATCGAGGGGAGGATGTGTAACAACATGTGTCTCGGGACGCTCCATCTACAGGGGGGGGGGGGGCGACCTGCTGCTCACTACAAAATCAATAATCCGTTGCAAATTTTCGATCGTCCGATAAACGCGACGCTGTTTCATCTGCTCCCCTTTACCCCTCTATATGGGTGCAGAGTTTAGAGCACGCGTCAAGGCCGCATAGCAAATCAACGGCATGTGTTCCAAACATTTTGCACCAAACTAGCATTGTTGGTTGCACACGCTTGCGTTTCGAACCTGGAGGAGGACACTCCCGAAATGCGCAGGGTGCGCGCGTTTACCGTTAACCACCCATCGACCAATTATGGTGCGATAAAATGTGCAGATTATCATGTGTATGACTTTATTGCATCATGGTAATGCGCTCTGCTTGTTGCGATGATGCGCTGCTACCGCTCTTTCCAAAGCTATAGCTATTTCATCATTCTTAATCTTTGGGAATGTCGTGATGGACCATGTTAATCTCATGGTCACGACAATCCCAACGTCAAATGAAAAGGAGTGTAAAATACTTGAACAATTTGTTTGAATTAAACAAATAAACCGTAAAACATATAAAAGTTGAAGGATCTTCACGAATCGGAACGTTATGAATAAAGAATGAATGATTTTCTTTGCCCATTCTGTGCCATGACGTGCGCAATTCCACATGTAATATGACACGTTTTCATTTTTTAACAACCGCGTACATCAAGACTGTTTAGAGATGTTCGTGTCAGAGTGTGTGTGATTCTTCCTCTTATCAGTAGCCAATGGTAAGGAATTGAACGAGGGGGGTACATGATGCCGATTACTTATCGACTTGGAGCAAGACGTCATATAAGAAGAAAACCTGAGGTTTTGTGGTATAAGATGGAAAAATCCATTTTGTTAGATGAGGATATGTGGACGATCATTTTCATTTGAGGACTTCCAACTCCAATTTTTGGGACACACCGATGAGAATCGATGCAGAAACTATCCCCCTGACATGCAGTTTATTCAAAACTCTTCTTCCGTGTTAGCCTTCCTTTTTTAAGCACGGATGATGCAGTTTATCCTACGAAGAGAATAGAGCATTGGCTGCAACCAACGTGTGATTCCGTGTCGCCACCAGTGGTGCCAAAAATATATCCCAATTCCGATGTAACGATCGATCTGTCAGTCAGCCAGGCCTACCGTGGGGGAATGGGGAGATTCTGAAAAGAATAGCACACAACACACGAGACAAGAAAGTACAGGGTTTCCTTTCGGGCACGTTCCGTTTTGCAAATATGGGACGGTAGTGTGTAGCGGCGGGCCAGAGCAGCGATATTGCTTTTATAGGAGACGATTATCGAAGACGGAACAACACCGTTGAACATAACCTAAAAATAGAAGCCGTGTCGTGTGTGCACGTTTAACAAATGGAGTAAAATTGTACAATAGAACTTAGAGACATTTCCCCTCTCCCTCTCTTCTTCCCCATCAACCATCGCTAGGTATCGATAATAACTGTTTGCTTTAGTAGTAGCAATGAAGTTCACAATAAATCTTCTCAAGGTGTGATAGAAGTATTTCTCTCGTGTTAGCTTTCAAGTTAAAGAAAGGCAATTTATGATTGCCAAGAACAAAGTTCTATAAAAATCATGGAATTTCAATCGTCTTTCATGATCGTACTTCCCCTTTTAGCTGGAAAAAAATCCCGCAATCGTGAGATTCCGGGTACTTCCTATAAAGCCGGCGAAACGAAACCCAAGGGATGAGACAAAAGTGAAAAACGTCAAGTCAAATACGGATCTTTACCCTCTTCTTTGACGGCGATTTGCCGGGTTTATCCCTAGGTGGTGGTGGTAGTGCGGTAAAAGAACATTTGCCGACACATCGACCGCTGTTGTAACCTGGGTCGCCCCACCGCGCAAGAAAGCACGTCGTCGCCGTCTCGAGAAAGCATGTAAACGCCCTGCCTGCTGCGATTGCCGGTAGAGAGAAAAGGAAAGCAGCAACCACTCTGTATCGCGCGGGCACACACGTGGAAGAGCAGTACGCAGTGATACGCAAAAAGCGAGCGCGATAAATATCCGTGTGTGTGTGGGTTTGAAATTCACTGAAAAAGGTAGGCTGTGCGCGCTCCTTCTTCTTTACAATACACATCATCAGCACACACCATGCAAATCGTCGCGTGGCTTCTATCCCAAAAAAACAGCTAAAAAGCACCTTTTAAAGGCAATTTTCTTCTGTGTCCTGCAGGAGCGAAATGAATGAGGTGGTCTTGAGTGTCGGAAAACTGCTCTTCAGAGAATTATAACCAAAATTCGGAACACGTTTCTCCTTGCGTTGTTGCTTTCCTGAACACCACACCGCACGTACACAGATACTTTCGTCAATCCGTGTGCACTCATACAATTACACACACAGGAACACAAATCAGCCACCGACACACCGAACCACCACCACACCAGCACTTGCCATTTGCTATGTTGCGGCATTCCGGCCGGCTCCACGCTTCATGACATGCAACATAGCAGGCAGGCACAGCAGCAGTAGCCACGTCAACTGTTGACACTCGGAGCTCTCTTCTATTGCTTCTGCAGGACTGCAGAAGAAAATCTGCATACCCTCCCTCTTCAATGTACGAGGCGGTGCAATCGGTGAAAATGTTCAATTAACACAGGAAACGTGTCTTCACACTTCCATCTCGCATAAACCACCACACACAGGAACTGTGGGTGTCTTTTTCACAGCGAACGACGAACAGGTCGTGTCTTGAGCACAAATAAAAAAAAAAATGCGTGCATGTGTGTGAATGCACTTACCAACAGATTTTTTTTTTTCACGATTTTCAATCTATTCGTGACTATCATAATTTTGGTAGGTATCTAAAGCTCTCTCGAACAACACGGCCAGCTTTAAATGTCCACTAAAAAGGAAACATAAGACATCTATTTGTATTTTGATTCTGAATCAAAGTTCTTTCTTGAAAGTTGATTCTGAATGCATTGCAAAACCCAATGAAAAAATTTGAGTAATGAAGAACATGTGTAACTTGCACATTATCTCTGATGAAGGTATATGTTATCGAAAGCATGATAAAAATACACCATCCTTATGTCAAACCTTCCGCCTAGTGTGGGGGTTGTGAAGAGGGCAAAATCATTTCTTCCCTACATGGAGGCTCCGGGCGGCCCTTGCTATCCCGAACAGCACCCTCATTGGGCGCGTTCTTGAAGGCGACTTCAGGCAAGGTATGGTAGCATCCACTGACGTCGTCGCCGCTAACAAGACGGTACCGCTACCGCACCCACAGAAGATATCCGATGATATTTCCGACGTTTTCTCCTTTGAAACATGTGTGCGTGTCCAAACGCGCACACACACTCATATACAGACACATATGCACTCGGTTCAAATAAATTCGCATTTTACCACCCAATAACTTGCACAATTCCCCAGCCGTTCGAGTTCTTCTGCTGATGAGAAGCATTTTTCTTTCGCTGGGAACACCTCTCGTCGTTTTCATCCAGCAGCCTTTCCGTCCTTTCCCTACAGTCTTCTGGACACCTTTTTTTGCTCAGCTGCAGGAAAAAGGTGCTTGCCGCCGCTAGACCATCGTCATCAACCGAGACACAAGAGCGGGAGCACCACTACTACCACCACCGGCCGTTACCATCCGCCACACCACGCGACGACGACGACGTGCAAATGAGGCGGCAGGCAACAGCGAGGCGTACGACGGGGTTCATACAGCACACAGAATAATCTTCGCCAGACGGCCAAACTGAGACACCCGCCGGCCCTACATTTAATACACCCGTGTTTCACGCCACAAACCGAATTGTTTCGTACCACCGGTGCCCGTTTCCGTGCAGATTTTACACACTTTTCCGGCACGCACTTCGGCAGAACGTTGCTACTCACATGTGTGATCAAAATGGTCACGGACAAAAGAAGATCGCTTAACGATGGCGTTAGTTGCGGAAGCACATCGGTGCGGTGCGAGAGCGAGACAACCCTACTCACGCTTCGAACGTGTAGTGTCCGGGGGATTTGACAGACGCACACTTTGACGTTTTGGGCGCGGGGAGAGGTGAGTGTGCGTTTCTCGCTGTGCTGCTGGGGAAACGCAGCCGGGCCGCTTCCGGTGTCGATGTTTTCGGGGGAAATTGTAAAAAAACGGCGAAATAATTGTTAGATAAAAAATCCATGTTCAAGTGCAAGAAATTAGGCAAATGTTGGATCTAGGGTTGTGTAGAGCAACCCTGTTTTAAACTGCAAATCATTTGGACATAAGGTTGATTAAAGATATAAAAAGCTACTTGGAAGAAGAAAAGTTTAACTATTTGAGCTGATATTATCTTCAGTTTTCCGAAAATAGTATTTTCCGCAGTATTGTGATGATGTTTAATTAAAATGGAATAATTTAAAAAAATGCACTTCATCGCAAATTTATTTTATTTTTTTCAAGTGTGCGTTTTTCGGATCTCGAGTTTTTCGAAGTGCAACAAATGGCAGCTGTCGCTGTGCGTATGATTTTGACAGCTCGATGTCATCGAACCCCCTTGTGTGTGCAAGCGTAAACAATCCCGTTGTTTGTGTGCTGCGGATTCACACGATACACGATCGCCCTCTCGTCTTCCCACCCGAAAATCGCTTTCGTTTCGCACCATTCACATCAGCAGGGTGCGTGTGTGACTTTTCCAACTATGAGAAAGCTTAATTAGATCATTCGCTAGGGAAAAAGCTGTACCGAGTGCATTTTCCGAACCGACTTCCTTACTTTCCCCATTTCCCAGAGAGTGTGTGCGTGTGTGTGTTTGCTGATTATAGCAGCACGGATACACGGCCGTGCCGTGGATAAGGGGCGGACATGCTCACGTCGAAGATTACAAAAATTGGCAAAGTGGTACTATGTGGCGGAAAGGGTGTCGGAAAGACGGCAATGCTGGAGCAGCTCATCTATGGTCACGTTACGATCGATTCGGTAAGTGGTGTTTGTGGGCACGGGGCGGTGTTTCCGGTGATGCTAATTAAAATACCGTTTTCCTGTACCGTTACACCGGATACGTAGGAGCTGCACAGCACGATCGAAGATACGTACGTGGCGAGCGTGGACACGGGGAAGGGCAGCAGAGATATGCTGCGCATTTACGACACTGCCGGGCTGCAGGGGAATGTGCAGCTGCCCCGACACTATCTCCTGTTTGCCGACGCGTTCGTACTACTGTACGATCCGAGCGATCCCGCTAGCCTGGATCTGCTTGCCGGTATTAAAAGTGATATCGACAAATACAAGGAGAAGAAGGAGGTATGTATGTGTCATCCGGATTTGATTATTTGCTTCGGATGTTAACGCGCTGTTCCTTTTCTGCGGCAGATGATAATTATTGTGATAGCAAACATGCACTCGCGGCAATCGCGCTTATCCGGCGGTGCCGTCCCGCATTCCCCCAACGGGAACCAGTACCACAGCAGCAGCGCCAGCAACGGTAACCAAATCAGCAACAACGATCTAATTGAGTCCAATCTCAACCGCGCCAACAATTGGTGCGCCCGGGAGCGCATCAAGCACTACACGGTGAACGCGATGGAGCGGGCGTCACTGTACGAACCGTTCATCCAGCTGGCGATACGCCTGTACCCGACGCAAACCAAAAGCTCTTTCCCTCAGCTTAGACAGCTCACCCAGAAAACGTCCAAGGTGGACAATAGTTAGTGTGTGCAGGGGGCTTTCCGGTAGTAACAGTACGGAGCAGAGCTTTATTTAGGGGTTTAGTAGGGATAAAGGGACGGTTTGGTTGATTTAACGGCTGTTGAGAGCATAGTGAAACCAAAAAGCACAGATCAAACTTCACCTCAACGTAATTAGTGTACGATCGTTTGCAGATCAATCTGCATAAACTGGGTCTGCAGATTGAGCACGTGGTCTGCAGATAGGGTCACGTGCTCTATCGCACTAGAAAAAGCGCTTCTCTTCGCAATATTGGCAATATTTAACCGTTGCATTCTTTATAGCATTCGTGCATTCGTGCTACTTACAGCTGCTCTCGTAGAGTGATATGATTCCTCAACATTTTACTTTAATATTTAGAATAATATTTTATTTATTTACTATGTTTTCATGCTCAATGCTTTTATATACGCTTACCGAATGCTGTGGACTAGGGGTTACGAGATGAAGCGTAAGGATATAGTTTGGTTTTGGTATTTATATTTAACTTGAAAGGTTATGATCTTTGACCTAATCTTGTACCAAATTAAAATTGAAACTGTAGGTCATTCATTCAACAGTTATTGTGCATAGAATTCGTTGTAAATTTTAAACGGAATTCAAAACCCTCCCGTCATCTGATGCATAGTACATATTTGTATTGATCTATAGAGTACTAAACATTATTACCATAAGACCAAAACTTCCTTTTCACACTCGCACGACCACCACGACCACAGCGTTAGGATGGGCTGGGCAGTACATGCTGCTAAAACCTGCAATTATGTTGTACGTTCTTTTAAAATAGTATCTGTGAAAAACCGCCTTTCGTACTTAAGCACGAACAAAATGCAATCCTTAGCTGTGTAAGAAACAGAATCGAATC
Source organism: Anopheles epiroticus (assembly GCA_000349105.1). Classification (NCBI taxonomy): domain Eukaryota; kingdom Metazoa; phylum Arthropoda; class Insecta; order Diptera; family Culicidae; genus Anopheles; species Anopheles epiroticus. The sequence goes on along the minus strand of KB672275.1, from coordinate 114,723 downwards.
GGGTAAATTTGCAAGTGAAATAAAACCACACCAAGTAAGTTATACTGTATCCCATGCTGATATCTCGATTCCTTACGGCTGCCGAAACCGAGACACCGAAGCGATACCCCAAATTTTATTATTAAAAATAACAGCCCAGTTTAGTGTTTGTTACCATCGCATCCCGTAGTACCGGGATGGGACTGAACGACCCGCTACAGAAGGAAATGGATTGTTGAATGCAATCGGCTTTACCACTTTAGTAGATATTTTAGCTTTCGCAGGATGATGCGTGTGCCGAACAGCTTGTCCCAGAAGTCGCTGCTAATACCGTAACCTGAAATTAATGGTTGGAAATGTTGAGTAAGATATGAAGTTTTTTTTTAACAAGTTTCTAGTGTCGGGTGCATCTGAATCATGATTTCATAAATCGGAAAGAATATTTGAAATGATTTAATGAATCTGAATCTCAAATGAAAAGAATCATGAATCCCAAGATTTGATTCATTTCGAGATTCATGAATGATTCTTCTTGAGATTTGATCATTCTTGAATAGAAAAGAAAGACGGGTGCACCACTTAAGGTTGGTAAATTCGTTCGCAAATCGTGAAATTAAATAGATTGTCAATAATTCTTAAACATTATTATATCTACCGATCTACGTATGTGCAACAAACATATGAAATCTTCATAATTAATAAATAATAACATTAAGATTTTTAGGAAACATTAGTTGAATGTTTGAATGGTTTTTAATTTGGAAATTCATGCATTTTTGAAGATTCGTGATTTTTTGAAGAATCATTCACATTCCAAGAACACTGGAATGTCGAAAGATTCAATAATTCAAGATCTCAATAATCTTAGTGTCTCAAGATCTCAATAATCTTAGTCAGAATGTAAACTTCAGATCATGATTTGATTCGTAATCCAATGACTCTTAATAAAAGACCCTTTCATTTCTATCTTCGTTGAAGATTCAGTGGAATAAATCATAGCAAAAGATGCGCCAAACCTAATTTTGTCTTACATACCTTGATCATGGTGGACAAAGTGATGGGAGTAGTGATATCGCTTCATATGATACAGATGGCCACCGGCAGGGCTGCCATAGTGAAGATAATAGTGGATCATATCGTATATGAGATATCCTGTGGGGAAGCAATCTTTTAATAAACCTTTTTCTGCTGCTTTGCAGAATCTCTCTGCAATCTTACCGATCAGTCCGCCAGCAAGCGTAAGCCTCGGATACGGAAACGCATAGTACACCGGTTGATAGAAGATGCTCGTCAGCAGTATGGCCGGCGGAACCGGAAACACCAACCGGTGCGGATCGAACGGTACCTTGTGGTGCTGGCCGTGTATCAGAAAGTGAAACGTCTGCAGCACCCGGTTACCTTTGGCGTCCAGATGGAACACCCACCGATGCAGTGAGTACTCGAGCAGTGTCCAGGCGAGCGCTCCGATGACTAGATGCAGATAAAGATCGACGGTTAGGAACGATTCCCTCGGACTGCTCAAACCACGCCCGATGGCCACCTGCTGTGCGCCGTGCTGGACGATAAGGTAAAGGATGGCAGGTATCCAGAAGGCGGGCACAATCCACCAGGGCGTGCGGGTTAGGTTTTCCACCCAGGTGGGACCGAACAGGCGCAGCTCGCGATCGACGGGTTTGTTCACCCAGTCGGCATACTTGTCGCCCAGCTTGTAGATTTGGAGTAGCATCGGTTTGCTCCAGTCAACCAGATACTGGGGCCGGGAAAACGATTGTGGATTGGAGGGGGGAGAAACGTTTGTTAGTTGGGAGGATTACGAAATCACTCACTCTTATCGCTTGGCGTAAGCAAGATAAGGATATCAGGCAAGGCGGGGAACGCAAGTACGGGGTGAACTTGAGCAGCTTGTGAATCATCCACCGGGCTAACAAATGAGGGTGAGGTGCGTTTGATGATTATGATGATGATTTTGATATGATAGTGGATGACGGTGACGATTGAACCGGCCGGTCGCAAACAATTGGTGTATGCGTGTACTATTCGCGATAAGGCAAACGCGCTGGTTGTACACTTGTTTTACTACAACCCTTCGCCAGGATGACGTACCTCCATGCTGTCGTCTGTAAGGGGTGCTACCACCTCACCGTTAGCGGCGGGGATGGTCGCATCCTCCCGTCCGGTGTGTAATCCATTGCTGCCCTTTGGTTTGGTGGTCCCATTCCTTAGCCCCAAACCACCGTTCGCGATCGCTTTGGTACCGTTGCTTAGAGAGTGTCCGTTCTGTTTGGTATGGGCGTGCTTGATTTGGTACTCCTTCATCAGATACTTGGCCGCCTGGGAGTGGCCCGGTGCCCGGTCGAACCGTTCCGCCATATCTTTCTGGTGCAGCCCGTTGAGCGAATTTTTGCCGCCCGGATGTTTGTGGGCAAACTCTGTGAGATCGTACCATTGGTCTTTGTACTGCACGATCAGTGGTTCCGTCTTGCCCATCGTGTTTCGTGTTGCGCGTTCCGAGGCAGGAAGGAAAAACAGACTAAAATGGGAGTTTAAAACATAAATCAAACTGTTTTTAAAGGTATTTAAGTCACATTTTCTAGCAGAGTAAGTGCTCCAGACACCTTGGGAAGTCTATATCTGTATTGATAAGGTGGTATATGTGTGTCGATGATACAAATCCCTCTTTTTTATCGTTATCTAAACAAATGCTCAAAGGCTGATTATTAGTCAACACGCTGGTTTTCTTCTCTCTATACCACAGGGATCGGTGTTTCTGCTTGTTACCGGCACAACTATCTGTCCGATGCGATCATTTCACCTAGCTGGGACCGTACAACTTGTGCGATAGCTTGTCAGCCCTGCCTAAAGGTTGTCCCTTTTTTGCCCGCGTGTTTGCGGTTGTTTGATGGCTTTCGAAGGTGCAAACGCTGGTGTGACATGGAGATTAGGAGTGGGATGTGTTTTGCTATCTCGTCATATCTGTTATCGATTTTCGGTGGTTTCCTGCAGATCATACTCGGCAGGATGGTTGAGTAATGAGTGCAAACTGATCGAAAGAGGGTGATAGAAATCAGGGCAAAAAACTGTTGACACCCTTTTCAACACATTCACAATCTATTTATGAAACATTATTTGTTTCATTCATAACTCTAAAGAGGTCAAACGTGATCGTTGTTCATATGCAAGGATAGCGTTCTAGGTAGCGTGCCTTTTGACTGGTTCTTGTTTACATAAATCATATTCGTCCTGTGCCTTGCTTTCCCTTACCTACAGGGCGCACTAAGTGGCTGCCCCTTTTAGTAAGTGGTCGCGGATCGATTGATTCGTTATTGATTTTACGCGCTAGTCGCGCAAATCGGACTCCACACAAATGGTAATCAGCTGCACTTGCGTTTTACATACACTGTTTTATCGTTAAATAATTTAAGGTGTCGGGTAATAAAGGAGACTTGAAGAAAGTATGGTAAAGTATGGAAGCTAGGATGCGAGATTTCGCAATATTGTGTCAATGTTTGCTGATAGTGTACAGCCTCAAACAAGCGGCTGATGAGCGTGCTTCGATGGTGATGTGACAATGCAGTTGGTTTAACGGACTACTCGCTGTAAGTTCAAATCTAGTTGGAGCATTTTCGTTAGGGCAGAACATCTACACGTGAATAAAAACAATTCGTCATTTCAGGACCACAAACACACTTCTTAAACAGACTTTCTAATCCAGCACATGTTCTAGAAAAGAGATATGCTGCTCTCAAAAGCTCTAAAAAACGAATCTAATTTTGCGAAAATTGAACCCAAAGAACGCGACAAAAAAGGCAGTTATGTCACCTTCAAAGGGGAAACACTGTAATAGGCAGGCATACGTGAGGAATGCGTCCCATAGATTAGCAACTGACGGTCGGTTTCCTTATCAAAATTTGTCCTATAGATATTTTTTTTCATATTCACAGGTTATTGTGACGACTCATGCTGCGCGAAGATGCGTACACTTAGGACGGGAGGGAGGGCTAATGCACTAGAAGGGAGTTTTAGTTAGAGAAAAAAAAAATGGGTCGTTTCAAGTGCGTTTCAAGGAGGTGCTTTTGGAGTGTAACGATCAATAAATGGGTGACGAAGGGTAGCTTCTCCCTTAGCCAGCATGTAAAAGGACTGTTTGCACTGCGCTTTTAACGAGCGTTAATTGCTTTCGCGCGCACGTCATTCCAAAGCAAGGTACTGAAGAAAAAGCACTGTTTCTTATTGTTTTCACTGTATTTGATAAAAACTTTCTCACAGTTTATGTTTTTTCTTGTACTTTCATTCCATTATTCCCTTACTGGATTTTGCGCACCATTCACTTTAGTTGCAGCTCGAACGGTTAACTTACACTGTACACTCTCAGGCAACACTCGTTCGCGCTATATTCGCGATCGCGGCAAACAGCGGCACAAACAGCACGGCGTCGTCGTCACGTGCTCGGGTACGCGCGGATCTTGCTCACATCCGCCCGGGGTCTCATATGCAGCCAGCTCGGCCGACGTTCTAATCAGTACTGATGGTACGGGCTCGTCCTGGTCCGTGTTCCCGCCAGTCACCGAGTCGGCCTGATGCGATGGTGTGGGTCTCGTCTGTACTTCTCCACTGGGCGCCAAACGCCCGCGGGCGTTTTAAAGCGTGCGTACGCCACCGAGTGTCGGTTGAGTGCCATTTTTTTATCATCATCGGTGTAATCATCGGTTGTAGGCACAAGGTACAAGGGCGGTTGGCAGTTGGTGAAGAGTTTCCTAAACACTCGATGTAAGCGGCTTGTAAATCTGATAACCTAAGGGTGCAGGAATAATCGTTCCATTACAGCTCGTATTGAGTGTATTTAAATTTGCTGTTGTAGTACTTCAAGCTGGAATGTATGTGAAAGAGTTGATAAGTGAATCTGATAAAATGAACACCATTTCAAAATTGTTTCTTTTTTATTTTTTTAAATATAAAAATGCGATGGTAAAAAGGCAAATTATGTGTACAACACTGTAGACTTATTTTGAGTAGACTACAACCACAAGCGTATTAAATTTTCCATTACAATGCTGAAGACAAAAAAGGACAAGAAAAGGTTGAACTGTATTGCTTTCTTCCAGTGTGTATTCTCCTCTACCCTTTTCCGCTTATTTCCTTCCTGTGTTCCAGTTTTTTTTCTCAAGGGGGTATGATAAGATAAGCAGACAGCCAAAAATTCGACACTGCCCTCACACGAGGCAATCAAAGGGGCTCAGACGCACCAGTCACACGGACGGGGCCGGTGTTTAGAAGCTTCATCCGGCCTCACCCCCTCGATACAGGTAAAATGCATTTTAATAACGCTTGTGCTTGCATTAAAAAAAAACGAAATAACTATTTCATTACCCATTGCAACGCGATCGTGGGTGTAATGTTCTTGTTCATTCTCGTTGTTGTTTCGAGTGAGCATTTCATGTCGCTTGTACAAGCTGATTGATCGCTGTTTATGATGATGATCCAACAGTGGATGCGGCAGCCGGAGGAAATCAATGGCGGAAGTAATGGAGAGCGAGCGTGTGGGGTGTTAATGAGTCGGAAAACGCATGCATCTGTTGAAAAGTAAAACAAGCTAATCGGTTGTGTGTTTGTCTTTTTTATTTTGTGCACACTGATCGAAATGTACGGTGGTCGGCGTGTCACGTGTGATGCTAAATGCTGTTTGAACGAGAAACAGATAAAGTGTTTGTAGGGTGGATAAAAACCTTCTCTTTTGAACATATTTTTACGTTCAATATGTTTAGCGAGCTGATAAGCGTTGCTGAATGTATAGAAGACAATTTAACATGCGGTTTGCATATCTTAAGGGGGGATTAAAATTTTAATCTTACAAATTTTAGCAACCAAAAAATCTCCTTGTCTGTGTAATGGAGAATACAACTAGACATCTCTTTAGGCAAGAACAATTTCAAACAAACAAGTAGGCCATGCCGGAAGTGTGTATCGAAGGTACCAGAAGAAAGAAGGGCACCGGTATCCTTACCGCACACTCCGGCGTTCATCGAAGCAAGCTCGTGCTGCACCGTTGCTGCAGGGAAAGGTCAATGGACAGCATCTTGGTGGTGTATCTGGAGTAAAACGGGTTAAGAAGTTGCACATCGTTATTGGAAATACTCTAGTCCCAAAATTCGTAATAATTCGCGTACGATAGTGAAAGTACGTATCCCAAAAGGAGTCGGAAGCAGTGTGTTCGGGGCACTCGGTCGTCAACGATCTGGACGAGACGGATGAACGCAAAGTGAAAGGTTGCTGTCGGGCGGACTGAAGGAAGAAGCTAAAAAGCAGGTTTGTTGTATGTTATGTATGATAAAGTAGTGTAAATATTGACCGCAGATTTAATCACAGTTGGTGCAGTAACATTGGTAGACATTTACGAGAAGCTTATTGAGCCAAATTCCACAATGACATGAAGTCAAATCTTGAAGAATCCAACAACACGTCTTATCGCAATTGGGAATAAAAGGTAATCTAAAAACACGAAAACCAAATCAATCATTCCCAAAAAGCATTCCAGCGCACTAGATGTAGATCCTAAAGGATGTTTGTCCTACGAATCATATTGCTTGTCTTTATTGCATTTGTAGCCAGATATTTTTTGATATTTTTTAAACATAATTTGTTAGCTCTTGATTCCATTTTTAGGGGCCTTATCTGTCGAACAACTTCCTCCAACTCTTGATAGTAACATGCTCATTAGGCTAGGTTAGTACTGCCTAAACCACAGTTCATAATTAAAACTCAATCGTAGAATGAGTCATTAAAACTGATTATTTTGAATCCCGTCCTGTAAAACGGCACGTTTCAAAAGAAATTCTGTCTGGCTACCATGCTAACCACCAGGCCATCAGCTCAAGGTTTAATGTCTACAAGCGCTTGTAATCCGTTCAACAGATGGTCCGTCGAGCGGTAGTCGTTAATAGAGAAGTATCAATTAAGATAATGTATGTGTGATAATGATTACCTATCACAAGCTTCCAGCAGCATTGGCCATTTATTGAAATATAACCATACTAAAGCAACATCTTCAACATAGCAATAACTGACACTTGTCAGTTAGAAATATTCGAGCATTTTGATAACAATAACAATGCACGTGGATACTCCACCACAGATGGCTAAAAGGATTGCCGATGGAATTAATACGATGAATTAAATATATTCAATTACGATAATTTTACGGGCAGGACGACGACTCGGAACACAAAGTATGTCGGGATGTATATCGATCAAAAAATTGCAAGCACAATATCAAACAAGGCCAATCGATAATGGCTTGCCGGGGTCGAAATTGTGACCATGGGAAGTTGGATATCATTGGTGGAATGTTGAAGGGAATATATTGCACTGCGTGTCCACCGAGTGTTGTGATCTTCTACAAAGGAACTGTAGGTTTGCATATTTCTGGGCGTACTGGCATATTTAGTACATACAATAGAATACAAGATATATTATATTAAAATAAAGCTTTATTATAGATACCGTAACGTTCTGCCTGATTACATTTCAATGTAGATTTCGTGTCAATATTCTAACCTTCCATAACGCCTGAAGGTATGCTATACCTTAACATTTACAATTGCTTACTCCTCAGTTACAATTTTAAGATGTTTTTTCTACGTATTAAATATTTACACCAAAGTAGAGATAGCTGAAACAACAATCATCATCTTATCGTTATCAAACGAGATGCATTTGGTTTCTTACCTGTATTTACGGAGAGCTTTTTACTTTAACATAACTTTGCATATCTTCAGGCGCTTGCAGCTAATATTTATTCTGTTTGTTTTAAATACCTGCTAAATCAACTCCAGTGCCAGTAGGTTGGAAGTTTAGCGACGTACTTTGTCCATTGACTGTATAATAGCTTAATACTTTCTATACTTTTCTTAAATCAGTCACCCTCAGTGTGGCAAAAAAAGACTAAGTAAAAAACCATTGCATACTATCAGGCGTTTAATGGGTTTCTCAAGAAAATAAACTATAGCAGCGTAATTACATTTCATGTCATAATTTTGTAGCAAATGTATAATGCACTTTATTCACAATCTTGAACTACCCATTATTTCTTCGACTTTTTGTGACCTTTCTTGCTCTCCTTTGCCTTCTCGTCACCCGAAGATGAGCTGGAAGAGTGCGATCGCTTCCTGGACGGCTTTGTCGCTTTGTTACTGCTTGCCAAACTGTTCGCGTAACTCTTCAGCTTCTCCACCTGTGGACTGTACGCCCACTGTACCATCTGCAGGTGCAGCTCGGTAGGTTTGCCATCCTGATCGAACAGCTTCACACTGCTGTCCGGTTTGAGTGCCTTCAGTTTCGCGTTCCGCACAATGTCCCACGTCTTCGTACCTTCTTTCGGTGACTTTGTGCGCAAATGTTTGTAGTTTCCTTTCGCCTGCGTCTCATAGCAATCAAGAAACTCGGCCACCAGCTTGTCCGGCTTGTCACCCTGCGGTGTAGGCAGTTGACGGATTAGATCAATCGACAGGTATGGCATATTTTGCTTGCCCCGTTCCTCCCGATCGAACCGATCGAGAAAGTCTTCAAAAAGGGCCACCGCTTCCTTGATCGATTTAAGCTTGTCCTCATTCTTGGTAGCAGGAATGACGCGCTTAGCACTGCCGATCAGTCCCTTGATCGCAAGCTTCTGGTAATCGGGATCACGACCCTCTAGGATGCTGAAATAGGAAAAGGGAAAGAGAAAGAGAGAGGTTAAATGAAAAATTGATGAGTTAGTAATTGTTATTAAAAAAAATGCCACCCACCTCAGCGTTTGCTCAGCGGCTTGTTTGTCCTTGAAGCCCAATCCTGGCACGGTTTCAACCTTATCTTCTGTATCTTTCGGCTTCGCATTCTTCGTGCTGGTGCTGCTGTTTGCTTCAAGCCACTGCTCGAACGTTTCTATTGCAGCCTTTATATTGTTTATCTTATCCTCAGCCTTTGTTACTGAAAGCAATTACATGCTCGATTAAAAATAGGCATTTCAAAATTTCACTAAAACCTCTTGATTGAGAAACGTCGTATTTAGGCAATCCTTCTGGTATCTAAATCAATCTTGTAACAACATCGAGAAAGAATGTTTACGTTGCGTTTGTTTTGATGCAGTTCAATCTAAATTCACGCACGCATCTTCACGCATAATTAGAAACGATCGTGACAAGATTAAAAATAATTATTACCTCAGCCCCAAACGCTAAGCGCGCTTTGCTGGTGGGAGAAAGCAAAGATTTAAGCCACGCAGTTACCGTTTCGCATTAGCTCATTTTTGACCAAATACGAAATGACATCATCACCCGTTGCTCTAAGCTACGCATCGATCACACTCACATGTCAGCACACGTTTCGCCCTTCCGATAAGGCCACGCACTGTTAGCAGCTGGTACTTGTGATCCTCACTCTTGAGCAGCTCCAGCGACTCCTCGGCTTTGGCCTTATCCTTAAAACCGTACTTGGATTCTTCCTTTGCCATTTCGCCGTGCGAACGTATGTACGTCCAATCCTGGCTGCTTCGATGAATACGCGTGGAAGTTTAGAAACGAACTGATCGTGCTCGTCGTGTGTGGAACACTGAGAGACATTGCCGTCTCTCTGCTGCTACAGGTTATGCTCTTGGTGGTGGTAAATCAACACTAGTTTCAGTGTAGTGGAGTTGCCTTACTAATCCGAGCTAAACATAACTCTCCACCGGTCAGCTGTGTCGTTCACTGTACGAGGGCGAAGATCATGCGGAAGATGCCGCAGTAGGAGCCGCACAGGTGGTTGTTTGCTTCGGCTGACGCTGCGGTGGTTTAGGGGTGCACGTTTTAGAAATGACGTAATGCTGTTCCGAAACACGACGCGTGCCTACGGAAAGGCAAAGGGTAGCGAGAGAGTTTCGGAAGTCTGTTGTGAGGGTCAAGCTATGCGTTATAAATAATAACCAATGGTGTCGAGATACCGTTTTGCCGTCGAATGATGATAATTCGGTAACTTTGAAAATATTTTTCTTAAAAGTATTGCTTGGTTCGAGCCTTGAGCAATTGATTTTATCTAACAGAACAATGTGCAACCTTAAAATAATACATACCAAAGAATCTTTTCCTGATAAAATTGAAAATATACAATACAAGTAGTTTGAACATAACGACATTCGTTATACGATCGTTAATTCTCTTCGAATCGTTCGTAATAACCCTAACAGTGCATTACAAATTTGGCTCACACTTATCTTTTCGGTTGAATAAGTTAGTTTAGAAAAATAAGCTCAGGAAGGTGAAAAGTATTTTTCTTTCATTTTGTTGATAAGCAAAAAATATTATGTGCTAAAATAAATACGAACTGTAGCAGGTACTGGTAGGTTTTGCCTCTTAACAAACTAGATTTTTATTCGATAAGTCGTGTGTTGAATGTGACAATTTTTGTTTTCGGTTCGATATTTCACTCTAGATCTTGTTTACCGCACACTTCACGGTTCATTCACTATTTAACTCATGCATTATGTCGTATGAATCTCCTGTTTATGAGGCTCTCTTAGGCTGCTTGCTTCGTTTTCGTTATTATTTTCGCCTTATTTTCGTATTACTGGTCAAGCATTTCCAATGGTAACAGTGGTCTACACATGCTAGCAGGCAGCAAGAAAAGACTGTTGCTAGTGAGCAAATCTAGGAACTAAAAACATTTCGATTAAACTGGAGTTTGAAAAGTTTCGTTAAATAATAATTGCTAAAAAAAATTGAGAGAAAGAAATGTAATATATATTGTAAAAGCTTTCCTTACCAAACATACTCTTCAAAGTCATACACAATAAGCAATAAATTAATAATTATTTACTGTTTGCTTCATCTTGTTTTATGCCATCGATCGAGTGAAAGACAATAAATATCAATTGACTGTTTTGTACCACGATCATTGTAACTTTTTCGTGGACAATATTGAACGTTTGTGTGCTTCTATGCTTAAGCTGTATCCTGCTGGTGAATTGCTTAATTATACGTAAAGCGTGCGAAGGGTGCAAATTGTGCTAAACGTATGAGTTTGGTGCAGTTAATTTTTGTTTGTTTCAAATATGTTAACTACCGTCGGTTACAAAGGGAAGATAACTGTAAATCTCAAAGGGCGAGTAATATTAATAACTATGTTGATAGTAAACTGTTAAGTAAACTAATCGAGATAAGAAATCAAAAAAAGTAAAGATGCTAATTTTTATAACCTGTCTTTGATAGAGAAAAACTAAATAGTATCTTTAATTGTGAAAAGTTTAGTTTGACTAACTTAAATTGATAACAATATATTACCTTAACTAAAATGCCAGTGTATTTCTTCCCTCCCCAGTGCTCCATTTGTAGGCAATAGAAAACGCCACCACTTCTAATCACTCAAGTAAACGTAATTTTATTTCGTCCTGTTGCGGGTTTCTTTGTGTGGGATTACAAATAAACGTCTGTGACTTCAAGGTATGTTTTGAATTCTCGCTTCTCATTTTCTTTGGCCATTGCGCACCTCCAGCACCGACATTCTGTATGACACTCTGTGTGCTTTTGTTCGTGTTCGTGTATGCATGTCTTACCTTCCGTTTCTTGCTACGAAACTTTTAACAACTAACTCTTAAAAAGATTATCTTACTACATAGTTGTTGTGTTTTTTATTAGTTTTTTTTTCACTTTCCGTGTTTTTTTCACTTTCATTTTAATTTACTCGATTGATCACATTGTTTATTGTATGTTTCCTTCCAGTTATCAGATCCCCGTGCTGTCACGGTATGCTGTTTGTGTTTTTCTTCTTTTCATTTAATGACTTTGTTTTTAGCTGCGTTGTTGTTTAATTTACTTTTACCTTTTTTAATTTAATCGTTTTGTTTACTGTTTTCTCTAGCCTATGGGAGAGTGTGGTGATTCGGGGGAAAAAAATGAATGTTACTGTAGACCGGGGAAAAAAACTATCAAACATAATGGCCGGTTTTGTTGATAACTGTTAACAACTTTCAATACCCGCACGACGAGACGTGTATTGTCGAGCATTTGAAATTATGTCTATTTTATCAATCGAACTTAATGTTTGAAATTGTTTTGTTTTCTATCACACTTTCACTACGTGCATGCTACGTAACGGGCAGGGCTTCATTGAAACCAAAACATTACCATAGGATGTAACAACTAACAAAAAACTCAATAACCTTCTTGTTTGGTTCTACGAAGTACCATGTGCAGGATACACACCTTTGCCGCGAGCACTCCTTTAACAAAGGATTTTTGTTCAATGTATGCTTCTCGGAAGAGCTAAACAATCCTCTATTTTGTCTTCTCTAAAGAGTGTGTCGGTGTTTTAATTACTTTAATCATGAATTTGCAAAGAAACCAAGTTATAATTTAGCTTTACAAAAAAAAAATGAAACACCTTTCTTGCGATACAAATAAATTATTTGTTTTGTTTATCGAGGGTATCTGTTGCCCAGAAAATGTCTTACGAGAGCTACTCCCTCCATCCACCCAACGGTCACACATCGGTTGGTTTTTTAACGGTTCGTAATATCTTACACACTTCACATGCACATATCTTAAGTAATAATTATTTGTTTCACTTACATAGTATAATTCTGCTGAGCATGTGTTATAGTATGGTGTTTGCTCGCGGGAGTTTCAAAAGAAGAAGGGAAGATGGAAGGAGAGAAAGGGAGAAAAAGAGAGAGAGAGAGCAAAAGCTTTGCATTTTCAGTTTCATTTATGGTAAACTAAATGGTAAATGGTCTAAACTAAACCACGATTATAAATATTGATTTGGTAGCAGTGAAACGGATACTAACGTTTTTTTTGTAGCGCCTTATGCTACGATTATTGTACGAGCGCACTGGGTGGTGCAAAACTTTCTTCAATTTTTTTCCCACTACAGGAGCGAGGTATTTAAACTAATTGAATTCTAGACGCACTCAACGCGCCTCTCTCGTTCAAGGTGTGTCTTTGTTTTGTTCTTTACTGAAATCCTCGTTTGTTTTAAATCATGTTAGCCTAGCATTAAATTTTTTGTGTTTTTTTTTGTTCTTTCTCTCTCACTATCCTCCCGACTTCTTCGCCTACAAGGAAAGAAACGCATCATCGCCTACTCCGCTGCCGTGGTTGTCATTCGGGTATTGAAACAGTACAATTTGTACAACAGGAAAGTACACACCTATAGCAGGTAACTGGCCTAAACAAACTCCCCCCAAAGAGAATACTGTATCTTCCTGGCTGTGTGGCGCACGGCTATGGCTCGCACGGAAATTCACGTCTACTAATAGCTCAAGCTAGGGGCATTATAGTTAGACCTTCAAAAAAAAAAAAACGACCGTCCGTGTATAATTCGAGATTGGGTTTAAAACCGGGTTTCCTAGCGAAAGCTCTGCCCCGATGGCTCGGGTGCATCAGGATCAGTGTGTCCCCGCCAGACATCGTCTGTATCGTCGATCTCCTATTTAACCTATTACAAATAGCTTGATTTTCAGCATCTTCTGCTTAGTTGTATGGCCACTATACAAGATATTTACAAGTAACAATGTTATCCTCTCGCTTGCAGCTGTGCTGTCTCGTCTGTCGAATGAATCGCCGCGGCCCGATAGTCAAACTATCCCGTGGGATAGCATGCGCACACGCACGCACACGGAAAGGAACAGAGGGTTATTTGGTTAACTAGTGTAAAACCGAAGTACATTTAAAATGATAAAAGCTTTGCAACTACTGCACAACGCTAGCGTTGTGGTCGTTTTGAGCGTAGCGGCCGTCCCGGCTGTCCCTCCCGTTTGGCATACTACACCCAAATCGGCTTGGTATCGGAACGAACGGCGCCTAGAAGTCCACCACCTCCATGCGGAACGGTTTCTTCCGCGATCCGGGGCTCAGTACGTTGGGGGTGAGATGGTGCTGATTCTGAAACTGGAGCTTTTGTGGCGAGGCGGCCGACTTTTTCGCCAACATTTTGCCCATCGTCGGTGGTTCGTCCTCGTCGTCCGAGTCGCTCCGCACGTTCACGGGGCCGCCCAGTGCCGGGCCACTGAAATCGTCATCATCCTCATCGTCGTCCTGTTTGATTTTTCGTAGGGTGGTCGGTAAAATGGGAAAGAGAATGGAGTAAAAATTGAGAGTTTAATATTTTACTGTCAAACAAAGGTTTGCTAAGGAAGAGATAATAGATTCACCTAAAGAAACAGAAATAATTATCAAACATTCTTAAAAAAGCAAAAATTCGATAGGATGAACCAATACGAAACAATCTTTTACAGTTTACAAAATTCTTTAAAACGTAAGCTTGGAGGAAGAAATATAAATATGATAGCATATGCAAACAACATGAACCATACTTAAACTTACGGAAACGGAATAGCTTACAACTAAAACTAAAATGTAAAACTAGAACAGTGAGTACCTCACTGACAATATTTTCGAAAGTTCCATTAAAATAATAATCACCTAATACATTGTATAATTTTCAATTAGCCATGCGTGAGAATTTCTATTCTGTTTAACAGTGAAATGATACCTAAATTAAAGTAACTGAACTGAATTGTGCATTAAAATGCTTCAATAATTACTAATTATTAATTTAAAGTTTGATAATTTTGGAACTCAACATATCGTACGATAAAATAAAATATTTATAAACTCAAGTCAAGTTCTCGTTCTCCCTTAGTGGCCATTTGTTAGTACACCACGCGTGTACTGACTTCAATGCATAGCGCCATCTAGTTGTCAAATTTTCAAACTAATAGAGAATGAGGACTAAACTGTACCACACTTTTGTAGGAGTTTAATTTGTTTGTAATTTTGTTAAGCTTATGTTACGTCCTTAAAATTTTCATAAAAATAAGGATTAAAATATTCCTTAAAAAAAACAGAATTAAATATAAAGACATAATGTAATAACAGACAAGATCGCGTGCAATATAGAATAGGAACATCGAACTGACGCTACTTTCCTACATAGAATAGAGAGCAATCTTAACTTGGTACACGCACTGTCTCATATAATTACCATATATTGTCATTGGATTGTTAAGATTCTGGAAATGGATGGTTCCTATACGCTTCCCTGCTGTGTTCCATCATCTCTCTTACATGGTGGTTGTTTGAAAAATGGTCCTATAGGTACGTAATGGTGACTAAACCGAGTAGAGGCAGCACCGCTGTGCCGCTTGGTTAAGTGAAGCAATACTGGTTTGCGACAAAAACGAACGTGTTTGAGCCTACCGGGCTTGTATAGCATTTAAAGGTACGGTAACAACAACAAACTCTAAGAGCTTTTTTTTCTTATATCGCACTGCGGAGCATTTTGTGTTTAGATTTTTTGTCTCCTCGAAACGCTAACACACGCCGCCCTGCTAGCTGATAGCAACGGACACTAATTGTAACGCTAACGCTTCTCTACACACTTGGCTGCTAATATCGATGTACGCTGCTTTTCGAAACGGCCGTTATTCTTCCTTCACCCGGCACCATTCCTTGGAGTATTGTTTAGCAGTAATGCTGTTCGCTTTTTAATGTTTCTTGTGCTTTGTTTTCTGTGCGTTTTGAAAATGTATCGCTAGACATTGCATGTTGGGTGTGGTGCAGGTATGTTCGTGCACGTGGACGCACAGAGTGGCAGATTGGCTTGCCGGTTTAGTCTCTTCCTTCTTCCGATGAATCGTAGAAGACTACGATCAGTGGATCTTTCACTCAGTCTACTGCTTCATGATGGACTTTCTGGGTCTCCCGGTGCTGGTGATGCTGGTGGTGACGAGGGTCGCACTATTGACGGTGCTGGCGCCGGTGGTGACAGTGTTG
Organism: Anopheles epiroticus; assembly: GCA_000349105.1. NCBI lineage: Eukaryota > Metazoa > Arthropoda > Insecta > Diptera > Culicidae > Anopheles > Anopheles epiroticus. The sequence continues at coordinate 98,962 of KB672275.1, read as the reverse complement.
GTGGTGTTGTTCGAACTGCCATTACCGTAACTAACGCTACCGGCGCTGACAGGGGCCGTTTTAGCGGGTGAAGTTTTTTCGCGTCTGTTAGCGTCATCGGTTTTCGTCTATAACTTTCAAGTAATAAACTCCATGTCAATGTCACCTTGGACGCGAGCAGCTAATACACAACTACCGCTAACGGAGATGCAGCATTCCACTACTGGTAACACTACTACGGAAGTTTCGGCAACTGGCCAACACACAGAGGGTGGACGAATGGTGACGAAATGAGACGATCGAAGATGATGATGGGGAAATGATCAAGCAGTTTCTACGCACATACACGACCGTACAACATACAGTGAGCGTGAGAACAAACATAGAGAGAAAGGTTGATGCAAATAAACGCCTTCTGCAGCGTGAAAGGTAATAGTGCTGTAAACAGTTGTGCAGGTTTTTAAGTGGGAAGTATAGAGAAAGACCTGAGACCGTGCCCTGTTGGAAGGTTTGTCAAGTAGTTGTCGAATTTTGTTTGCTTCATCAGAATTTGTTCACAGATTGCGTTCATCGCGACGGACGCGTGTGATGGTGATGATAATGGTGAAGATGGGCGAGTTTTTAGTACACGCATGCGTTTCGCCTTGCCCGAACCGTCTACTAAAACAGGCATCGAACTAATGCGTCCGACTAGCGGCTTAGCGGTACCAACCAATTCCTAGTGAAGCAGTTCAACATGAGAGAGCACTACAACGATGGCGATGCTAGAGGAGTCATGAAGCGTACCGGTTATGCCGGACTTGTTTTCACACCGACCGAGCTTGTACGCAATGAGACGTGATTACATTTAGATGCTTGGTTTTCAAATTATGTTTGTATGTATGCTACAATTATCACTTGTAGGGGGGTAGGAGCTTTTCTTGGATATTTATGAGCGTATCTACGGATGAAGAAAATGGAAAGAAAAATAGAGAGAAAGAGAAGGCGGGGTTAGGGGAAGATAGGGAGGAAGGTAAAGGAGGAATGGATACATCGAGTTAGTATAGAGCGAATAGTACGATGTTTGTGTGAACGTTGAATCAAGCAAATGGCTGTATGAAAATCTCATTCAAGTGTTAACAATTTTGATGACATTAAGAAGAGAATGACGTTTTGTGCTATAAGTTTAAACATTCCGACATTCAAAGAATTAATTTGAGAACAATAAAACTTTGTAACCGAGAAGATGATTTAAGTGCTGCTTTTGAAAAAGATCAATATTTAAGCAGAGCTTAGAAAAGTTTTAACATGGAATATTCGATACGTAGTTTAAAACTTGTTCAAAACTGTTCTTCTCGACGAGTTTAAATATTCTATATTTTAATTATTTTAATTCTATTGGATCTATAAAAAGCTAAGATATGTTTGAATTGTATAAGATTCTTTCTATTGATATATTGATTATTGTCAACACTTTTTCAATTTCTCGACACTATTGATGAAAGTAAACATTTAAATGGCGTATGATCCACAAACTGATTCAATTATGTTATAAAACATCAATAGTTAAAGAATTACAGCCACACATTCTACGATGCAATGACGATGTTTTTGTTTTTCAGCAAACAGTGATTCCTTGGGGAACCCTCCCCGCTTGTAATGGAATGAGCTGAAGATGAATGCATCTAAAATACGGTAAAACTTACATCAAAATCACCAATTGTGAAACGTGTAGCCGCCAGCGATTGCGGTGGTGGTAAGTCAGGACTAACGACCTGCGTGTTTAGTTTGATGGTTTCGATACGGCCAGATTGTTAAGTCCAGAGGTTCAGGTTGAGGATTAAGTACACACAAGCAAACATCAAAGCGAGCACACACAGAGCGGGATTGCAATGTCAGTGATACATCGAGCGAGCAATAGATCGGTTTGAAAGTATTAAGTTTACAAATACAAATGTGATTTTTCCCACCGGTCACAGAGAGTGCACATTGCACAATGAGAAAGAAGAGAGGGAAGAGAGAGAGAGAAAGAAGAAATTTCCATGAATTGATGGATTAGTATATAGTTGAGGCATATGATATGTAAAGCAAGGACACGGCACTAGCGCATGGAAACAGTGGCGAGTATGATTGATTCGCTTTGGCATAAAATGTTAGAACTTATAATATCCTGAAGTTTCCGATATCTTACTTACTAGGACGTGCTTAATTTCTATGCAAATTTGATTTCTAATGTATCTTAAAACGAACTTACGTGTAATAGTCTTAAACGTAATGTATAAAGTAAATGTAATTAAAATGATAAAACACAATTGTATATAAAGCGAATCTCATAATTTTGTTTACGAAACGAAACCCACTAGATAACCAATGGACTGCCATTTAAAATATCACTGCAGCATATTTCTGGACAGGATAGACTTCATTCACACATTCCTCTAGAAATGTAGATTTTAGTACCCGTATTTTTTACCGAAATAAAACCGCTTACCAAAACGCAGTGCCTCATACAACGTTGGCTCCAGCGTTTCCCTAAGGAACCCAAAAAAAAATCCTGTAATCAATGCATATCGGCTTCCAATACTTACGTCATCTTCATCAATCATCTCCTTGGTGGAGGCGGTCGTTTCGTTTCTTCGAATCGAGCCTTGGTGAATGTCCAGATCCACCTTCAGTATCTGGAACCGTCGTAGCAGGAAGACCACTGGCATTGGCAGCACGCCAGCAATGATCATGGCCAGCGCGATGCCCATCACCCAATTAGGATATGATTTGTTTTCGACAATTCCCTGGAGGGTGTAGGAGAAAATGGTACAGTTAGCTGTGTGTTATTTTTTCTCTCTATCATCCCTGGAGAGACCATACCAATTCACCGTTCCATGCACCGTACGTTGGGTTCCGCAGTAACATCGAAAGTATCGAGGACAGCAGAATGCAGCCCATGATGGCTGGGCCAATGTATCGCCAGGTCATCTGCCAGTAGAGACCCGGTCGGATACCCGTCATCTGGTAAATATCCTCCGTGAATCTGCCGAGTTAAAAAAATGACAAGAAGATGACGATAGAAACTCTACTCCAAAAAGGTAAATTTTATAATGTTTCATACTTCTCATGGCCGTAGATGTAGATGACGGCTATCATTTCCATCAGTGCGACCACAACCAAACCGATCGTTCCAGCGAATGAGTCGAACATTTTGAGCCAATACTCTCCGGCACCGGTGGTGAAGATGAGACCCACGGAGAAGCAGAACGCACAAACAACGCCTATAACAGAAGAGTGTAAGAAACACCATGAAAAAGGATTTTCAAGCAACCAGAGGCAGTGAACGCACCAGTAACGTATGGTTTCCGAATCCTTTTGAAGATGTCAATATCAAAAATGGTACACAGCATGCCTTCCAGGATGCCGATCTGAGATCCTAAACCTAGCGAGAGCAACATGGTGAAAAACAGCACAGCCCAGAAGGGAGAACCTGGTAATTCGACGATTGCCTCAGTGAATACGATAAACGCTAGGCCGGTTCCTTCAGCAGCCTACAATTTAGATATAGAAGGTAGATCTTAAGGATTGCAGCTGAAATCACTAGAACGAGCCGAAAACACTTACACTAGACAACTGATCTTCCAGGCTACACTTCTCAAACTCCCAGTCTTTTACGACCGTAGCGTTTAAACCGGCCATTGCGTGTACGTACTCGCTGTGATCGACGTCCATCGATGGAAGTAGGTTATGTTTCACTAAAATATGTTTATTTCTGTGGGCAAAGCACGAATTTACGTTAACAACAGGTCAATTTAAGGGAGTTTTCAGTACTTACACTTGGATACATCTATCAACGCCTAACGTAGCCTTATACCCTAGGATGGCAAAGATGACGACACTTGCGTAGATTGCAGTGATCGCGTTACAAACCGACACCAGCAGCACATCTCGCACGCAGTTATTTTTCGGCGTGTTGTAGCTTCCGAACGCAATCAGCGAACCGAATGCAAGTCCGAACGAGTAAAAGACTTGTGTGGCCGCGTCCAGCCACACGGTCGGCTCGAGCAGCTTCTCCACCTTCGGTGTGTACATGTGTATCAAACCGGCGCCGGCCCCTTTCAGGGTAATGCCGCGGATGAAGAAGATCGTCAGCACGATGTACGGAAAGAGCGAGGTAAAGTACACGACCTTTCCCGAGCTCTGGATGCCCTTCATCACGATGAAGAACACCACCGTCCAGGAGAGCATCAGGCACAGCACGATCCACCATTTGAAGCCACCGGTTTCGTCTATGCTGGGCGCGGCGTCCAGTGTTGTCCGGTACCAGAAGTATGCCGTTTCTGAGGACCGCTCACACTCCTCCACGTCGGTTCCGTTCAACTGTGGGCAGGTGGCCCATGGTAAGGGGTACTGCAAGCACAAGCAAGTAGTAGAGAGTTATATCTTTCTTTTGGGACTTTCTTCTAGACCGCCAAACACTTACTCGAAAGCTGTTGAAAAAGTAGTAGAAGCACCAGGTAATGATGACATTATAGTAGATCGCCACGAACAGTGTAACGATGCAGGAGCTGATGCCGATACCGCCGAGCCACGGGTGGATTGTGTTCCACACGCCAAGTGCCCCGAGTCGCATCCGCTGGCCCATACCGAGCTCGATCAGAAACAGAGGAATACCCTCGAGAATCAGCATAATCATAAAGGGTATGAGGAAAGCACCTGTGTAGAAAGGGTCAAAGAGAAGGGGAAGAAAAACAACATCATACATGCGACCAGACACGCCGTTGAAAGAGTGAAGGCGGTGAAGCGGGCGGCAACTGGATACAATTGTCGATACGATAAGAAATTGAGTTTTCTTGTTCGAACGAGTGTATGTTCCCGAGAATGCTGTTATCGCCGGATCTTGCTTTGATTGTGTTTATCAAATGTTTGCAGTGTGCATGGAACGTTCTTAAGGTGGTAGCAAGTGCCAATCACCGTAATGGAGCCATTTGAAGAATTATGTGGGCTTGACATTTTCTTTGGCCTGTGTATGCAACATACTGAGGACCTTTTTTGTTTTAAAATGTTAAAGTAGCCATTAAAATGTATTTTTATTTATAGATTTAATCAAATTATAGTTTTGATCCAGTAGTTCATGAATCACAGCAGCTATGTATGCTATTTGAATCATATTACAAAAACAATACATAAACACGATGGATACATGTTGGAAGTTTTGTCATTTTTTTTGCTTTCTCATAACCCTTGCACAACAAAAGAATCTTTTTCTTTGCCATCATCCTTAATCATCCTTTGTGATTTCATTATTGACTAAAAATGGAGCACATATACTGCAATTCGTATGTCATATAGTTAAACCTAAGAAGTTAGGAACCTATAAATTAACAATGGGTTCAAGTAAAATATGTGTACAGAAGAACAAGGCAGAAGAAGAAAAATATCAGGTGATTCTTGTTTACCATGAGCTATTAAACTTACGTGAGAAAGAAGAGAAAACGAGAATTCAATAGTGAACAGTAAAGTTCAGTCTCATTAGGCTCCCGACTTGCACTTCGTCAAACTGAACATTGAGTAAAGTGCAATGCTGACCGCTTAAGCTTAAAGTAAAACACTAGAAACAATATGGATTTTTTCTCTCTCTAAAGAATAGTGTGGGGCAGCTCGGTGGTCTCATGGGTAGCGGCGTAAGCCTGTTTCATACGACCAACCTCGACGTTGCATCGAATCCCATTCGGACCGTTGCCGCTCCCCATACGCACGATAGACTATTCTGCTATGGTTTCACTTAATCACAACGTCTCATACGCAGGATTAACAATCTTGATATGGATGGGTACACTCAGTTATAGATAGAGCGAAAGCACATTAGTGCCTACTGGGTTGTTGTGCCACAAAAAAAAAAGAATAAAAAAGAATGGTGAGTACTTTGTATTACAGGAACGTTTTCCAACTTTGACAGATAGTAAGCTTTTGAACATTTTGATTAAATTTCCAAAACAGTGCCATTTGCAACCATGCATTGCCTATATCCATGATTTTACTAAAAGCATTGTTTTAGGCAATGCTAAAGCTGATTTATACTTTTTTTTTTATTCGGTGGTAACGGCCAGGCCGTATAAATTAAAAAAATGAAACTACTGAAACGCTCCACTATTAATACGCACCAAAACACCTTTGGGGGATTCTTTCCGTGTATCTATTTCTGACGATGTTGCCTTTACAGCGGTTAGGTTCGTACTAACTAGTTTATTCAATGGCGCTTGGCGCCTTCGCTTATATCTATCTACAAGTTTATAAGGCCCTCTCGGGGAGTACGCTACACACCCAACAAGCTGCGTCATTTTGAACAAGATCAGTTTTACCACTAAGATGTCTACCAGGTTGACAGGTGAGCCAGTGTAAAAGAGGACCATCTGTCGGCAACTGATTGAAACTGTGTTTAACTTATTTGTCATCGTTTTGTGACGAAAAAAGGGAAAATAGACAAATAATACCTTGTTCGATCGATAAGATATCATGTTCCGGAAGATTTCCATGAAAAATCAATCAAACTTAAACTATTTTAGCAAAAGAACCGACACGCAAAGCTGCTACTGGTCGTCACCAGGAGACGCTTGTGTAGCGTCCAGATTAAGCTGTGAAAAATGCCGTATGTATCTTGGCCTATAAAAGTGTAAATTATTGAATATACAGAGCAATGCTATCGATCATAGATCCTAAAACAAATTCTAATTACAGTGGTTTTTCACGGTACACCATCCGTCATTCTGCCCTGCAACGTTCTTTGTTTTAGAACAACTACAAAACCGCAGTAGCCTAGCTAAGACTGTAATTTCTCCATTGATTGAAAGATTGATCCCACTAGTAATCGGAACATCAATCAATTACACGAAAAGGTTGCTCCATAAAGTATGGATCCGTTTTCGGATAGGATTATCTAGCTAGTTTAATTAACAAAATCCTTCGTACAGCCAAGAAAACATAGGAACGGGCACCAACTTCTGGACATCTTTTTGGCTTACTAGAGCAGAACAAATTCTACAAAAAAACGACTGATTTGTGTGTCCCAAAAGCCTGTTTACATCACATCCGCTAAACCGTGGCCCGCTGCTCACTAATTACTATCCTTGTTTTCGAAGCCCTCTCTTCCCTCCCTCCACACCTCATACAGTCGCTTCCGATGAGGGGATAATTGGGAAATGTGGAGGTATATTTGCTGTGCTTCACCCACAGGAAAAGTTCACGCTCGTCACGAGCGAGGCATCAGACGGTTCGTTTCGCTACGTCCGTTCGACCGTACCGTGAAGCCAAGCGGGTGTTCGATCTTTGGTGGTGTTTCGTTGTGCTTCGCCGTGCCGGATTAGCCTAGCGTCAGGCACACTAATCATTCCCATCCGAAGGTGCCACGTGCCGTGTGTCCTTTGCTGGCGCTGCTCGGATACCACCCGGACCACGAATAATCCCACCTGATACGAACGGCATGGCTGTCTGATGCAACGGTGGATGAAGAAAGCGCTTGGTAGACGAAGACTGTGGCGATTGAATCGATCGCCCAACAGCGCCGACAGGTACACCGGCACACCGGCACACCGGCAGCAGTTAGCAGAAGATTACGGCCCCAAAAAGGATAGCATGTCAGCGGGTTATTTATTCCGGGCGGAAAAGCACAACCATGTGGCAAGGTCAAACCTTGGAAAACAATTTTCCCTTTCATATTTATAAATAGTTGCTGTCCGGGAGCCGCGATGAGAAATGCATTCTGGGCTGGGCAACGGGTTTTCCCGAAGCGGCAGTGGAAAACGCAAACGTCCGTGCATAGTTGAGGTTTGCTGTTGTGACCCGGTCCAACTGGAGTGATTGAGTCAGCCAGGCGCCTGCTGGGCCGTGAAAGTACGTGGGTGTGTTTGGATGGAAAACAGTCAACAATAGAGGTGCATTAGTACGCACATTGCAGCGGTTGGTGCATTGGTTTAGTATTTGCTATGAGTACAATTTACTCCAGTGCCCGCCCTGTTTACTGATTATAGCATGCGCGCCGTTCGACTGGAATGCGGTTGTGAAAGAATGTCGTTAGGGCTGGGACGCATGAAATGATATAGGTGTCGAAATGATTGCCAATTTAAATAAGAGTAATTTTACTGTGTTAAAGAATCTGTGTGCCTGAGTTGTTGTTGTTGTGTAGTTTGTAAAACTAGAAACATACTCTTTAAACGCAATTGTAATGTAGAAAAGTTCAAAGACGAAAAGTCTGTTCCAATCCCATAATTAGCGGTGCATTTTTTCCGCTGCAGTCTGGTATGTCGCTTCCCTGAAAACAGCTGTTTGCCATCCAACGTTCACTCGAGCGGCTCTAGTCACGGTAAGTGATAAACGGATTGGGAAGGGAAGCAAAGCAACTTAAAATTACTAAATGACTCATTTGAGTTTAAACAGCCACTAGAGCCGCTTAAATGAATCATCGTCTTGTGATGCATTTTTGTATCAAAAATAGCATTATGAATTATGCACTTCTAGCGCTTTACCAACTGCCGCCAGCACTTCTAACGGTGGGATGGTGAAATACATTGCATATACACATTTTCCAGTAAAGTTTCCCTCCTCCGTTCGTCATAAAGTGGGACAAACACATTTTTGCAACATGCGGTGCACAAAACGATAGCCACAGAAAGCCGGAAGCCGGACAAAACCGGTGGCATTGAGGATGTGCTAGTCGTTTAACTCTTGCTCTACTTAATGAAGTGCTTAGTGCGGCACTGCCATTCTTGCTATCGGTTGCTGCGGTTCGTGATGATGGTGGTGGTGGGTAGTAGGTAGTAGTAAATCTGTAAATGGATGGGCACTGTAAATCATTACACCACCCGCATGGCCGGAACGTGCTCATGAGCGGCGATGATGATGGAAATTGCTGTAACGGTAGTAGGTCGCACTGAACTGGTGGCTTGATCTCCAATGGCACAGTGTGTGTGTGTGTGTGTGTGTGTGTGTTGTTGTTGGAGAATGATAGCTCTAGGATTCGGTAGAAGTTATTGTTCGTCAGTCAGTTGACGAACGTGCACAAAGATCATGAGAATCGTTTGCATAAATGATGTACCATTGTGAAAAGCAGACATTTATTCATCGTTCTGCAGTTTGCGGAAAAAGGGAAAAGTTGTTTTGGACTGTTCGTATGATGGGTAATGGGTAAGGGGTTTTAAATGTGTGATTGACATCCAATTATATTGGAGCTGCATGGAAGCTGCCGCAGTGTACTCTTGTTGTTTCGATGGCATAATTGAATGCCTGTGCATGTGACGAATATATGAGGGCTTTTTTGTTTTGTTTGTCTCCCGGTGAGCTGTTACGTTTTCTTCCCATTATATCAATCCTTGGAAAAGGTTAATTAAACTAGCACTTGTTTCATATTGTGGATACATGCGCACGATAGGAACAACACGTTGTTCCGTGAATTAAATAACAATTTTCCTTTCCGTGAAGGTTGCATGATTAAAAACACGTAACAACATATCAACAAGCCCATTTCATGGAAACCAACTGTCGTAGTCGTATTCTGAATCGTGACACTTGCTTATTGCTTATTCATTTAAATGAAGCTTGATAAATGCTTCATAAATGATTCACAACTCTAAAAAGAATTATTTCTCAAGAACTGTGTTTTACACAACTGATCTAGTGTACTATTCTAGATTCGGCGATTGATAAGGAGTAAAATTATTTTATTAATGTACTTTTAATCCAATTCTCCAAAAACACTATCTTAAGCTTAAAACCGGTGGGAAGATGGCGTTGAGGCGTCCGCCATCAAGGCCGGGACAACGGATTGGCAGACGGCGGCGTGAGACCGTGAGCGGTTTCGGAGTTTATTGCAGCAGACCAAGACCGTAGCGCCCGATAAGTAAGAAAGTAAGTAAGCTCAAAATCTCAAAGTCAAATCATGTTTTTTATATGTACAATGACAGCGCTACATGCGTGTTGTCTTTACATGCAATTTATGTGAGAAATTATTCATCACACCAAACACGCTCCCCAAATTCGCCACATGGTCTGTTTGAGTGACTTTCTTCTGCACCAGCCCAAGATGCGACACGTCCATGTACCAATCCCGCAAAAGCGTTTTTTACCCTAAAAGATGGCGTCCAAAAATAAACCGACTGACAAGCAGCGGCCAAACGCCACCGGCCGCCGGCTCTAGTCAGCCATTTGCCATTTTCCATTTAATATTTCATGCTCTAGTTTTAATGGCAAGCGCCAACGATTTTCTATGGCTGCCCGTCCACTCTCCGCTTTATTGCGATCAAGTGCATTTCCCGGCCCGTTCAGCTGATGCGCACATGCCGAGAGTGTGAGTTAGTTGTGCAATGTTGGATGCACTCCCCTGCGCGGACAACCCACTTTGTAGCGGGCCAGGCGTAAGCTTCATAACCCCGCAAGAGCTAGAACGCTAGGTGTCCGCAAACTTGGCACCTGCCAATCACTACGGCACCGCGCAAACGCCGGCCTGCTTCCCTGCGCCTGTAGGTCAGCAGTGTCTAGGGCATCGTGACACGCAATTCTCGCTCCTTGCTGGTGCTAGAGCATATATGTTTTCCCTGCACGATATTACTTGGGGAGCCGTTTCCTACTTCACTTCACACCACAGTACAGCACGACTTCCTTTTCAGTCCAAACACTTGCCTTACTTTTGCAACATTTCTTCGAGCATTCGGAGCGGTATCCGGGCACTTTACTTCATCCACGGTGCGGGACGTTGCATGATGCAATTTCAATCGATCGAAAAGCAATGCACTGGACTTTACACCTCCCCCGCTCGATTGATCGATTAGGGCGCCCTCGTACAGGGCTGCCGGTGGGGACGGTATTTATAGTGGCGGACGTTTGCGAAGTAAATGCAAAGCAATGTCGAAGCAGCGAGGGTGGCCGGCGCCATCCGAGCGATTTTCATTGGCATCCGTCGCGGGCACGCACATCACGAAGGTCGCCATGTCGTAGGTGAGCGTGCAACAAAAGTGTGCAGAGAAAAAACGTGCTTCACCATGGGGGGGTTTATTTTTTCCAACTTTTGAGTCAACACAACTCTGGTGCAGGTGCGCAGTTTAAACTCTGGACAGGTAAAAGTGGGCTTATGTCTCATCTGTTAGGTATTTTTTCCTGCTCACCGACTTCGCCCAATGAGCCGTGCGTTATTTTTAACTGCTTGTGACTGACACAAGCTTGTTGTACGCCTTTGGCCCGCTGAACGTCAAGTGATGTATTTGTTTACGTCTGCAAAAGGGCAAAAGTTCTCGTCTCGAGCGATGTTGGTGCTGTGTACTTTGCTTGCATTTCACACTACTCGGCCTGCTCGGCTAAAGCGGGGGTAATAATGTATCGTTCGCCACTCGATCAATTCGATTACTGTGCGCCGAGCGACGGGCGAAAACAATTACCGGGCATATCGAGCGGCACTGATATCGTACTCCTCAATTCGCTGAACTGTCCCTTGGGCTCTTTGTCGACCGCCCGCCGCTCAGGTGGTTTTTAATGTCGGCTCGTTGACAGTGTAATTGACTTCCACCCCGCTTTGTTGGCAGCAGCGAGTCGTCGTCCGACGGTGGGAAGCTTGAAGGGTTGGAGGCCAAGGAGTTTGCCAACGCTCGTTTAATGACGCAAAATCCGTGCAATTTTTATGTTGCCGTGTGATCAATGTGATCATGTGATCAATGAAGCTTGCCTGGGGCTCGTATGGGCGACCATTTTTCCCACCCTTTCGTCAACACTGAACTTCCCATCTTGCCCTCAAGGGCGGTAGGCGCCTTTGAACGGGTTTTAAATGGTAATGGTACGGCTGGCAAATGAGGAGAGCATACAGTCAACAGAGCGATGACTGATGAATGAATTTCAATTCGTCCCCCGGTCGATGGTATGTAACACGAGGCAAGATCAAGGTTGATCGAGTTCAGCCGTTCAAACGTGCCGTAATGGAGGCGCCTGGCCTTTTGGACGTTTGCTTGCAATTGATGCCGTTGTTGCGGGAAATCTAACAATCAAGAATTTCAACATTTTTGAGTATTACATTCTAAAGCTATCAGCAATGCATATTTTTAACACATAATTTAAAAATTATCCGGAAAACCTATAGAAAATATATACATTTTTTTAAAGAAAGTTTAATTTTAGAGTTCATTTATTACAGTTTTTATTTTGTGAGGAAGCAGTGTTGAGACGAAAAATTTCAACCTCGTAACGTTTGTCGTTGAAATTATGGCTAGTCGTTTTCTTGAGCTTTTTTATACGTTTTTTACCAAGCAAAAATGTGCAAAGTTGCTAATTTTAACTTTATTTCACACGCGTGAAAGCGACTGGAAGCGTTTACAATTTAAGAAATCATTCGGTGACGATTTTCTTCTTTCAAAATGCAATCTGATGATTCCTACGCAGATTTACGGGAAAGAATATAGGTTAGAGAAATATTTTTAAGTACATAATTTTGTTTTGATTAATTAACCTTTTTTTTACAGAAACAATTTATTTGCTTTGCTTACGTGTATTTATTGGGAATTTGCATACGTGTATCACTGAAAGCTTGTGATTACTGTAAAACGTAGCTTAGATTAAGGTATCTGAATACAATAAACAATATATGCATTTATTATTATTAAATTTTATGCCTTGAACAAAGCTTGCGTTCTAACGATACTCATCACCAAAGGTTATTTTGCCATAGAAATAAGTTCAACAATAAAAAGGATTACAAAACATGGAGACACGCATTGCATCCCTTTATAAAGTCTCTTCCCCTAAAAGTGACTAAAAGCCTGACTATTTCCTCACGTAATTATTCCAGCGTTTCCGGTTTAGAATGTCCATTGATCGATCGTGACCATTCACTGATAAATTTGACCCTGGGAAACGAGAACGAAGCTGCGATTGGAGGAAAAAGAAACAAAAAAAAACAAAGAAATGCTCCATTTACGGAATGTTTGAGCCTTTAGACGGCGCGCAATGCTACTATCATTAAGGGTCTGACGATTCCGACACACTGGCCCACCATTGCACACTGGCGACAACGACGACCTAGAGCCAGGTCGGGCGGCGCGTTTCTTCTAGTCGTCTCCTATTAACGCCCTACCTAAATGCCGGCCACTCAGTCAGCATCAATCGAAGTGCGAAACGTGCCAACCAATGGGTGCTGATTGGAACAAATTTCCGTAATTGATACGTAGTGCAGCAGCGGGTACGCAAACAGTTGCAGCAAGATCTTGGGGCAACACAATCGTCAGCAACCGGCGCACGGGTAGCGGGAGGTATACGTGTTGTGATCGATAGTAAATTAATGGGACTCTGGACGGTTTTGTATCCGAAGGGGAAGGGTATCAGAGAGCACAGTTAGGCCGAACAAAGGGAGGGGAGGGGGGGGGGGTAGTACTATTGTACGATACAACGCAGTATCAGTTTGATAGAATCAGAAAGGAAAAACATAAAAAAAAACAACACGCACAAATCAAATTATTGTGTTCGTTAATTGTTATGTCGCTAATAGAAACGTTAGTATGTGATAAGAGTATATTGTTTAGATGTTTCATTTCATTATTGAAAAACAATATGCAAGCTCATCCGTGCTTGTTTGGTTTATTCAATTTGTTAGTATTTTAATTACTTAAAGTCTGAGCTCGACGAAGTGTAATCAGAGGTAAACCTAGATATATACTGAAGAAATCCATCAAAACAATGTAGGTTTGCAAACCCAATAATCGAAGAATTTTCATTGTTTTCTCGAGGTAGGAAAGGCTAAAACATATGATTTAAAATTATTGTACCATTTTCGTCAATTTGTCTGTTAATTTTCATCATATACAAGGGTAAGATTATACATCGACTATCGGTCGACCCTTTACGGTCTGAACGTAAATGTGTTATACTCCTACTGACTATTCTCGGCTTGCAATTTGCAGGAGGTAATAGATTCTAATCGTGCAGAGCTGAACCGTTGCCAAACAAAAGGACAAGTGCAAGTGAAATAAAACGGTCGCCAAAACGGTCGCCTTCTCCACCATGCCTTTCGCTCACCGAGGACGTACACGTGCGGCAGAATCCATTGCATTTATCCGGCGAATGAAATTGATTTTAATTCAATAATTTATCACCCTGTCCCGGTTGGTCTACATCTGTTCCCGAACCCCGTTTTTGGCACCACACTCGCCCAAATCCCAACCCAGAACGGGCACTAAAATCGATTTCCCTCGACGACCCAAACCGCACCACCGAAAGCGAACGGAGAAAAACAACTTACCTCCTCCATTTTGCTGGCAAAGGTAGGGAAACCGCCAGATGTTGCCAAGCCCGACCGAGTAGCCGATAATACTGAGGAAAAACTGCATCTTGCCGGACCAGGCCGCCCGGTCCGGATCGCCGTCGGGCAGGGCGCCGGCCCCTTCCCGCGACCCGACCGAGCTGCGGTCCGGCGGCGACAGCATGATCGTGACACCGTGCGTACCGTCGCCGCGGGCCCGTGTGTTGAGCGGGGCCATCTCGTGCCCGTTGTTCCGCGGGCCCGGCACCCCGTCCACCTTAGTCGTCATCGTCGGCGCTGGGCGGGTCGTCAGTGGGTAACCGTTGTCTTGGCTGCGGATCCGTTGTGCACCACTTTACGATGTCACGCTTCGAGTGCCGATCCAATGTCACGGCTGTTGGAGCAGGGCCGGTGGCGTGTGCGTGTGCGACGGGAGCTTTGCCGAACTAAAGAAAGGGGAAGAGAAACGGCCAGATGAGTCGTCACGTTTAATTAGCACGCAATAATAGCGAAGCGCAAAAAACGCGTTCTGTCCCGATCATTGTCAAGATGGGAACGGCCCTTCCCACGGGTGCAAGGAGAATAAGGGACAAGTCTCACGGGAGCACACTTCTGGGGGCGGGTGCCATCGGTTTATGGTTCACTGACGCTGGAAGGCGATAGCGGGTGTGTTTGCATGGTTTGGTGCTGTTTTGTGTTAGATGAGGGTGGAAGATGAGGGCTTTGCTGTAGCAATGTAATATAAATTATTATCCCTCAAGCGTCACACTAATACAGTGTGTAATTGTTTTGTGGTCAAGAACGCATGGTAGCTCGGTGTGTTTGTGAGACTTGCGAGTCGATATGGAGAACACGTGCGATAGACAAACAAACAAACAAACAAAATAGTTTATTTAAGCAAATGAATCTTTTGATCTTCTTTTGATCAAAAGCAGCATATAGTACATGCCTGCGTTAGAGTTGTACAGTAGTTCTAGAGCTGAGTTAGTTTTTGTTGTGTTGATCAGTTGCTAAGGTATAGATTTTTTTTAACGAAAGCTTAAGTTTCCAAATGTTACGAGATATCAACAACATTTACATGTAGTATAGGAAGCATTGGTTACTTTCAGATCATCATACTCAAACATTGATTGTGCTTTTCATTAATTCTAGAATATTTTATCAAGTAAAACAAGATAACTTTGATAGGCAATTATTCAAAATTACATTATTTTGACAGTTTTTATTTTTAAAAAAACGCTGCCGAAAACTGGAAACGCAATTTTTACAATTTGCAGCATAATTCCACTTCAAAAGAAGCTGGTTCCAGATTTGTTTGCAATTCAAAATGCAATTCAATATGCTAATTTTAATCAAAAGGTTCGCTTTAATTTCTTTCTTACTTACAAAACAAAAACTTTGCCAACTATGCATTCTTTTAATTTTATTTTAGTAATTGCCTACGTCTCTGTAAAAGATTTGCTATTGCCTTGTGCACATTATTAGTTTAAATTGTAAAGCTAAAATTACTTTAATTTACAAACTGCAAACAACAAACGACACCTTCTAGAATGGCCAGAATATATCACTCCAATGCCCATAGCCCACAAGTAACCTACAGAAGTAACCTACAGAAGTGTAAGCCATTAATCTTCACAAAAATGATCAAACAACATAGTGGACTAAACAAATTGCATACACTACAGTACACCTGTACGTCTTATTTGCACATTGATAGGCAATAACCCCTGACAAAACTCTTGCTAACCATCACAATCACCGTGCAAATTTCTCGGCCAACCATGTTGGCCTGCGTGTCGAGTGGGCACAGGACCTTGAACAGCTTGTTCGTCTAACCTTACCGAACATGACATGTCTCGTTATTGATATCATTATCATTTAATCACTATCTCGTCCAAAAAAAGAAATGGGCACGATGGTCCCTTAGCAGACACGAACACGACAGTCGGCAAAAGACCATTATCGTCGAATGGATCAAGAGATCAGACGACAAAGACGGGTGGACGATCGTGAGCGGTAAAGCTGGAAAGGTGTACAGTACAGAGCTCGTTCCCGTGTCGCCTTCAGAAGCCGAAATTGAGGATTTCGTCCATATAACATGGCGTGCTAAGCGCCGGCGTACGATTGTTACGGTGATGAGCTCTGAAGCCGCACACTTGTATACCACTCGAAAGGACATTCTGCTCCATCGTTGAGTGAAGATGGTTTATCGCTTCGCAACGTTAGCGTATCATAACGATTGGGAGGAGTGCCGGAGACGTACGTACGTGTCCATCCGTTCGTCTCGACGTGTGCACGAACCGATGGTACAGCAAATAAGTGACGGGTGAAATAATCACCGAAAAGAGTACACCGTGTCCTGTCCGCGTACTTGAGAGTTTTGTGCTCAGGACCCGGCAAACCAGCCCAAAGGTTACATGCTGTTCGTGATCGTTCGTGAAGGAAACGTGCAGGCTCTGAGCTACTGTGAGACAGTGTAGAAGTTAAAGGTTTGGTCAGTTTTTGGAAAGTTAGATATAATTTAATATCACTCCGGAAGTCCATTTGCATGAGCAGAAAAGACGAGAACATGTCCCTAAGTGGAAGAGAAACTATTACATTGTCAATTGACTAAAGTAGTCTGAGAATATGGTAATTATTGTTTAATAGATATTATTTAGAAAAGCGTACAATAAAGATGATTTATTTCGTATTAAAACGATATTAATTCGGTAATATTAATTTGGGTATTAGATGGAAAAACCTACACTGTGATGAACTCACCTGTAATACGAAGATTTGTGGTACCAGATTCAGCAGTTGACTTGGCCTGGACTAGGTTCTCCTCTGTTTGATCAATATCTTTCGGTGCTTTGTAAGGACCACGAACAAAACACAATCCTCAAAGACCACAGCTTTCCCCAAATATGTTAATTCACTTCACTTTTAAGCTCTTATTAAAACATTTGCTTACACTCGCTCAAACTCTCTCACAGCTGAAGATGTACAAAGAAGAAAAAAGACATTATTCATCTGACATGCAAACGATGCACTGCCCTTATTAGCCACAAATGGGCTGCACCGCCGTTACAATCACTTTTATCACTTTTTGTCTGTCGCAATCCGAACCCTCTAAAAAACCGGAGCAGGGGGGGGGGGAACACGTTTCGTCCTTGGAACACAGTTTATAGCTTGAACTAAGAACTAGCTAGCCGAAAACCGCCAGGTGTGCGCAATGCAGCAGGACTCGCACACACCACTCGCTAACCACGTCGCCGTGTATGCAGAATGAAGGACGTTAGCCGTCTGAATATAATTTCACTCGCCGACCAACGATGAGCGATGCAGTAATGTACGAACAGGGCAAATCCTGAAGACGTTGGATCAATGCGAACCCTGAACGGATGAATCGGTTTTGGGCCGGTCGGGTGAATGTGGAGCTAAATTTGCAAAATGCGAAACTCCACGCGAGCCACGGGGCAGGACGTCTGTTGGGAAGGGAAACAAATGGACGTTTCGTAACGCAGCGGGATGGCATCCACATGTTGCCAGCTCAGGGCAGAGGAGTCGGGCAAAGTTGGCCAACTTTAGTTGCCCAAAACTAAGGGAAGGATGATTTATCCACATCCGCAAATGGTTTTGTGTCGTTGGCCCCGTTGCTGACCTCGGGATTTAAAAGGGGTGGGTGTTGGAACACAAAGTGATGGAAGAAAAAGCTTTTACATTCACCGCCGCACAGTGACCCCGCACTGTCATTGGCCCTTTGCAGGCCTCCTCCCCCGCAGAGTATACGCCGGAAGTTTTTGGCTACAGTATGAGCACACTTCCGAAAGCACAAGTGATGAGAGTTGGGAGATGCGTTGTGTCCCGTTCCCAATCCCCGAAAGGGTTTTTGCCAGAAAGCGGGCAATGTATGGCCTTGTTTTTGGAGCAGTGGTACAAGTCCGGATGTAGCTATTGCCATACGAGAAGCAAAGTAATGGTGGAGTAACTCTATAGGTCCTGCCTGGTACATTAATTGATACAGAAAGGCTCCAACCAGGACGCTTCTCGAGCCCTCCATAGCTTATACCAAATAAATTCTAATAAATCCAAACCCTATTTAAGCATGACACTTTTTGAAACTTGCTGATATACCTTCTGACCGTACCGTTGGTGGCAAATGTAATTTGCATAGGTTGAACTTTTTTTCGCCTTTTCCGTTCGACAAAGCACAAGTGTCTTTTCCTGTGCTGTTACGTTCAGTCAACCACAACTCTCTAGTAGCGCAACACGTTGTTGCCCCAGACCTGAAGTGGTTAGAGCAAGCAGGAAAGGCAGATACGCTTTCTGCGGTACCAGACAAAACCGGTAAGATGGTAGAACGTTAAGGAGATGAAACCAAAGGTCTCGCACGATAGGAAGGATAGCCGTTCTCCGTTCCGGAGGGTTGTAATATGGGGATGTGTGTTTGTGAGCTGGTTTGATACGCGTAGAATACGCGAGTGAAAAAGATGGCAAAAAATCATGTTACATGTTGTGTTCTGCTGAAGGGACAGTATTGGAGCACAGTTCTCTGGTTGTATGAGGAGAGGAAACTAGCTCGGAAAGTTGGTAACAAAAAAAAGAAATATACAAAAAAGAGGAAGATAGTTTCACCCTTTCCCGAAACTGTAGCCTGCGCGTAACTATGGAAATGAATAAAACTACCACACATGTACACATAAACCTTTGCTAACGGTTAACCTTTGTTTCCTTAGTTGGTGGGCTTTTGTTCTCGTTTGCTCTGAAGAAGAGTTAGGTACCACGAGACCGCCACGTATTCTCAAGAATGTTCAAAAGCAAGGGGAAGAAACCACTCGACAAGATGATTTGCTGAACGTTTCAGGGCGCACAATTGACATTGCAAAAACACACAAAGAGCTAGCTCGAAAATGCTTATCTTGCTTGGAAAAGCCAAACAGCGAAAGCGATACTAAAACAAGAGCGATATTATTTTTAGGTCTTCCGTTGCTTCCGCAAATATTGCTCCCTTGGACAGCTGCCACCCGACATAAGCCTGGTTGTGGTGGAAAAGTTTGGCGTGTCTGTTTTATTCCTGGCCACGTTCCAGCTTCAGGAAAATTGAAAACCATCTAGCAGAGCTGCTGGAAGTGGACGCAGCCAAGACGTCCAATGCCCCGAAGCCGATCATTTTCGTGCGGACGTTTCAACTACGTCCACCAAACAGGTGACCGTAGTGGTCGGATGACATCAAGAAAATCTCTTACCGCCCATAAATTCTTTCGCGGTTTTACGCACTTGAACTAATTCGCGCTTCCGTCCGCTCCTTCCCAGCTGGAGCTGGGGACTCCTCACGCAAACCGCATCACACAACCTAATTGACGTCAAACGGTGAAAACCGTCGCGTACGGGCGGGACATGATCTTTGCGGTCAGGGAGAAAAACATTTAACCACGAAAAAGATGGTCACCGGCTTGGTTCGCCTAATGAGGTCTAAGCTGTGCTTTCTTTTCATTTCTTCCACCAGCACCACCTTTACACAACGTTAATGCACACACACACACGCGCGTGGACACACAACACGGATCCGGTTGTTATATAATGTACTGCGACGTTCTTCATTCCATTTCAGTGCAAAATCTCCGCCAGGCTTTGCCTTTCGTATTGCGAGAAACACACCCAGCACAAATAAACAAACAAATCAGACTCCGAAAGTCAGAACACAAAACTTTCATCACTGGTTGTTCACAGGTTTCTCTCCTGGTCCCGTGTACACTCCATCAACTTGGTCTGGGTCTTCTTCCCAATCGCTTCATCTTGTTCCGGCATGTGTTTCCGCATCTCTGAATGTCTGGATGCTCTGGATGAAAAATCGATATGTAACATCCTCCTCCCCTGAGCTCGCACACCCGCGTAGGGCAAGGGCGGTTCTTACACGGGAACTGTTTTTTCTTTATGTACTTTTATCGACACTGAACGCTCGGGTACACGGTCACACTTGTAGCAACACCGACAACCATCACAGCCGAACGCGTACTGCTGCAAAGAACACCTGTGCTTGGCGTCTCCATCGGTCCGTCGGGAAACCGAACTGCCGACGCTAGAAAACCAATGGTTACTGTGTGAGCAGTAGCATAGTACGTGATGAGATAAATTGTGCTACTACTTCGGACGTGTTCACTGGTAAGAGAGCAATCTCGTAGTGCGTGAGAGAGTGCTGTCAGTTTGACGTTCAGTAGACTGGGAATGAAAGTAATGAACTTCCACGAAGTGGTACTCATCTGCAGCCTAGAGTGGGATGCTGTGCCGCAGGGTGAGGAATGCTCCTAGGTTCAGGATATGAAAGGTGCACGACTGCAGGGGAGGATCGCTCTGTCCTTGGGACGCTCGTGGGGTCTAACCGATGAAACCGAGCCGAGGTCACACGGCCGAGCAGCTGAGCCGTCAACGTTAACGACCAAAAATATTAATAGGTCGAGTTGGACGACAGGAAGGCACGCCGGGTCTCAGCACTTTTACTACGGCTCAAGATCACGTACGTGATTATGAAACGATTAGTGGAAAATGGGTCCTCTAAATGCGTTCCTTGTCGAGATTGATTGATAGCGATTCTTCAAATCCTGAAGAAGTGCGCAATTGGTAAGACATAGTAAATAGGGAAGATTAGATCAATTCTATTTAAATCTCTCTACCCATTACATGTTTAATCATTTCATCTATTTTAAACGACTTTAATGACCATCCAAGTTCCGATATCTGCTATTCTTAGACCTATTCTCGCAGTGAACTGTCTCTGGTTACTTCCTGGCAAACGTCCAACCGTCCGTGGCTGCTTAAGATTGATAGAAAACAATAATCGCCCCTCATCAATCACTATCCACACATTGTTTACACGCCCACGATTGATAAACAATAAATTCCAGTTGTTGCAAATCCGGAACCGGTGCATAACCTTCCACCATGCACGTCGTCATAAATCAAACGTCGTCCATCGTACCGTTCAGGAAACGCTTCGTGGCCACCATAATTCGCACTCGCAAAGGGACCGTTCACTGAATACCTAATGACTACCGTTGCGGGCGCACGGCGAAAAAGGATGGAATTTTCCATCCCTTCCAGCCAATGGAGACCGGGATCCCAGGTGGCCGCCAGTGTGCGACACCAACACATACACGTAAAACCTCGGGCGAAGGGCGTGCGCTAGTGCTCACCAACACATAAATACGCACATACACAGGCACGCACACGCACGGACAAAGTCCAAAGAATGTGACAGGGAGACAGGGCACACCGAACGGAACCGGAGAACCGGAAACCGTGAAGCACCTTTATCCTTTTACCCATGCTACACGCGGGGGGTGAACGCGAAAATGACAGGCAGCGGAGAAAAAAAGGCCACGCGGTCTTTTCCAAGGTCTCCGCGGTCCGATGACGATGGTGGTCCGATTCCGCGCCTTCTACTACCTACGTTGGAAAATCGAATTTTCCCCAAAAACCGTGTGATGCAATTATGATGTACCGCCGCTGCCCGTTCGGATCGTGGTGCGCAGTTCCGACGACGCGCGCGGTCGTTAAAAATAGTTTCCACAACTCCACGGCTGACCATCAGTGCGATGCGAAATGGACTACCGACTGCACCCAGGTGGGCAAACTGGTACGGACGGGTGGGGGTTTGATACAAATCGTTAGAATTTCCCGATGGGCCATGGGCCGGAAAGGAGGGCAGCAGTGATTGTTCCGCTTTTCGTTTGCTTTTTTTTTGTGTCCGTACCGGAGCACCGAGCAGACAGGATCTGCGGGGCTGTTTTTGAGGTTATGTAACAACCGTGTCACTAAAGACCCGTGTTACTGGTGATTTATGACAGTCCTTTTTGGAGTCCACCTTTTACACCAGGTCGGTAAATTTGAACGGAGGGAGAGAGAAAAGAGACGTAAGTCACCAAAGAATTCGGTCGATAAAGTGTACTACGAATCGAATTTTCTTCTTGCACCACCACTAATCGTCATGCTAATGCAATGAAGCAAAAAAAATAATGAGGAGTAAAATCTCCATCCATCCACCCACACACACACTCAATTGCTGCTCTGTATACACCCCCACACACAGACACACACACACACCCAGCAGTATCGATTGACAGAAAAGCGTTTCACAGAGCACCGAAAATCCGTGGCGTTCGGTGGCGCAGATTTCTGCCAGCTCCGGCACGTTTGAGAAGCGCGGGAAACTGTGTACCAACCGTATCGGAGCGATTCGCGAAATGAACTGAAACTCGTGGCGTGCGCTGCACAACGAGACCGGTACGGAACTCGTGTGAAAAATTTTGAGTGAGTGAGCTAGTGAGAATGAGCGAGACAGCGAGAGAGAGAGAGAGAGAGTCCCTTCGGTGTTTGAGGGGGTTGCTTTTGCCGTTGCCATTGATACCTATAGGGGTTGGTTAGGGTTTGCAGGGTTCGCCGACTCATTGCACCGAGAGGGGAGGAATCATTGTTTGCTTTATTCTTTTTTGTTCTAGCAATTATTTAATTTGGCCCAAATATAAGTACAAAGTAAACTCAATTGGCATTTCAATAGCTTTTTAGCTCGATAATCGGCAAATAGTTTTTTTTTAAAGTATCACGATCAATAGTGCATCGAATGACAATTAAAAAATCATTATACCGAATTTAACAACTAGCGAAGGCAGCCATCAAGATTTTGGGTCCACAATTTCACCAATCGCCACCAGGTGTTCTGCTGGTGTATCTCAAGAGCATTTTTTTATTCTTTTTATTTGTTATTTATGTAATATGTTTACATTATTTAATATGTAAAATAGTTGAGGACGTAAAATAGCAACGGATCTTAGATAACTTGCCAATCTTACTTTTTTGGTGGGTGATTAATTGATTGATTAAGATTCATGCAGGAAAATTAACATGATACATAGAACATTGTTCATATATTTTTTAGAACATATTTTGCATTTTTTTAAGTTTTTTATTCCAATAGAACAGTCAGAACGTATGGCTTGAGATAATTTAACTAAAATTAATAAACATATTTTTTTACATATAAATAACACAAAACATCTTCGTGGTGCACACTAGACGATCTCTGGTGTTTTTTTGTCCCGTCTTTTGTAGATACAAAGAGATAATTTGCTATAAATTATTCAGCGTTCCTCAGACTGTAATAATAATCTTTAATTATATGAAACATACCACTCATTCATAAAATTCTATCATAAAATACTGCCCAATGTCCAACCACATCATACCTTCAACCCCTGCAGCTCTAGCTCCATGTGGCCGTGCTGGAGTGCTCTCTTTTCAGAAGTAAGCATGCGCCAGCCAGCAAGTCGTCGTGAACGTGGGCTCCCGATACGGGGAAAACCGATGGGCCAATTCTGGTCACTCAGTCTCAGCCGGAACTTACGGTCGGAAAAGCAATGGTTTTCCATTTGCAATCCCCAATCATGCCACACACTCTCACTTGCTCTTACAGCACTAGATTGGTGAAGGAAATACTCGAAAGAAAGAGAGGGAGAGATAAAAAGAGAGAAAGAGACAAGAAACCCCTAGCTGGAGCGATGGATGTGTTGCCTATAACAGCCTATAACATACATAAATATAAAATATATGTATGTGTATGTGTGTGTTTGAACAATTGTTTAACGCTCCGAGCTGTTTGGCTGTGTGCGAATGAAATCCTGCAAGGCCATACGACTTACCTTTTTTTTTTTACTTGGGAGCTACACCAGCGCGAACTTTGTTGAGGCTAAAAGGATCTTCGGGCGAGAAGTGAACGGCCGAAAGGATTAGGCACGAAAATGTACAGCAGCGCAGCATAATGGGGTAAATGTGTTGACGGTTTAATGCAACATTATGATGCCTTTTCGGGCACAGAGAAGGTAAGGCTTTTCGTGCATCAAGCTATTTTATATTTGAATTAATCTCTACAGAATATTCGTTACTTATTAATTATGTAAAAGTGAATTAACAAAAAATTAGGAAATTTTTAAAATTTAGACATTATTTCGAAACATGTAACAGTATTGCTCGATCAACTCCAACAAACGCTGTAATAGCTTTACTCACCTCGCTGTACTAAAACTAGTGAATGAACAGGCATAACTCGCTGCTCGCTGTTGACATGACGTCATCGAAGGCAGTAGCAGCTGGCGTGTGGGACCCCTACGGGAAAGGACAACAGTGTGCGAGTGCATAAACAACGATTTACATAATCACCCACGGGCGGAAAACGAGTCGGTGGGTGAAAAAAAAGGCAGACAAAACTGCGGCATTCAGTTTGGTGTTCAAACTCATCACGGAAATAGGTTAGGTTCACGATCATTAAGGTGAGGAGAAATCGAAAGTAGCAGGTGCTGGGTTAACAACGAATGGGTGGGTGACTAAACCCTGGGCGAATGGAAATGTATAAAAATAACAATGGCTTTGAGCAATCATGTAAAGAGGATGGGTAATACATAACGCGCAATGATGTGGAACCTGCCGTGCAAGCAGACCACGTGTTTTGAAGGTGACGTTACAGATTTTCAAAACGAAGGAAATTCAGTGCCTGGTTATCATACAACTCAGACAGAGATTGCCTTATCGCATATGGCTACAGTTACATGGCGGTAGTAATAGCAATTTACTGTGACGCAACCCATCGTTACAGGGAAGCAGAACATTATCCTCCCAAGAACAGTGTGTGAGGACGACTAAAAAGGAAAACTAGGTATATAACACAAGCTTGCAATGAGCTGCAATAAGCTTGTTAAACGTTTGACTATACAGATGTATATAATTGACATGAAAAAAGGATTTTCTCTAGGGGTAAAGGAATGATCTTTTAAAAAAGAGACAAACATTGCGTATGTCTTATTTACAAAAAAAAAAATGTTTGAAAAAGCATTAAATAAAATGAGAAAAAAAGTTAAAATATATTCTACACTAAAACTCAACAACCATTTTGACTGGTAACTTTGTAAATGATTGATCAGTCATGAGAAAAATTATAGCACACATTATTTAGTTTTACTTTTATTTTATTTTTACGGAAAACTCCTTACATGTTCTGAAAATAAAAATAAAAATAAGCCTTTCAAAATAATCGATATTAGAACTCCACTAATAAAGCTACTCAAATGTCTCTCACACCCATCCCATCCTCCCAGCTTACATAACGTGTTTTTCATTCAGAATCTTTAGAACGCAATACGTGCCAGGGCATTGTTTTTCGCACCATTCACATCGCGACCGTGGCGCCTCCATCGTAACAAGTGCACGGACGACGACGGGACGAATTGTCAAGCTTTTCCACGTTTGCTCAATTCCACGGCCTTACTTACGTCATTAGCTCGCCCGGTGAAGGCATCAGGAACCGACGGAAGGACAGCACAAGCCATTGACATCAATCATCAATTTCACTTCCACGTTTGATGCCCGCAGAAGAACAGCAACAGCTCACAACTACACGCCTTCCCGTACAAAGAATGCGCCTCCGCCTGGGTACTGCGCTGTGGTTTTGCGGCATTTGCCGGAAACTGTGGCACCGTAAATTGGTGAGAATTTCAATTAATTTTCAATCAACGTATCGAGCGGGAGGGATCGTGAGCCCACCGCACTGAAACGGTTTACAACGCCCAACGAAAGTTGACGGACATCGGAAGGGAGCTTTTTTTTGCGACGTTGTTGTTGCTGATGTCCCTCGTGTTCTGTTTTCAATTGTCTTATTGTTTTGGCATGCACATTGCACTGCCCTTGCACCTGTTTGCATCGGTTTGGAAAGGCACATAGGCGAAGGCAAACGATCGCTTCTTTGCAGAGGAGTTCAATTAGGTAAATTGGAATGAAAATAAATAAATTTAAAAAATATATATTTATAATCCAATGATTCATAGCACTTCGTATCCTAACTAAAATAAGCAACAATGTAATTGCTCTAACCAGGTAACAAGATAGGTTTATTCCAGATAATGTTTCTGAACGAAATTTGTAAAATATGCCTCAGGTAGAAGGTCCATACCGCAGTTGGGTCGTGTTTCAAAATTGTTAAAAATGGTAAACATGTTGTTTCAAGCTTTAAATCTATAATACATAGAAATATATAATAACCAAGCTCTTCAAGTCAGCGTTCAATTTTAATCATGTTCTAAATTTTGTTTTTATATATGATATTTAAGATATTTAATTATCTTCAGAAAGTATTATTTTCTGTTATCTTTAGTTAATCTTGGATTGGTAGTTTCAATACGGTTTACTTACACGTTGGTAGTGAAATGAAATTGTTAAATATTATTTATTATACGGCAAATGCTAATTATATGTGGTAAGGAAA
>KB672275.1:0-66848 GCA_000349105.1 Anopheles epiroticus | reverse complement strand
TATTTGATTTTTGAACCCCAGTCATGATTAAAAACCTAGTCTCTAGAATATGGGTGTTCCAGTCCTCAACCTACCTTACTTGACGGGTTTCACTTCACTTGATTGAAGTAGGCACGTTTTCAGTGGAAAGAGTTAGGGACAGATTCTTGGAAAAACTCATCTTTTTAAATAAGGTTGTGAATGGATTAAATTCTCTGAAAATATCGACACGACGACAGAGCCTGAAAAATCTTGTTTACAAAAAACATTAATGAACGAATAAACATTTTTTTATACTAAAAGCACTCGTTTTTCATTTTCGTTTCGAAAGGGTCCACTCCATTAGCACGACACTAGTAATAAAATGAATACTCTTTGGGAGAAATTAGAAACTCAAAATGACACTTTATAAAGTCATGAAGTAGATTATTCATTATTGATACACAGAATCTTACAGATTCATTTAAAATATGTACGAAACAAGCCGTATAGAAAAAAAAAAAAACAAATGAAACTACCTCCTCAACACTTAATTTATTCCACATTATTTATCTCGGCATTCAACCACCCAGCTAGGGTTAAGCTAAAGCCCGGACGGATGAAAGATTGTGTAGAGAAAAAAGAGGTAAAGGATAACAGTTAAAAAACGACCAAACAGCAACCACATTTAAATGTCACCACGGTGCCCATCGTTGCCATTTGGCAGCAGTTCCCAATCGTTGGTTTTTTCCATTAATCACACCCACACACAGCCTCCCTGTCACAATCACGCACCCACACACCCGTGGAAGCAGCAACAGCAGCAGCAGTGGGATGGAAAGTATTACATCGTGCCCTCATTCTCCTTTTCTAGCGGGTATATAACGCTTTTCCTTTTCGATTCGGTGCACGTGCACTCGAGACATTTGCAGCTCGTCCACGGGATGCGGGCAGCCGCTGCGATGTTGCTGCTGGCGTGGTTGGGTAGACGTCATTTTCATTCATTCATTCAGCCGAAGCTTTTGGTGGGGTTGGTAAGGGAAGCTTCGGGCGATGGGTTTGGTGGGCTGTTCGTGGAAACCTTGGTCCACGCCGATGCTCATTGAAAAGAGCGGCAGAGGTGTGTCCAGTGTATGGTGCGCGCGCGTGTGCTCATGCTGAATTTCAAGTCTAATCGATCAGCTCAAGCTTCTTGGCTCTTTGGGTGGATTTTAACATTGCAAATGATTTTCCCCCCTGCTTCCACTTTGATTTACCTTCCTCGTCGATAACAACATCCATCCACTGACTGGCGGCCTACATGGGGGGGATGTTGGTTTGGGTTCGGTATTGCGTCGTAAACGATTCTTTATAGGTCGGAGAAAATGGACAACTCAAACCGTTGAGACGAAGGGAAGGATGTCGATGTTGACGTAGGAAGAGATTATCAGTTGTTTTGTTTGCCTGTAGCGCTCCTTGCCCTGCTTGCTACTTCTTACGGCCGTACAGAGATATTGATGGCTTTGGCCGAAAGGATGGACTATCTCCTGACGGCGACGGATGACGAATGTTTTGCTGTTTTTCTTCCCTGGTACTGTCCTTGATGGGTGTGGGAAAAAAAGGCACCAGACAAGCGAACCGAAGTGGAAGATAATAGCGATCGTATTCTAATGACTGGAACGGTCTGTTGTTATGCTGATTTGCTTCCTGCTCTTAAAATGAATTAAATATTAACTTTAGAAGGTTTTAGCGTCATAATTGTGATAACAGTTGTGACAGCGGCCGTTGCCAACTCCCAAGAAATTGAAGCATGAGCACACCCTGGATCAACGGCCGTTTGCACTTTAAAACTAATCTACCCTAAGGGGAGATGATTTAGTTGTTGCATGCTTGCCCATGATGGATTATTATCTGATTGAATGTGATCATTATTGTGTGATATATTTTTACTCAATACTTTTTCGTAGCCTGAGGCTCTCTTAGAAAGGATATCTGAACACGCTCTTTAGTTTTAGCTCGTTTAGTTAAACAAAGTTTTGTTAAAGGGCAGTTGATGTTGTTAGCACGTATTGTTAACATTTCGCACTATTTCCATGTAAAGTTCCACGGTGTGTTTCTCGAGAACACATAGCCAATGTAACCGAACACGCAGGCAATGGTGAGGAAGCGGAACAGTTTCATCAGGCCCATCGAACATGTCTGAAAGTGGAATAAACAGAGAAACATCTTGTACTGTTCAAATCAATTAATTTAAATTAAACCTCTTGTAGGTGAACCATGTGAAGGTGGTCGCGATACTGATCACTGCTAGTAATTGGCACAGGTCAAATCTCCTTGTAAGCGATTTGATCTTCAATGGTGACGGTCAATGGTAAATGGTACGGCAGGCGTTATAATTGATGAATCATACTAGATGTCATGCTCTAGATAAGGCGGTATTCCGTCGTTTCTACATACCTTTGCGTCGAATCGCATAGAAGAGAAATTGCGAAGACATCGTGTGTGTAGCTTGTACGATTTTGTTTTAAGCAGAGTTACCCATTATATGTAATTTTCTTTTGGACCATTATGGTCTATGTTTTAGCTTAATAAACATTTGAATATCTTCTGCTTCTTGGTATGACCTCAAACTGGTCATACTGGTAGCTTCGGGACTTATTAGACGTAGTTGAATAGTAAGATCAGTAAAGTTAGTTAGTCTGGTTTTGTCGTGTGCTGTCAAGACTTGGAAGATGCAAAGATTCAATGCTTTGAAAAATTCGAATCCAACCCAAAGACTTGAATTCTGTTTGACAGATGCGATAGGATTCAGATTTGTTTCAGATTCCACCGGATCTTCATTTGTTTAGGATTCGATGGGAGCCAGATGCGTTGAGGATTCGCAGAGATTCCAAAAACAATTAAATTTCACCCTATTTCTAACGTTTGTGAGTCAATTCAGATTCGCGTTTTGATTCGAATTGGATACAAATTCGATGCGACATTACCTAGAATTGTTTCGGTCGGACAATGCTATTTCGATTAGATTAATTATGTTCATCAAACTTTTGTAAATTCCTAAATTTCGAGCAATGCCAAGCAGTGGCGGTGGTGTCGTCTCCATTGCGTTGCGTTGATTATCCGAGGTCTGGGCGGACAAAGTGATAGCTCCAGAATAAAAATGTCAATTAACAAATGGACTGGAATCAAGTTAAAACTAGAACCACTGCTTGGTGTTAAGGCATATAAAACAACATTTTTTGTAAATTAAAGATGATATAAGTAATTTATAACCGTTATTTGATGGCAAAATATGTAACAGAAGAAAAGAACAGGATTTAACTAATCCCTACGAAATTCATATAATTTTCATCATCCCAATGATTATCCGCCATGGGTCCGTTCCTGACCACCCCGGATAATCGACATTCTGCTGCAGTGATGTTGAAAACGGATATCTTTGAAGATCGGTTCATCCAATAAAGTGATCATCTGATTGGATCAATTATGCTTATAAATGAAGGTAATTTGTACGAGAACTTTGTACGATTGTAAGATTGTACGAGAACTTTGTAGGAGAATTCCAAAACAGATCTTTATCATATTTGTTATATACGAGAGTCAAAACACCCATAACTAAGATCAATAATAAATTAATGATCAGAGACAAATTAATTAACGAGGATGTTCTTCCGAATCTGCTGCTTCGGACGTCAGTTGTAAAAGTTTAATCCTTCAAAAGAGTTCCTTTTAAATAAACACTTCCCAGTGACAAATTACTCAAAATGTTACACTACAAATCAACAACCGAAGCGGTTGGCTAAAGCTCTTCAGTACACGATCAGTATATCACCAACACATGATCACTTTGCTTCACACCACAATTATTTGATCAACTCTTACCAGGCACATTGCCGGCAGGATTTCAGCGTTGCCCATTCGCCAACAGGAGGACATCCATCCGCGGGTTCTTGTCTTGACCGTCACACGCGTCTTCCGTTGCTCCACAGCCGGGTGAAACAGTGGCAGCAGCTGCGCAAGGTTACTGCTGCCAATGCCGAAGCCGACGTTACGATCGTTGCGATCGTTTGCGTTTGCTTGCAGCTGTGATGCGGCGAGTTGCACCAGCGGTAACACTTGTAGTACAAGCTCCCGAAGATTGTTACCATGGTTATGGTGCGTGTGATGGCGCAGCTGCTGCTGCTGCTGTGGCTGTGATCTGGGCTGGGACAGCAGTGACCGTGGCTGTTGTTGTGTTTGCCGTGGTTGTTGCTGTTGTTGCTGCTGCTCATCGTCCAGCACCGGGTAAAGTCTTAACGATTCTAACAAAGGTGCTGCTGTGAAAATAAAACCAAAATCACATTACTTTTCCACTCCAGCCCGTGTTTTGACTTTCGCTCTCTCTCCAGCCACTTACTGGGAGTTTGCGGTCGGTGCGGTTGCTCACTAGCGGTTACATTCCAATTTTCAAAGTTAATTGCAAACATCACACAGCCACTCGAGACGAACAGATAGCGGGCGGCGGCCAGCGGTGTGCGATAGCTGAACGTGTGCACGGGCGTACCGTGCAGCAAGATATCGTAGCCACTGGACGAGGGCACAATCACTAGCTCAAAGTCCTGACCACCCTCGATCGGACAGTTGTCGATGCGTTCCTCCAGCCCGTCCGAACAGTCGCTGCACAGATGATTGCGAACGATCTCCTTCCGGCCCGGATGGATCGTAATGTAGAGGGGCAGATCGTCCTGCGGGTTCAGTAGCGCCTCCTTCTGCAGTATGATGTGGACCGAGCTGTGAGGCTCGCGGAAGTGACCGCGGAGCTTTATTCGCGCACCGTACCGAAGCTCTCCCGGCAATCGTCCCACGTACGGTAGGATCTAAGGAGACAAAAACTGTAGCGCTCTCAAGAAAACGGACATATTTCTCGACACAATTTGAAGGACTACAGCATCAGAAGGCGTCTTACCGGTGTAAAAACTTGTAAGTTGGTCATGGTGCTGCCAGACGAACTGCCATTCACCCAGAGTCTTTCTTTCACACTGGACACGATCCTGATCGTGTAACGGTTCGCGATACTCTGTGAATGAGTGTCGAATTCGAGACCGATCCATCCACGTTCGAATCCCTCCCCACTATATTAACCAGTGGACCAGAATTTCGAAAGCATAACCTTGAAAATCTTTCTTGCCGATCTTTTCCAGCCCGATTGCGTGCAGCGAAAAACGACAACAAACGACACCGAGATCACTCGGTCGAGAACAGTGGCAGTTTGGGTAAAATTTTCAAAAGTGAAAGGATTGCAGCTAGGTGGGCTTGCGAGAGAGCTTTCGTTCACACCCGTTTACGTTGCAGTTTAACGCAAAATGCAATTACTTTTGTACCGACTGTTCCGCAACACTGCTGTGTGCAACGAGACGGGAGTGAGAGGGAGTATGTCGCGAAAATAAGTTCATGGTTATCAGTACCAGGGGATAAGCAGTGGACGGATTCGTCCCACTCCCGCTAGTTCCCGCTGGTTGATCATATGTGCTGAGCAAACTGCTTGATGGGCCCGATGGTACCACCGGTGGAGATGACGCGCGTCCCGAAGATATCGGTTCGGTTTCGCAAGTCGGTCAGTCGGTGAATGTCACGTGACGAAATGGTTGGCGGGAACCGCAGGTTTGTTGATTTTTGGTAACCTGGCCTGGTGGGCGGAAACAGTCGAAGAATTGTTGTTTTTACTATTTTCGCTTTCGTCAAGGGTGAGCGTGTGCCGCTGATGACAATGACCGGAACAGGGAGAGAAGTGTGCGCTCTAACGGTGAAACGGCATTAGGGGTGGATTAGCAGATCGCCGTTAATGTAACGGAACGGTTGAAAAAAAAAAAGAAAAGCAGCGAAATTTAATAATGTTTCTCACCCTTTGCCTTTCACTTCACTTTTGTTCTATTCTTTTAAGTAGAACTCGTTTTTTTACTCAATTGTTTTTAAACTCGACTCTGTAAACGTTTATTCTTCCGAAATGATTCAAGGCCGGACGTGAAGGTCGGCTCTCCTCAATATGGGAACGAAATACTGACCAGTTGACTTAATTTCTTTTTGCCCTGTCATTAATCTTTATTGGGTCGAGGGTCCACTTGCATTCCTTCGTGCGTAAGTAGCGGGATCCTAGGTCAGCTTTGTTTTGCTTGTGTTCGGTATCATAATAAAACGGGATAAAATTCAACAACTAACAATCACGATTTACTTTGCTTAATGATTGAGTAATTTTACTGCGTTTTTTAATATTTTTTATTCGGTAGTAACGACCAAGCCGTATTGCTTTACTGCGTTATTATTGATAAAACAAAGGCATTTTTGATTTTGTATTTTTTAATTTTTGTCCCGGTAGCTATTTATGAAATAACAAGTAAAGGAGAGGAACAGGCCTTTACTATTTGGCTGACATGTGCTGTTAAGCAGCGTGGAGCGAACAAATCCTTAATCATTCAATAGATCTGAAAAGTCACTATTTTCATCGATATTTCAATCAAATCCTTGATTTCACATTTTCATTTATCAATTTTTACAAAATACATACTTATTTGTGTGCAATTTTTAAAAAAACATATTTTTATTGAAGTGATTCTGCTGCTTTCATTAAAGCGGCCCATAGTGTATGAATACGCCTCGTGCGTAGAAATAAACAAATCTGGTGTGAAATATTTCACTGCACAGCCTCTGTCAAATGCGCGCTCCGAAACGTCAAGCAAATGGTTTCCGATCAATTGGCAAACACACACACTAGCCGAACATAAACAATCTTCTGCTGCTCAAGATGGTAAGTTCACCTAAGACGCTCGATTTAACACTATTTTCTCTATAAAGTGAAGCTCTATAATGTTGTGCACGCTATGCCTAACTCACCGATTGTCCTGGTTTCTAGAGTACGGATGAATCAGCCCCCGATCCTGTCCCGGTTGACGACGACGGTCAACTCTATCCACACTGCTACCTGTGCCACTTTCCGGCTCTCCAGGATGGGTTTTATCATCTTTTCCCGGAGCCGGAGGCGTCCCTATCGCCGGCAAAGATACTGTGTGACATTTTGGACGTTGAGCTGACGCCAGAACTGTGCCATTCGCAGATCATTTGCGTGAACTGCAACACGCTCTGTGTAGAGTATCACACTCTAGTTGAGCGGATGGAAGCAATTCGTTCGAAACTGATGATGACCTACAATCAAACAGTGATGAAGCTCACCGGGCTGACGGAGAAAGACATCAAGGAAGGTTTGGTGGCAGTGGAAGATCATGGTGGCTTGGAAAGTGATCTGCAAACCTTCAACAAGGAATTTGTAAGTGATTGTTTACGGTTTCCAGATGTCCAAAGCGTAATCAATCTTCTTTCTACCATTCTAGCTATCGATGGAGGACATGTTTGGTGATATGGAACATCTTGATCCAGACGACATCCACTTCAATACAGCTACCGAACAGCTAAATGATGAACTTCCCAAATTTGGCATGGTGTGGCATACGATAAAAACGGAAGCTGGAGAAAACATACCTTCGAGCTCTTTAATTCGCTCCACAACACTGGTAGAAGCGCCTCAACATCCCATCCAGGAAGAGCCAGTTGAAAAGGAATCAGAAAAAAACATACACCTGCATACAATCGAGGCCGCATTGGTGAAAGAGAAAAGCAACGCTTCTTCTTCGCTCATACACACGGTACAATCGGAAATCTGTGGTGCAAACTTACTCCCGATCAAGGCAGGGACTGTGGCTGTTAGCCAGGAACTGTCCAGTGAAGATTCACTACAGCGATTTATCCTCGATTCGAACGAAACAATCGTGGAAGTGGCAGATGAAGATGGAACATCGATTTACTGCGTGTACAACAACGTTATAGAAACGCTCAGCGATACGGAAGAACATTGCGAACCGGTAACTGCGGCACTGGACAGTATCAGTTCTAGTAATTTGTTGCAG
The DNA here is from genome assembly GCA_000349105.1 of Anopheles epiroticus. Lineage (NCBI taxonomy): Eukaryota > Metazoa > Arthropoda > Insecta > Diptera > Culicidae > Anopheles > Anopheles epiroticus. The sequence continues at coordinate 58,977 of KB672275.1, read as the reverse complement.
TACGATGATGTCATCGTTGAGAGTACATCGCAGACCAGTACAAACGAGGCGTACGGAACATCGGACACAAATTCTAAAGTCTCTCTGCTGTTGGAACATCCGGATGTTCCTAGCTCGCGTTCCCAGTCACCATCTCAACAGAAGGAAACTTTGCAGCCGGTAAGTTTGATTTTGTTATTTAACTAATTTAATTAGGTCAAAAAATAGTTGCTAAAAAACGATTTTATTGTGAAACATTACGAGATTGATTCTGAACAGCACAACGTAGTACATTAATTCCTTACACTTAAAAAGTATTACAATAGTGAAACGACAATGTACAGCCATTTTTGATCAAGTCTTGCGGACGACCCGTTTTCGGCCGCACCTTCTTTGCACTCCACTCCTTCCGTTTGCGTGGAGTAATGAGTTAGCACCAGTACCCTGCAGCTACAGCTACTATTCCGTGGCGCTTGGTTCGATTTCGCAAACGCGAAGCTTCAAATACCCTCAGGAGGATACGCCTGCTGATTGCCGGTTGCTGCGGTTCGAGCCAATCGAGCGTGGTTTCGGCTGCAGATGTGTGCCGATGTACACGATCAGCAGTACCAGCAGCAACCAGATCGGGATCATCATCATGTACATCGGTATCGATTTGTACTCGAGCTTCAGGCAGATGGTGATTTTGGACAAAATTTTCAACACTATCCCGAGCACGTAGTACTGGTAGTCTTGCAGCGAGACGAACCGGCTGCCGTGCTGTCTTTGCGGGGTTTCTATTACGGCCCACGCTACCAGTATCGCGTCGTACAGCCATAGTGGTATGAAAACGATGAACCAGTTCCAGTTGATGCGGTTTTCCAGCCGCAGGCAGAGCACCACCAGAAACACTAGCAAGATGAACCAGGTGAAGAGGGCGCGCTGTACGAAACCCATTCGTTTCGTTCAAACTTTTCCTTAGGACTCGTGAAAAGAGTAGAGTTCGAGAATCACGTAGCTGGCGAAGGTTTTGTGCGTGTGTTTCACAGGGACAAACAGTGGATTGTTTTGTTTTGATGTTTTTAGGCGGCTGTCACAGTGATGGGTTGCATCCGCTCGAAATATTTCATAAATTTCCTTTTATTGAAATATTTCCTGTTGGAAAGAAAAATTGGAAACATTTAACATAAAAAACGGTTATTTTCCCAAAATCGACTTTGAAATTACAAAGTGTGGTAAAAATCAAATTTTATTTGTAACTTTGTTTTTAAGACGTTAAAAACAACAGTGCGTATTTGTGCAGGGAAAATTTCCCTTTTTTGCGTACCTAAACAGGTCCGGTTTCTTTATGAAAAAAAAAGAAGAACCACGTTGAACTAGGTATGAGCTCATACTCTAGATTGAGAAAGGTTATCCAAATTATCATTTGCTTGCACAATCATTAGACATAATTGTTGAAAACTTCATTAACGTTTAATGTATTTTCAGTTTTACGTTAAAGTTGGAACCGACTACTACTGCACACTATGCTCAGCGGAAGATCCTGTGAAAACGGATAGTCTAAAATCGATTGCACAACATTTGGCGGACGAGCATAGTCAAGAAGCGTACGTGTGCGACTTGTGTGATATCATATACTTCCAGCAATCATCCTACGTCGAACATTTGGCCGAACACAGTGCCACCTCCGATCAGGACACTCAACCGGAGGATACGTTGAGCTGCACCATATGCAGTGAAACGTTTGAAAGCAAACATGCGCTTGAGCAGCATCGTAAAATCCACCCGAATGGCGGAGCCGCCAAGAGCTGGAGCTGTGAGATCTGTGACAAGCGGTACATCTCGAAAGCGTTCTATGAGGTGCACATGAACAAACATGCCGGGCTGCGACCTTACACGTGCAGTTGTTGCGGAAAAGCGTTCGCCTCCAAGTATGCACTAGCGGTGCATCAGAAAACGCACAACGAGCGGCCCCGTGCGTTTGTCTGCAACGAGTGTGGCAATTCGTTCTACAGCCGGCACAATCTGGTGCAGCACGAAAAGACGCACCGGGCGGTGCGCGAGTACGAGTGTAGCGTGTGCGAGAAGATGTTTTTCACGCGGCACAATCTGAACGTGCACATGCTGATACACAGCACGGAGAAAGCGTTCGCTTGCCGGGAGTGTGGCAAGAAGTTTGCCCGCAAGGCGGAACTGCTGGACCACGAGCGTATTCATACTGGTGAGTGTTTGGAAAGCATATTGCAATATCTGTTTGGTGAAATTGTTCGTTTAATAATCGTCTTTCTACTTCAGGCGAAAAACCGTTCGCTTGCGATATGTGCGATGCTAGCTTCGCACAGCGATCGAACCTTCACTCCCACCGACGCATGAAGCATTTGAACGATAAGCGGTTCAAGTGTGATCTGTGTGGTGCTGCCTTTAAACGGCGCCGATTGCTTACCTACCACACCAGGGCCATGCATACGGGCGAGCGACCGTACAAGTGTGAGGTCTGTCCTGCCACCTTCGTGTACCCAGAACACTTCCAGAAGCATAAACGCATTCACACCGGTATTAAACCGTATGCGTGCGAGGTGTGCCATCGAACTTTCACCAGCCAGGACAACCGGAATGCACACCGGTACGTGCACAGTGATAAGAAACCGTTCGAGTGCGTAACGTGCGGTACCGGCTTTATGCGCAAATCGCATCTCTACACGCACATGCAGGAGGTGGGCCATCTGAGTGACACGATTGTGGTGAACCAACCGCGCATCAGCGCAAACCGCACGCTCGAGTTCGAAACGGACACGTTTGTGAACGATGGAACGGGCGAAAGTTCGGAACCGAGTCAGGAGATGGAAGGTTCGGATGAGGATATGGTACAGGTAGCGTACATTTGCGAGGAGGGGAACGTGGAAGCGGTTTAAGGGGTAATGGATTTGCTTTCTGCTAAATTAAATGTTTTCATTTGTTTAAGAAACATTTTTGTTTTGTATTTTCAGCGTCACTTTCCGTGAAAGGGGCAACATTGGAAAGGAAAGAGGAGTCACTGAAAGGTTCACTGGCTGGTGAAAGTTTTGTTTTCCATAGTGTTTGCTGCAAAATAACAAACCACTATAGCTGCGTGTCTGTGGTTCTATGAACCTGAGCTGAGAAAACGGTTTATTCGAAAGCAAGCTGGTCTTTCAAGGATTTTGCCTCACGCGAGTAAATACGAGATAGTTTAGAATGTTTTATACTAGGTTCAGATGTTAAGCATAAGTTCCAAATAAAGCTCTGTACTGCATACATGATTCGTTGATTTGTGTTGTTGTTACATCTTGGGATGCAGCTTAAATGTTTCGAAAATTAACAATAAGAGCCTAGAGCAAGTTTTTTAGGAAACATGAAACAAGCAGAATCTCCAGATCGTTGGCTAACGGACTAGAACTAGAAGCTGGTATTGAGCACTAAAAAACGTTGTACGATAGTGTCTGCTAGTGTTTTCGGATAATTTAGCGTTATTAACACGGTATGAATAAAAAGAGCCGGATAGGTTAATTATCTGGGAGTCTGTGAAACAACGGACACCATCTGGGAAGTGCATCCATGTCGTGATCTCCAGATACTTTCCATTCCTCCTGCTACGATTGGTAGTACCCTGAAGTCGCTAGCTAGCTGTAGTGAAAATGGTCATATGAATGTCACAGTTATGTCCTGATTAGCCCTATAATGAGAGTAGAAATTCGAAGTAGAAGCCCTTCTAAAATGTATCTTGAGATATCAAGTGTTTTATCTTAGAAAATGCATGAAATGCTAGCACTCTCTGTCACGCAAACCCAACCCATGTCCCTATTTTATTTATTTTTTATCATCTCTCAATGTTCTGAAGGGTACAATTACCAAAACATGATGATTTTAATCAGTGTACCATCTTTTTCCAGTCAAATTCAGCCAAAAAATAGGAAAAATCACAATTATTGCGATGCAACACCAAATGGTTTGGTCAACAACCGTCAGCGGACGCTAGTGTAGCTTTATGATTACGCTAGCAGATTACTCGTCCCGTCTACTATGGCATCTAGATACCATCGCATTTTTTTCTCTCCGCTAACATGAACAACATTGTACAACAGCGTTTTAATTCATCATGATTCTCTTTATTTACACACACATCTATATTGGTTTACCATGCTCGTTGTATGCGCATCCACACACTCACACACATACAAAAACCACACGCAACATCATTTCGATCTTTTGTTTCCACGTGTTTTGTTGCTGTTGTTGTCTGTGTTTTGCCTTGTCTGTTTTCAAGACTTCTTGCTCCTTCGTTCTTTTAGCTTCACTTAGCTTTTTTGATCATAATTTAGGGTTCTGTTTTATGTTTAATATATAATCCGATCGAGTTTGTGTTTTTCTCTGCTGTTTCATTTCATTAGTGGTACTTGTATGGATTTTGTATGATATTGTTACCAAGCTTCACTTACTTTCATGTGGTTTTAGCTTCGGAGAGTAGCGAATGCGAACTTTTATCTACCCTTTCACCATTTTTTTGGATATTATCTCTTTACTCCTTTTCTGTTTCCTCTCGTTGCTTTGCCATTTCATGTTCAGTGTTTACCCGATTTAGTATTTTAATTTTGGTTGAAATTGTCACTAGGAATAGGTCTAGCTTCATCTCCCCTACAACTCTTTGCAATCATTTGCTTCGAGTGATTTTTCTTTTTGCTTTAATATTTAAAAGGAAACTTTTTCTTCTTCATCATCATCTTCTTTAAATCGAATAAGTGGAATTAAGTTCCGCTTTACCGGATTTGGTTTGTTCGTATTTATATTCGTGTGTGTGCTCTTGTAATGTTTCTTGTAGTTGTTGTTTTCGTTTTTTTACACGGCCTTATCGAAATTTGAAGTACTTATTATATGATGTGCGACAATGATTTTATGTGAGTATGTTGTATGGATAATTTATCAGAAACATATTCTCGTTTCTTCCTCCTCCAAATATCTGCATGTTTCAATTTCCATAAAATCTTGAACATTTTCTTTTTTCCCTTTGTTTGATGCTTTTTACAGCTCGTTTTTTACTAAAAGCAAATTACTTAAACAAAGGGAGGAAGTGTTGCTTGATTTTCAGTTTTTTTTCAACAATCTTTTTTTTTTTGTTTGTTGGTACCTTTGTTATCCTCTTTTTCGGGATGGACAGCATTTTAATTAACATTTTTCTTTTTACTGGTTTTATTTCAATATAGAGCCATATTTTATTTGGCGCGCATTAGGAAAAGAGAGGATTCGTTTTTATTGTTTTCCTGTATAATGATCGAATTTCGAGAGTAATTGATGAAAATTATGTAAAAAACAGTATCATTTATCCTTTTTTAAACCACACACACAGGAGTGTAGGTTGGGTGGGAGTGTAAAGATAAGGGGGAAGAAGGGAGAGCCGTCTTCTGGTATTATTATTACTGTAATTATTGGCCGTGTATAGTATTCTTTCCTGTACCCTATTCGCTAAAGTTGTACTCTGCTTCTTTAATCTTTTATCTCTTTAGTCATTTTCATCTAATTCGTAAAATTTTGGACAAAACACACACTCGTTACACTCACACATTTCTCCGATTTTCTCTTCGTTTTCCTTTCTAAATGTTCAATGATAATAATGATGCTCGCAATATTCTGTTGCTTGATGCGTTTAGAGTAATTGTTTTTGTTTTTTTCTTGAGAAAACGGGATGGGGATGGGATTTTCTTTATAATATTTATAGTGGGTTCGTGTATAAACGCGATAAAATGACACCAAACATAGATATAACTACTATTTTAGTTTAATTCTGCTCTGGTCTTGTTACCCTCTGCCATGTTCCCTCTGCTTACTTTTAATGCTTGTCTTCGTTAATTTAAAATTACCAATCATCTTGATTTCATCCTCATTTTCTTTCCGATTTCTTTGCTCTATGCATTTTATTTTATGCTTGCATGTACATATATAGCTGCAATTCTTTTAGAGACACTAATTAATTTTTAATGGTTTCATTATTTCTTTGTTCTTTTCGTTTATGTTTAAAAATCTCTTCCCTCTTTATAGCCTTCCCTTCTTTTTGCTACTTGCACTTGTGAGTTTTGTATGCGATGTCGGGGGAGGAAAGGTTTCATCTTTCCTCCTTTCCGATGTTTGCATAATGCGCACCTGCTGTACACGATTCTAACACGAAACTAAACGATAATGAAATAATAAATTAAATCATATATGTCTCTTACGCACTTTCTTGTGCTACTTCTTTAGTAAAAAAATCTTTTCATGTTTTGCCAGTGCAATCTCTTACCGAAATGTGTGTTTTATCTTTTTTACAATCACCTTAATACCTAGAGCTTTCTCTAATTATGTGTGTCTCCTATTTGCATGCATATTGTTCTGAAACAAACGAAACGGAACGCGTAAGGGAAGAAGCATTTTCCTTTTTTTCTTCACATTCCTTAAAAACCATTCTACTACTTTCGGTGGCTGTACAAGAGAGAAGGGTAGATGCCACGAAAGGATAATTATGGGAAGAAATAATCCTTGGACACCACCAACCACTAGCAAGTGTGTGCACTTGTTGCAGAGTAAGTAACAAGTTCTCACACAAGAATAAAATGGTTCAGAAAATGATAGGAACACTTTGAGCTAGTTTAAGGAAACAGAAATTCATAGCAGGTATGGCTTGGGCGTTTCGTACTTAGCAGGATCGTTGAAATCAATTATTAAAACAAATAACGTGTAAGGAGAGACAGACGGAGAACACGATCTGAACTGACAGTGTCCATGTGAAAGAGGAGAAAATGCACTTAAAAAATCTGCTCTACCCCCGTACAAATCGATTTTATCCTTAAACGCTATTACACACCTTGATCAATAGTAAAAACAAATACGACCCTTTTACCCGCCGGCACATTGTTCCGCCCTAGTCTCAGTACTGATGATAGAATGATAACGATCATGACGTGTATGTTTGCACGATCGCACACTACTCTGTGAAAATGACTGTCTAATTTTGCTTTCTATAAGTAAGTTTATAGTAGTACGATCGTGCCAAAGCATACGCTCATTAACGTTGGCTTTATTTTGCTAGCATTTGATCGTTTTCTGTTTCCCGTTCCGTTCGAACGATCGATCGTAACGGTTTAACCTCACTCATCTTCTTTTCCGCTCTCCATCCCACTGCAAACATTGTGTGCGAACGGACAAGGAATTTTCCTACACTCAGGGCAAACGAGAATCAAAGTGAATCTCATTAATTTTTAACACCCAGACGCAAATTTAAGCTAAACACTTTAGCAAAACCAAAACCATAAATCCCACCCTTTTCCTTAAGTGAAACCATAATATTTTACTACTGTTTTATATACGTCCCTTCTTGAACTCTTTGCTTTTGATTCTTAACTCCAAAATGCCATTATATATAAGCGCTTGTGAGCAGGGGGTTAGGGGAGGGGCGGGGGGGGGGGAGGTTCTCTTTTGCTACTTTTCCAAACCTCCTACAATGCTCGCTCACTTTTTCCAGTATAATTAGCATATAATTACCGATATTAAATTGCTATACCATCTTAAACATGGGGAAAGGGGAGATTTAAAATGGGAGTGCGTTTGTGGTATATATACAAATTCCTTTGTTTGTAAGCAAATCATCCATCATTCGTACAATAATGAAACGTGACTAAAGTTTACGCGGATAATAGAACGGAAAGAAAACTGATAGATTAATCGTCAACAACATGTAACATGTCTTTTCCGTCCTACGATGTAATGTTCACCTAATGATATTTTTTTTCATGTTGAAAATATAAGCCCACCCACGCATGACTCTACAAATTCGAATTTCGAATTCAAACCCGGCTGATAACTAACGGCTGGTGACTGAACAAACTAATAGTTGTTACACTGTTTCACTATGGTTTCATCATTAAGATAGCTTTTATCAAGACTATAAACCGGATGCGAAGAAATCGCGAAAGAAAGAAATAGTGCATATAAAAACTAAACATACAAATACCTCCCCACAACTGGGTGTGTGTGTGTGTTTTGAGGTAAGAGTAAAACCTAACTGTTAACAAAAGCTTAACAAACTAGTCTAAAATAATCGGGTTGTTGTAAAAAGGCAACGTATGACTTGAAACAACGGAGGGAGTTAATCAAAATCTATACAAAACTGTGTTCTCAAACACCTATCTTCCTTGATCAACATCAACAACATGACGACGATCGTCATCGTCATCGTAGTTCAGGTGTGCGTGACCGGTAGTCGTGCTTTAGAGGATAAAAAAATGTTTGTAAGACGATGGTAATCCGGCATGATCTCCACCGCCGCTACCATCAACCACTGCTTCTTCACCTTCTACTGTGGCACCAACGGTGGCCAATTCGACCCCTGCGCTATCTGCGCTAGCAGCCGCTCCACCGTCATCCTGCCTTTGGCTACTAGCAGCAGACACCTCCACAATCGTGCTACCGTCACCGGCCTCACCAATCACTACGTCACCATCCAGGACGTTTCCGAGCGTTCTTCGAACGATCCGGCGACGACCGGACGTCGTTACGAAGCTTATTCCGCCCTCGTGGTCGTGGTGCGATGCATTGCGCGAACCCCGTGCCGTCGTGACGGTGACAACCGTTGACCCATCAAACTGCTGTACAATTTCCTCCTCCTCCAGCTCCTCCACCACCCCGGTCAGCTCTTCCACATCGTCATCCTCCTCAACCACATGATGCACGTGATGGTGATCGTCGTGCTGTTGTTGCTGCTGGTTCGCATGCTGCTGATGATGATGATCGTCTTCATCCACTTCCAACGCATGCTGCAACACCTGCTGCTGATGATGGTGATGATGATGGCCGTGATGGCGATGATGCTGCAGTAGCAATTCTTCCTCATCGTCCGTCGTGGCGTCGATGATCACACCGTCCGTCGTATCGCCACTGACGTCTCCAGTGCCCACCATCATTTCGTCGGCCTGACGGACAGCCACTACCGAACCCGCATCCATCACTATCTCCTGCACTTCCCCATCGTCCTCCTCTACCTCTTCGACGTGGTTAATCACCGCACTACCACTACTACCACCACCATCGCCACCACCATCATCCTCCTCCTCGTGCAACACGATCGGTCCAACAATGCTGTTGTTGCTACCGTGATACCGTTGCTGCTGCTGCTGCTGCTGCTGTTGCTGATGCTGCTGCTGCTGCTCCACCATCTCGCCCGTTTCCTCCTCTATTTCGACGTCGACACCGCTGTCGATGATGCAATCGTAATCGACACCCTCCACTATCTCATAAACGTCGCCCTCCCCGTTGTCGACGTCCGCATCGTTCTAAGTTAGGCGATTGGTTGTGTCCGTCCGACGTTCCTCTATCGTGTAGACGGTGTTGCCGACGCGGAACAGCTCCGTGTGTGGACGTAGCGTCGGCTCGTGCGTTGCAATGATGCCCGTTTCGATCGATTCACCTGTTCGGATCAGTGTGGCCTGCAAACAGAGAGGGGTAAAGGGGCAATAGTTAATAAAAGTAATGACGGAAGTTCAAATAGTAGAAAAAAGCGTAAGCTTAAAATGTAAGATGCAATTTTCAATTTAAAAAACTTATACTTCTTGTGTGGAATGCCATGTATAAACTCATTTTTCTAACATTTTTCTATCAAATGTTCTATAATTGGTGATTTGAATTCAATTATGTTTGTGAAGCGGGTATAGCAAGAAACGAAAACGATTCGTTGCTGGATCGATTAACTCACCTGATTGAGATTTCCAATTGCAAGCTGGTGGCCATCGAGCGTTTGAACCTGTGCGATCGAGAGCGAAGTGGTACCATCCGCGTTTTCGTGCTGCGTTACTACGTGCTGTTGTCCGTTAGCGGCTGCCTGTTCGATCTGCTGTGCTTGGGCCTGGGAAACGGTGACGGATATCGTGCCGGTCGTATCGATCGTTGTCTGCTGCTGTCCCTGTTGCTGTACCTGCTGCTGCTGCTGCTGCTGTACGACTTGCTGTGCCTGCTGTCCGACCTGATCGCCCGTTATTACCGTTCCGTTGCCTGGGTTCGCGCCGTTGCTTCCATTTGCCTGTGTTGGATTCGCACCTTGTCCTGGTGATGGTAGTAAGAGGGTCGTGAATAGTGCCACCCAATTCCAAAATCATACGCTTCTTTAAAAGCACCAAAACCTACCCTTCTTGCTCTTTCGTACGCGTTCCTTCTTGATGCCAGGTTTCTTGAAATGTCTCAGCTCCAGATGCCGACGCAGATTTCTCGACTGTCTAATCACGGCCTGACAGATCGGGCAGGTTGCCGGTTGTTCCGATTGCGATTTGCTCTTGATTTCTATAATAAAGCAACAATGGGATATGTAACAGGTCAAATTTGCTCGGTAAGACAGATTCTCGCAGCAAACACTTACTGATGATGCCTTCCTTCGTGTCTACCGGTGTGCCATCAGCGTTCGTTTCCTTCTTGATGTCCTTCGGTGCCGGGGTAGGTTCATCCGGGTTGTTCACAATCACCTGAATCGTTGCACCATCATCATCCGTTGTTTTCATAACCTTGGCCGCCTGAGTTCCGCCGGCGCTGTTCGTTGCCACTCCAGCCTGTCCCTGGTTTGCCGTTTTCTTTGTGCGCTGCTTGCGTTTGCGGGTCGGTAGAAACTGGCTAATGACGTCCTTTGTAACTTCGTCCGAAATCTGATCCGAGGTGATGGTTTCAATCACCTGTGCCTGTACCGTTTGGGTGGGTCCTAGTGTCGTGATCAGTTCTTCCGTTGTCTACAATAGGGGAAAATTGGGCGTAAATAAATGTGTTTTGTTGAGAGCGCTTCACTTTGTAGCAATGTTTCGTAAGGGAAAAGCAATTTCTTCCCATTGGAAGTGACAGTTTACTCACGCAAACATTGTTGGCCACATCAATCACCGCCTTGACGTGGTTCTGCGGAACCAGCGTCGGGTGCAGCTGTATCGACGTGGTGTACGTCGTGTTGTCATCCTTGTGTGAGACGGTTTGCGGTGCCAGGCCCTGGATGTTGAGACAGTGGGCCGCCTGCAGCAGCGAGGGCAGTTGCGAATGGTCCACGCTTACCTCGCCCCGGTACACGAACTCGAGCAGTGCCTCCAGATCGTTCGCATTGACACCGGCCAGCATTACCACCGGGTGCTTGCACGGTGTGTTCTGTTGGGTGAGAGAAAAAGAGAAGCATGAATCGGTGAGTTGTGAAAAGGCATCATAACAGAGAATTCAAATTTTAGCGCGAGGGAACGGATTGAGGTTGAGAAGAGATCGTCACCACACGCGGCGTGGCGCGTTTGCCTCACACTCGCGGTTCTAAAGAGAAGATGATGAGGGTTGATTTCCCGCCACATAACAACAATACGCGCTCTGGATGGTGTGCCGTGGCGTGGCGGAAACCCTCACAACCCTTAACAATACGATGAAGATGAGTGTGAATGTGCGGCGGAATGCATGGCAGAGAAGAGCATTTGTAGTGTGTGAGCATGGTGGAGAATGGCATAACATTGCGGAGAAAAAGCGAGACGAAACAAAATTTAGATGAGAAAGCGGAAGGTGAGAGCGAGCGAGCGTCAGAGAGAGATGGAATGTGAGCATAAGGGTGTCGTGTTTCCACCAAAATGCTTTTATGAGAAATTGTTTTATCGATTCGCACACACTGCCTCACAGGGCTGTATGCAATACACTCAACATAAACCATTCCGTTGCGTTGACTTTCGAGTGCGGGGGGGTTTGGGTGGCATCTGATCAGTTTTTATGTTTATTCGATTCCAAACCAACTCTAGCATATTTTTTTCGATGTGCAGGCATTTTCATTTCCCTTCGCCACGCACACAAATATTGCGCAGAATCAAAGGGACCAACACCGTCTGTTGCTGTTTCGTTTTTCAAATGCTTCATTTCATATCTTTCTCGCCCAGACCGTCAAACAAAGAGTGGGACTATGATAAGTGGGTGGTAGGGAAAATGCCATGCCAACACAACTATTACGTGCACATTTTATTGCTAAATTATGTCTTTTTTATTGATAAGCTGCCTTTGTGCAAGAAGTGTGACAAGCGACAAAAAGGAAACAACATGCACTCTTCAATAGCAACATGAATTAAAGGTAAAGCAATACAGCTAGCTGGTGTACCTAAGGAACATTTAGGGGGAAGTTAATCATACAATGAAATATCGACTGAAGATACATCTCGACTTATTACAGACTTATCCAACGAAAATGCGTCATTTTAAATTATTTGTCAAATCATATATGCCATCCTGCGTATGAGGAGGTTGAAATTTCGTATGAAATTATAATGACGCCATTACACAAACTCACGTCTCATACAAAATGATAAATAATCATCGAAATAAATTAATTTTAATCAATAAACGAACAGAGTTCTATGGAAACGAAATACGGGCTGTCCCCGAGGTTTACCGTTTATGAGGACCGGACAGAAACCGTGTATCTCCAATGTCTACGTATACCGAATTTCACCCATTTCATCAAAAATGCCGCATGAATCTTTTTATGTGTAAAAAATGGTTGCAGATCGTAAATTATTCATTTCACTGGATTTGTCCAGTATTTTAGTGTCTTTCATTTTTATTATTATTTTTAAACTTTATCAAATTATTTTATAGTTGCCAATTCATTTATGAAATTAGTAAGATTTGCCCAACAATCTGTTAAATTACAAAAACCGCGTCGCGCGGCGACAACTTCTACATTGCTTACGGATTTATACTTAGTAGATGCAGGAAGGTAGATGGAGAATGTTATCCCGAGTTCTGTCAAAATGGGTCATTTAAATTTTGATTTAACGATAGCTATGACACTTCATCTCTACACGCTTTGCCGTTATCATTCAACCAATAACTGTCCGGCCCATACTCGTGGCTCGCCGATTATAAAAAACCAAAACAATAAGACCCTTTCTCCTATCCCCTTCCTCCTCTCGTACTTTGACCATTTTCTCCAAACAAACATATCGCGTTTGTTTTTAGTGTGTTGAGGAGTGCAACAGCACAGTGAGGATAATCGGTCAGGACACACGCAAAAAAAAAATCAAAACAGAGCGCAAACCTGATCTCCATTCTCTTGCGCTAAAAGTATACCATGTGTGTACGTCCAAATATCCCTCTCTACCTATACGCTGGGATGTACAAGTGTACACCTCCTGTAAGGCAACCAACCAATCTCATCATTTATTGAGCGAGATCATCCTCCGTTACGGAAAGGAAATTCTTTCCATCTCCGAGAGGACACTCGCACACACATAGAGACACACGCGCCTCAACGAGAGGAGACGCTTTTCTTTCTCACCCTTTTATTATCATCACCACCACCACCGGTGGGATCGTATGCCGCGTGTTCGATGTACATTTTTACATTTCTACAGTTTTCTCGTTTGAGAAGAGCAGCAAGCAATAAGTGCAGAGAGGCAGTTTCTACGCCTCGCTTTTCGGTTTTCATTATTTCTCTGTTTTGCCCGTTCTCTTTACCCACGGTGAAGAAGTTAGCCCCGATGCCAGGAGACATGGAAGAGAGGAACAAAACAAACAGTAGAAAAAAAACTCACCCCATCAACCTCATTTCCCTTTGAATGAAAGGTATATGCAGTTTTGTGAAATAGCAAAGCAAAGAAGAAGACAGTCCGCATTAAAACCACCGCTAGCGCCGAAGAAGAACCGTGTATTAAAAATAGCAACACACATTGTTGGCATTTGCTAAATGGAGAAACTTTTACGAGCAAATATTCTTAATTAACTAACTAATGATTTAGCAAATTAGTATAAACTGGGTAATGACGTTGTTGCATTTGTGCACCAGACACCATCACGATGCAATAAAATTCCTCTTTTCTCTGTGCAAGTAAATAAGCGATAACAAATATTGCACCCGTTCTGGCAACACTGCCATACCGCGTTGCTCGCTGTGAGACTATTGCAGCAAAAGCAGGCATCGCGCTCTGACATTTCACGCAGTACAGCATGATATGAAAGGAAAAGAGAAACACTTTCAGCTCTCCCTTTTCCTCTCGCGTATGCTTCTATCCGTGCTCCGGGCATTCCCTTCTCTTTCGCTTCCCTACTCTAGAGTGAGCAACGAGCGAGATCTCACAATGCGAGAATTGGCGAGAGACTACTGTTGTTTCATCTCACTCACATACCATTTTTTTGCTTCGTTCTTCTCAAGCACTAGAAGACGACAATCCTACAAATTAAAAATCAAAAACGTTAGAAAAATATTGAAAGCAACGCAATTGCATGGCCAAGATCGCCTCAGTCGAACTTGCCAGAAAAGTAGAAACACCGAGAGCTTCTCACTCCTGCTCACAATGAGAAGATTGTGAAGATGACACAGAACGCCAATTCTTTTCTCACGCGTTCTCCCAACCCTTCGGTTTTAATTCTCTGTTTTGAAGTGATAAGCACACAGCATCTATGTTTCCGCCCACTTCCCTACATCCTTTGCATGTTTTCTTCAGCCGGAAAACTCTGATAATCTTCTTTCTCATTCTCCTCGCTTTTGCTTCTCACTCTCGCATTCTCAAGGTGAGCGATAGTGAGATAACGTTTCTCTTCCTTTCTCACACAATGCTACGCATACTCGCACATAAATCGCCATATCGCTCTATATTTAACTCGAGAGACTTTCAACTCCCTCCACCCTCTACCCTGTTCCACCCACACACGTACACATACAATCACACACACAGTCGCGTGCGCCCGCGCACACAACGTCTTCCGCAACAACACGACGAAATGGAAACGAACGGCGGTGGTGGAATGGGCCCAAAGCGAACCAAAAAAAAACCTACCTTCAGCAGGTCCAGCAGGAAGGGGCTGGCGGCACACAGCACTATCTTGTGCGCTGGGAAGCTACGGCCGCCGGCGGCCAGTGTGACGTCCACCAGGTCGCCATGGCACCGGAGCAGTTGGACCGCGGACACCAGCGAGGTGCCGTAGTCGCCCCAGGTCAGGCTGTACAGCGAGTTGATAGGGAGCGACATCGTCATTCACTCCGCACAAAAATAATGCTTCCCCGCGGCGGGCTGCTGCTACTGCTGCTGCTACTCTCGGACACCTAGAAGCAACACTATATCTCACTCTCCCTGCACACACGGGCAGAAATATCTTCTCAAACAAAATTCCGCACACACAACAGCTCTTTCTTCTCGCGCACGATAAAAATTGTTTTCTTTCCTTCCAGTTCTCACTTCTCACACTCACTTGCTTGTTAAGGGTGCTCGCCTATTCTCTGCACCGAATTTCTTTTTTTCCACACTTTATCCACTCTCCCACCTGCCTGCTAGGAGAAGCGGGTAAGTTTTCCACTCGCACCACTATCTTCTTGGCACCTGAAAGACACGGAGAAAACAGAAACATAGAGCTCGTCACAACGCCTGCTATAATTCTCGATTTTTCCTTTATTCGGTCAGCAAACCATACAAACCAGCCAACCCGCAGCATAAGGGAAAAACGGCACACACCGAAAAAAAGTGCGCACGCACACAAGCTTACGGCCGTTCACACACACGTACCCCACGTACACACGTACTGTGCGTTCACGACTGTATAACCTTTCAAAGCCCGAGAAGAGGGAAGCGACGGGGTTCGTTGTCCTCCTTTCTTCCCTACCTACGCGCGTGTGTTTGGGGACTTTCCGTTCCCCCTTTTGGAGACGGCAAACCAGCCGAAAGAACAGTGGTGCTGTCCCCTCAAGAAAACCCCAAACCCTCCCGTCCCTCTTTTTCCTCCTCTAGAACTACAGGGCTTCTTGTTTCATGCTCTCTCACTCCCTTTCTCTTTCTCACTCTTCTCGGGGGAAGTGTCAGAACAGAAGAGAAAAAAAATACGCCACACCGAAGATGTGGACACACCGAAAAAAACGAAGCGTTCTCTGGCCCTTTCGTAGCCCCTCTCTCTCTCCTCTCTTCGCGCAATTGGTGAGCCGGACCTTCGCCGCGCCTACACGGAGAAATGCAATCCGGAACACGGAACGGACGGCTCACCACCACCGCGAGCAGCAGCCCCGCTCTATAGTAGCGCCAACGGGTGTCAGCATACACACGTACGCACACACACACATACACACATACACACGCAGGGCACAGAGACGGGAACGCTCGCGCGTCCGCAGGTAGCTCCACGCGGAAAATCGACCTACTCGCACTACGCTCACGAACAATATGGCGACGCTCGCTCGCGCTCTTCGTAGTCCGAGCGAATCTCCCGGGCGCCCGCTGCTCGACGGCGCGCGTGTGTGTTGTGTGTGTGCACGCGAGCACACACAGTTTCCTACTGTACCAACACACACACACACACACACACACAGGCACATATACACGGCTTGCGCTTCGCTCCACGCAGGCGAACAATGCGCTCGCGCAACACCAAACAGGCAAACACGTACGTCAAATCGCCTTTCCTTTTCTTCCTCTCTCTATCCCTTCCTTTTTCTCGCCCTGCCCACGAGCTCCTTGCCTTCTCACGCTTGCTTCCGCGCTCACTCTCGCTCGTCCCTGCTCCTTTCTACTCTCGGGGGTTGTTTTTCCTCACAAAATAAGGGGATGAAATCGTACGTGCGAGGTTTTCCACGAACGCAGAAACTGAGAAAAAGATTCACCGCACGGTGCAGCATACAGCGCGTTTGCTGGAGCTCTGTGCGTACTGTCAAAACAGCAGGCACGGACAAATTTAGGGCAACGCGATGACAACGCTACAAAAATGTCAAATGGCGGACAGCCCCAGCAACAGGCCTGTCGATGTGGAGTTTTTTCGCTTTTGAATGCTTTTAAGCTGGAAAACATTTTCCACTCCGCACTAGGTGTGTAAGTGAGGCCCTCTTTTGTAGGAGCACCGCAAAATGCGGTTTGTTGTTGTTTTTTCCATCCCGGCCGCGGGTCCGCGTGTGGCCTGCTCTGTTTTTGTTTTCGTTTGTTCTGCAACACACGCAACGCTTGCTTTCTTTCCTCTTCTGTTTGCTTCGATCCTTTCGGTCGTGCGGACACACGCAGCAGCCTCCTCTCGCTATGGCTCTCTACTCTCCGGCTGTCTCTCTATTGTAGTTCTCCCCGCGGGTACCGCTGCACCGCTGCACACCCTCTCAGCGTGGCACAGGGCGCGCAGCAGCAGCACACGGTGACTCGCGCGCGCTCGTACAACATTTCTCGCGCCCGTCTCAGGAACGGGATCGTAAAACCGTAAATCTGCTCTTTTCTTATGCTCCCTCTAGTTTCTGGGGAGGGTGCTTGGCCCTTGCCTCTTGTTTCTCGGCATTTTGCCACACAAAAAAAAAGACTCTCGAGCGCGCCGCCTGTAGTGCATTCTCTTGATGTTAGTTACTCCGAAACACCAATGTCCGTGCGCGCGGGGTAACAGGTTTGGACCAACTCACCCCTAACAGATTAGGCAGACGGGCGGCAACACTTAAGAGCATCACTTCGCCGTACGGATTTCTGTCGGTTGAGATAGTTCGGACCGGTCGCGTGTGATTCTCGTTCTTTCGAAACAGCTGGTTGCTATGGGAGCCTTCGCTAAGGATACTGCCAGCTGGTTTTCTAGCGATCGAGTTTATAGTTGAGCACGTTGAGTCCACGTGCTACGAATACAGCTCCAGCCAATCAGATAGTTCGATCAAAGGCAGGATCCTTATCGAATTCTCATTACTTCGATCTTTGTTGCCAGAAATATAGAAATTAGAGATACCAAGTATCAGTCGTAAAGTGGATGGTATAGTTTGCGCTTTATCCAGGCTTGGGCAGATATTACAGACATCTTTTTGGCTAACATCATTGCATTCTACATGTTACGAAACAGTTATGCTTTCCTGCTGCAACAGCTTGCCGAATGGAACGATCGTATTTTTTATGAATTAAGGTAAGGTTAAGTCTATGTCTTTGTATAGATTAAGTGTTTTGAGTCAAGCATCTATTTCCCAAAAGAATTTGTAAAGAAGATAATGTAAAAAACTAAGGTACCAACATTAGATTAATTAGACACAAGCAACCCTATACAACGAAATCCATCCAAAACGCCCATAAAGCTAGCCGGCTAGCCACCAACATGTTTGCTTTCTCAATAACTAAACGATTACATAACTTTGCGCAATCCTGATAAGCAGGCACCGCATCTACTACATACTCTTAACGCATCTTGCTTGCATCATTTAACCATAGTCTTTATTGTGGTAGCTCACCCCAAAAAGCAATCACCAACATTGGTGTGGTTTTGGAGTTTAAAATATCATTTGGGTGTTTCAAGATACACGATTAAAAAAAACGGGAATCCTTTCTCGACAAAACTGAACACACAGACACAATTCAAGTACGAAACGAGGCACAAATGTACAAACAGGACAGAGAGAAAGAGAAAAAAAAACCTAACTACAGAGACCATCGGTAAAACCCCGTAAGCTTGTGATGCACGCGTAGCCGAAAATTTTGGAGACATACTGTTCATCCTAAAGCCTGCAGCAGCCCTTTCACTTTAACAATGCAAAGCGATGTTTGCTTGATAGCGCCCATATATAATGAATGGATGACTTCTATAAACGTTCGTTGTCCCTTATTTGTGATTGGTAATGTTAAAGTTTTGTGTAAAATCGTACTCGATCGTCGGTATGACGGTTTGGACAAACTTGAGGAAAATGATAAGATACATGTGCACGCCCAGCTCGCCCCCGCCTTCCTCTACCGTCTGGATGATTTTCTTCATAATATCGGCGTGTCTAAAAAGAAAATTTAAAATAGTTAAAATACAAATTTCGTGTTCGAAAGAATTTAAATAAGCTACTGACTTGCAGGGATGCACCGACGCCATGTTTGGCCCGGGTAGATGTGGATGCGTTTCCATGGTGACCGTTTTCTTCGCGTGATCCTGGCTCACGTCATCGTACATTTGCTCCACGCTAAGCAGCTTGCGATTTTCATCGTATCCGATCACCCACAGACGTGGCGTTTGGTAGTATTTGTCGTAAGTGATGTGCAGGTCGTACGTTCTGGTGCGTACTACCGAGTCGCCACCGTCCACATCGGACGACACGACAGGTTTCGGCTTTTCATTCGGTGCCGGAAGAAGTGCATTCGACTAGAAATAGCGTTATTGAACAATTAAACACACTGCAACACTGGACAAAATGCTCTCCCCTTTCCATACCGGATCGACGGTTTCCAGCAGACCGCTCTCCTCGAACTCATCCATATCGATCGCTGCACCATCTTCGTCATCCTCATCTCCACCATCACCTTCATCGCCATCGTCCAGATTCCTGGGATCGTCCATGTCGGCCGCCGGTTCATCCTCGATGCGCGAACTGTCCAGCTTCATTTCGCACACCTTATCCTCCAGCCCGGAACTGCCCGTCTCGTCCGGATTGTAGTGATGCGTCTCCACCCAACCACCGTCCGGATCGTTCTCTTCCACCAGGTTTTCCTCGCCCACAAACTCGATCTGTTTGCAGCGCCGTCGGCACGGCACGTTGCGCGTAATCAGAAACTGTTTATCTGCGGAAGAACCATAAAGATAGAGTTTCAGGCAAACGAAGCGATGAAAGCGATGGTGAAACAATACCCCTTGGCAGATAAGGTTTGATTTTGCTTTCATCTCCAACGGCCCAGCACCAGGTCGGACAGTGGTGGGTAAGATGGTCCCCGGCCGCGATGAACTCTTCCGGAGTTAGTACGCCCGTTTCGCGAAACTTTGATTCCTGTTTTTGTTGAGAAACGGTAAGAAAAGAGGGTCGGAAGCAAAGAAAACTATTAGAAAATATGGAATCGGTTACCAATGTGTAGTGGGAATACCTTTAGAACGGGCGTCAAATATTCGGCCACACCGAGCGCCGTGCCCTTGACGGAATTCAGGACATTCTGCATCCTTACGTATGTAGTGCGTCTCTCCTCGAACTTGATCAATCAATATCACAAAGGAAAATGTGTAAACCTAAACCGTCTTTAGGTGCCACCAGACGTACCAGCTAGCACCAACCAATTCGATGGATAACAAACAAGGGACAAGCTGTTTATTGCGTTGTATCTCGAACACGTTTCCTATGAAAACTCTCGCTGTTAAATGTGTCTTTGTCTTTTGTATGCAGCCACAACCTTTCTGCTTTGCTTTCTCTGCTATTGTTTCTACCACTTGGTTTCTTTTTGTGTTGTGTTGTGCCTTTCGTGAAACGTCAAACCACACGATGAGACGTCAAAACAGGATGCGCGGCTGTACTGGACGGGTGACGTTAGCAGCCGTTGGGTGCATTGTTTACGAATGTTTGTATTCTTGTTAGAAATTCAAAGATTGAAAAATTGATTTTGTTTTATTTCTTTACTTGAAATCCACTTTTTACTATTTACAAGAATTGATTAGCTTTAGAACATTAAGCAAGTAGAATATAGAAAAAAACTAATTCTTGAAGAATTGAATGATACAAGATGTATAAAGAATATAATGAATTAATTAGTATTGGGGTCAACTATTAGCTTTGTAAGAATTTACGCCACTCTGCTTTAGCTTGGATCTCGTGATGTATGAAAAGCCGTTGTCCAGTCGATAGAAAACACAATAACATTGCTGCATATTCTCAATAAGTTTTTCTCTAAAAATTATCCTACAATCGATAACTTACTGTTTTGACCGTTGGTTTTCATTCAATTTGAAGTAGTTCTGTAGTTCCTTACAGGAACACGACGAGTTGGACCGACATTCCCATCACTTGTAGAAACCACTTACATTTCGTTAAGTACCAAACACAGCAAATTATTTAAATTGAGTTACAACAAACTTACTGTTCAAACATTTATTCGCTACACGACACAAAAACATTATCGCTATAAAACAAAGAATAATCTGCCCTAAATCGTAATCCAAAAATAACATAGACAGAAAAGTTAGATTAGATGAAAGATAATTTAGTGTTTTAAACTTACAGTGTATCGTTCCGAAACGCTTAAAAACAAACCTAAAACTCACATTGACGACTATTCTACATTGCATTCACCATAGGCGGGCTAAAAACCATCTTCCATCGTCGTCTAGTCACGCTGAGAAATTCACGATTCGTACTGTTTCGTCACGTTCCACAGCAAACACTCAAGAAACATTAGGCCCGCCTTGTGATCCGTACCAATGACAACCCCCTTGGAGAAGGGGCCGGATCCCCCGACCGAATGTTCATCGATCGCTGAGGGGAATAGTTTGTGCGTTGGTTCTGTCATGGGCCATCGAAAGCTAACCCCGGACGCACTGATGCTTCCAATCCAGTTGAAGTGCACCTGCAGTACGTTCGCTTCGATTTTATCGTCTCCCTGGGTGCGTTGGAAGCACTTTTTCACGCAGAACCGTTCCATTTGTCTACATAAAGAAAAGAACATTGTTAAATATTGGAAAAACGTGCATCGAAAGAAATGCAGCTACACTTACGCATCATAACACAGCAATGCTTCGTTGTTGCGCACAATCGTTAACAGCCGATTGACGGCTTGAAATACTCGTTCTAGCAGCTCGTTGAAATGATGCAGCAAACCCATCATAGCGGCCACCGTCCGGTAGGTAGAACGGAGCGTCCGTTCCGTCGTTTCCTTCGCCTGGCGCATAAATTCGATGTGAGCTAGCAGTAGCTTCGGCGAGTGAACGTACTCTTGCTGACATTCGCGCACCTGGATCCGCTCCAGGCGCCAGTTTTCGCTAATGGTTCCGGTGTCATTCATTTTGCCACGCGGTGGCTGTAACTGGATCGACACTACAAAACTGCGAAGCGTGCGGTGACGGAGCAGCAGCAAACCTTCGCCTTCCTCCGAATAGTCCATCCTCCAGAGGGTGCTCGAATCGGTGGAAAGTTTGTTGGCGATCAGTTGCGTAATCCGTGGTATTGCCGGGAGGGAAGCACCCGGTGCAGGGCCATCATCACCGTACAACGTCTCCTCGGATAGGATGCTAGAGAGAAAGAGGACAGAAAAGGATTTTTTTATTATTTTTTTATATCTTCTTGCTAGACACAACAACTTCTGTATAGTCTAGGCCTTATTTTGTGACCAATTTTGTGATTAGTGTATTCATCTGTGATTCATTTATCTTGAGATAAATCTAAAGATTTATGCAATACTTAAGATACTTTGATGAATCTCTATAAAACATTCATAAAGAAAAACACTACAAATAATAGACATCTACGAAGAGCTAACGTATAAGTTATATTTGGATTCTACTCGATATATTCTATAATGCTGCTGCGTTGGAGTCCATAATTGACGCATTGAATCTTCACTTACCTTCGTAGATTTTCTGCCAAAAACACAATGCTTGGCGTTTCGGGATACTGTCCGCTGGTGACGGTTCTACTCCGCCGTCTCGACATATCCTCCTCGCACAGTTCGCCTTTCACAAACAGAAAGCGTTCATCATACTGTCCCCGCTGCAGGCACCAGTTAAGCTCTTCGATTTTCTCCGCAAACGATTCCAGTTCCTGTTGCCCGTCTGTATTTGCACTAGATTTCTGTTCCGATTCCGGGACGTTGCTTGCAACTCGTTGCTTGATTGCCGCAAACCGAGTACACCATCGATTCCATACCATATCCGATGCTTCCTGTCTTCGCTTTAGCTCTCTGCGCAATGGACAAATGCATTCCGTCGTCATGCCGCAGCAGGGATATTTCACCTTCGCTTGCTGCTGCTGACGTATTTGGTACATAATCTCGCTAGCGATGGTGGAATCTAGCACTTCATCCGTGGGACGATTTTTTGGCACTAGAATATCATCCAGCAAGCAACCTTTCCTACTCGCAAGCGATACTTTCGGTGGTGTTACGATGAGAGAATCTTCATCGCTAACGGATATACATTCCGCAACATCTTCATCACTTTCGTGGGCTGGCGGTGGTGGTGTAGGTGTACCTGCTCCACCCTCCCAAGAGTCAAGATTATCGATCGTCAGATTAGCAAAGTCCTTGTAGTACGATAGTTCGCCAATCTTGCTTAGGCGAGGTGCTGTAGGAAGTTTCGCACATTCGTTAGGGCTCGGTTGCGTTTCCTCGGCAAGCGATGCACACGGAATGTCCGATTCGTCGTCGAGGAGATCCTCCTCTTCCATCACAAATACGGACGGATCGTGTATCAGCGTTTGAGACGCCCGTGACATTTGCCTTTCTTCCTTAGTGACGACTTCCTCTATGTCCGGCACTTCCGTCGGGACTTGCTCTTCCTCTGCAGGTTGCAACTCCTCTGCCAGTTGCAATTCCTCTGCTGAGATTGACTGCATTGGACTTGCTGAATGAGAAGTTCGTGCTCGCTTTTTGATCGGTCCGTTCGGTGTATGTACACCACTAGGCAGTGTTTGCCGCACGTTTGTCATTTGCAGCGGATCACGATCGTCCTCAAGTGGCGATCTTCTTACAATGGGTGAACATAGCACCTGCGAATGCAGCCGCTTGCTTGTGGTGGAGGGCAGTATCGAAACCTTACCACCGTACTTCGTCTGTTCCAAATGATCTACATCAACGAACTTCATCGTCAGATGACGTGACTTTGTCAATGAAAGTGGATCTACAAGCTGATCCGGGTCATCGTCCCCCTCCGCATCGTAGAACTCATCGTCACTGGCAGTTCCCGGTTGTCTGGTAGGTACAAATGCCAGCGTCTGCATACCGGTTGTTTCATCACCGCGATCGTCCTTTTCAGCAGGAACGTTCTGCTGTTGGCTATCGACGCGGCAGATAACGGACACCGAGTTGCTGTGGTCTTGGAAGGCGGCCGGTGTCAGGGGTTCGGTTATCTCGTGTATACTCATCATTGCCGTGATGTTGCCAATGCACGGTATCTCTGGCTGCATGGTTGAGGTGCACATGGAAATATCGCTCAGCTCGTGTGCAGCGTCACCGATTATTGTGTCTTTTCTTGCGATCGTTTGCGACACGCGTTTGTTCGCGTCTTGTTCCAGATAGCCGGGCTTTGCAAACTCAGTATCGATCGACGACGGTCGTTGGACGGCAAAGGCACGTTTCGGCAACATAGACGCAGACCGTGGAACACAGTCTTCCGTAGTTTCACGAGCAAGCATAGACAAAGCAAAGGAGTGTTGTTGAAGCTCCTCCTGTGGACCATCCTCATCTTCCACGTCCATATCTTGCGGGATCAGAATTGTTTGGCGTGGTCGGTGAAGTTTTGGTGGTTCAAGTAGCTCAGCAACTGCATCACATTTCGCTCTTGCAGCAGGTGGAGTTTCGACCATTGCTCCAGCATTGTAGATCGTTCGGCGATCGATGGAAGCCACAGGTTTTGCAAACGTTGGTGTTATAACGCTTTCCCCGCCAACTAGCGTCAAATCCATAGTGGCAGGCCGATGTATCGTTTTTCTGTTTCCTTCCTTCGTCTGTAGTACGGGGTTCATCCCCACTGCAGCAGTCAGCTCCATTGTTTCCTCCGTGTTTTGAATCGAAGGACGATACTGTGCGATCGATGGAAATGGCTGCGCCGTACAGACGTAAGGCGACGGCACTTCTACCATGCTTCCCATTCGAGCAAGCGATTGTCGACTTAACTTTACATTACGCTCCACCCGAATGTTTTCCGGAACGATCGTTTCATCCATACAGTCGTTGCTCTTTCGCTGCACTGGTGCTGTACCGTGTTGCTTCGTATCCTGCACATCCAGAGACGCTTTCTGTTCCTGTCTCAATCTTAGTACACTGATCGGCACCGTTTCCTCTACCATTGCAGCAGCATCATAAATGGAGAGGCGACTATCAAGCCGTCCTTTCGGTTGTTTTTCCTCACTCGATGGCAAATCGTTCATAGTATTCTGCTGTTCTTGTTCCACAGGTGCCTCTGGACCGGTGAAGAATATTGTTCCACGTGTTGCAGGTGGTTCAACATTCGATTTGAGATCAGTCTCATCTTTCTCGAGGGGCGAAATACCTTCCATACCGATCGCTGCATTCTGTTTTGCGATACTTCGTCGCGATATTTCTGATTGTCCGAAGCAATAGGATGATTTACCTACCGCATTCTCTATCTGTTCAGTCAACTGTGTGCTTTCCATGTCTTCAGCATGGTACGTAGATTGACGCGAATTGCCCTTTGATTTGCGTTGATCTTCAGCAGCGGGCGACATATGCATTGGAGATTCAAACTGTGCGTGGGAATCGGAGCTATTTGCAGTAAGTTGTTGTCCCACAACCTGTATATTCTTAATCTGTTGCGCTGACTGTGTAGTTGCCAACTTTGCAGGGTGGTACGTCGAGTTGCGTGGAGCTGCCTTTGAATTGCGCTTTGCTTCAACCATGGGGGACATATGCATTGGTGAGTTAAACTGTACGTCGGATAGAGAACTCTTCTCATCATCTGTATGCGTTTTCTGCACACCAACAATATTCGATTCTTCCATTGCCTCCACGTGGTACGTGGATGGTCTCGAATTAATTGCCAATCGTTGTTGTTGTGCATTATCCAGCTGGAAGTCTTTCGACAAACGGGTACAATTAAATTGCTGTACATCGAGTAACTTATTACTTTGATGCGCCACACCGGAAATACCGTGCCCTGTGTCGTGGGACATTTCATAGCGCTCCAAAAAAGTCTTGTAATTAGTAACATCATGTTGCTGTTCGCTGACCCGTTCTGTTCCTCCAATGGAGGTAATATCCATCTCTTCCTTCTGGTACATACTCGGATTGCACTGCATTGCTGGTTCGGTATTTTCAGTACTCGCTGGAGTGCTGGGATCATGAACCATTAAGCTTTTATCGTTGTGCACCATGGTTTGCCGTTCAGAGGCGCATTCAATCTGCGAGGATTCGATGCGTCGACCGGCATCTACGTTGATTGCGTTCATGTCTTCATGTTCGTAGATGGAAAGCCTTGACCTTTGCTGGATCTTCGATTGCGTGTTCAAAGGGACATTTTCATTCTTATCCGATCGTTCCTTTTGATCATCCCGTACGAGATTTGCAGCAGAATCTAGCCTTGTTACGTCCATATCTTCCTTTTCATAGATTGAGTGCCTCGGTTTAGTTTGACCAGGTTCATCGCACTGCTGTATTATTTCATCCATAGCTTCCCGTACGTATGTTGTTAGTCGAGGAATTCTTGACTGCGGTCGGGGTTTAACAGCCTCCGGACTGCCGCTGTCCTGTACGATCTCTTCTACGATACTTTCATCCATCATAATCTCCTCGCCGTTGGTTGTAAATCGACCTTCCGGGAGAACATTTTCCATCAAGGTGAGCTCCATTCCTTCCGCATTGAAATTACTCTTGCGTGTACCATTCTTGCTGGGTGAACACTTCTTTTCACGATTCGCAGCAGGTGAACCATCCTCTTCCATCGCATGCACCACGTGTGTGGTTAACCGCTGTTTAGATAGTTGGGGATTTATGGCATTATCTTCAGCAAGCACCATGTTTTCCATGCCCATTAATGTTTGCCGTTCAACTTGCACCACGGATTCACCGCACGGTTGTGGCTGAAAGGTCGTTGGGCGCGTAAATTTCATATCAACCGCAGCGCTTCCGTGGACGGCGTGAATCGACAGCTTGTCAACGTTGTGACCATAAACAACACAAGCAATTGAAGATTGTTCGGTGGAAGGGTTTGCGCTCGGTGTGGCACATACGTCCAGTGCCATGTCGTCGTTAGAAAGAATCGTTTTGCGGGAAACTTCACTCCTTGAAGGGACAATCGAAATGTCGTCCAGTGGGTAAACTCTGCGCCGATAGTTTGCTAACGCTGTCTGTGGTGAGTGAGGGGAGCAATCAGACTCATCGATCGCAACCGTAGTGTGAAGGGTTCCCCGGAAGTTTAGCCTCTCAGCCGCCGGCGTTGGGTGTTGCTGTTTCGTTCCGGCCGTTTCATCCAGCATAGGTACCTGCTCGTAGAGCGTACGACGAGAAGCGGAAAGGGCACTTGATTTTGTTAGTTCCATCTTTTCGTCGCTAATGATCGTACCACGGTGTCCGTTTTGCTCCACCTGATCGACGACGATATCCGTTGAGTGGAAAACTGTTGCGCGATAATCCTGCTTTGGCGATTCTTCCATACCAACGGTCATTCGGGAGTTAATAGACGCAACATATGGCTTGCTTGCACGTACATTACTGGAGATGTCCATCGAAACGTGAGACTTCTTGCTAAATGTGTCAACGTTATTGTAACCACCGTCATTAATCGCCTCCTGTCGACTTAATGACTTGATGGAGGTGTGTTTTACCGATCGACTATGATCATACTCATCAACCGGCTTTACTTTCGCCGGCTCATTGGTTTTGGTAGCACTTTCTAGCAGACCAGCTGGCAGTGTTGGTCGTAAAATTCTCGGTCTTGTTACTACTGGCATCTCTGGGGAGCTTGGTCTTAGTTTCAGGCTCAACGATGAAAGCCCAAAGTCAAGCATTAGATCATTGCTGTTCGACTCCGTGGCTGATTTCTCCGTATCCGATTGCTGCTTCGTTCGATCGAGGTTGTGCTTTTGTCCAACAGTTTGCTCCGATTGCTTTGCTTCGGTTAGAAGAGAGATATTATCGAGTGACAAACTTTCACGCGGAGTGCGACCTTCTATGGGTGAAGATAAGTCAGCCGTTTTAGTATCTTCGCCACACCCGGAAGATAGTAGCGTGGTCCGTTCCAGTCTGTTCTTTGGTGGAGTTCGTTCCAGCACATCCGGGGATTCATCTTCTGGTCGCTGATTCGATGGCAAAAAGGACGGTCTTGCTCGGGCCAACGCGTTCGAAGGGAGCGTCGTCGTAGATTCGTCCAACTCCATGTTAGCTGCTTTCTGTATCGATTCGTTTGAGCAGGATTGAAGCACCTGCGTCATAGCATTCGTCAGGGCAATCGTAGTGTCGACGTCGGAGCTTACATTAGCTAGATCGCCGCTCGCACGCCTGTTGCTTAGCAACCCTTGATGATACAGCGCGTGCGGATGAGAGTTCCACGTTTCTGATGCGTTATACGCGCTGCCTCGCAGCGTAGTTTGATTACTTACCACCGATGTCCCGGTACGCCAGGAAGTTCGTACCGGAGTCTTGTTCGTGCTAGGGTGGAGATTGTTAGTCCTATTTTCGTCTTTCTGCTCTCCGCTCGGTGGGACATCGTTAATTTCCACAAACATGGATTGCTTTGGGAATGTGTAGATCATTCTTCTCGGAGATTTCGTTGGTGATGGCATCACGCTCGGTTTGATCGGGCTTATGTCCATCGCCTGCACTTCACTGTCATCCACCTGCAAACCGTTCAGCTGCAGCTTCACTTTGCCGGAGGGATGTTGTGGTTGCACATCGCACGACGGTTCCCGAAGCAATCGTTCCGTAGTGTTAAGGCTTTGCGAAAATACGGCCGACGTATCGCTGCGTAACCTTCGCTTCTCTTCGTCCACTAGCGTGATCGACAGGTCCCAGCTTGTGTTGGTGCCATTGATCGCGCCGCAGCGCAACGAATCGTCCACCGAAGGGGGTTGATTTATCGACCGGTTCTCTTTGTTCTGTTCATCGGCTATACTGCCACAGTTGCTGTTACCGAGCGTGGCATCCTCGAGCCCACCGGAAGGTGTACCGTCGGTTGAAACTTCGTACGAATTACCCCAGATTGTGTCCACATCCTCGCCAACAATGAATTCCCTTAAAAAAAGCAATCAGAGTAAAGCGTTATCGGTACAGAAACACTAACGTGGTAGTTTAGTTTACTCACTTGACTGATTTTTTGCGATTAAATTCAATTTTTCTAATGCTTTTGAATGTATTGGAAGATGACGATGATGCTGCCGCTTTCAGTTCGTCACTCCCAATGGCAGTGGGTAGTGTGTGCTGTTTCTTCAGGATCTGAAAATCCAGAGGCCATGTTTCAATTTAACTATCGTTTATCCTATTAAACCTTTACCCGAACTTACGGATGATCGTTTCCCTTTCGAGCTCATGCTTTTCTATGGTTTTCGTTGCCTAATGCTGGGGTATCAACAACGATGGTATCAACAGACGCCAAGTTGGAACAAGCGTCATCAAGGTGGAACTAGGAATAACAACGAATCACCTCGTATGCACGAAATTTAGCACTATTCCACTAAAATTATTTGTCACTTCAGTTTCCACAATCTGTATTTCACAGCGAAATGGTTTAATTCATAATATTTTGTAGTGAAGTTAACAAAATTCGGAGCTTTGACCGACCGACACACACCACAAACAAACAACGCGCACAGAAATTCGTTACAGCCATTGACAGTTGCTGTTTGCTTTGAATTTTCAGTCGAACCGGTTCGAAACGGTTACAACAGCTTGCTTGACAGCGTTTCGGTAATTTTTAAATATATATGTGCAATTCAAATACAATTATTGCTTTTGAACAATGAAAAATATGTTTTTTGATTAAAAAGAAAGTTTGTGAAAACTGAGAACATAAAATTTATAATAAAGGGAAATGAAAAAAACTGCAAACTAACAATCCGACAAGAGATTGTCATGGTTGCTGGCAACACTGAACCGGTTACGTCACAACTGTCACAACACACGATTCGGTCTCGCATGCTGTTGCGAAGAAAAGTTGGACAAGCAGATTTGTTATTTTCCACACACTATTTTCACAATCCTACTCTCCAGCAAGTGAACGCAAAATGATTTCCCTGAGGACAGTTTGTTCACTTTCCCGCGCTGCTTCGCTCACCCGCCGCCAAATCGCCACAAACGCCGTAAGAAATGCGGAAGCAGCAGTTGCCTCGTCCGGGGCGGAAAAGCTCACGATACCGGTCCCGGAAGGGGTGGATAAGCCGGCCGATCCGAAGCTTGTGTCCATCGTCGACAGTATCGCCAAGCTGAACCTGTTGGAAGTATCGGAGTTGAGTACCTTACTGAAGCGTAAGCTGAACCTGCCCGACACCGCCATGATGCCGGCTGGATTCGGAGCGTTTGCTGGAGCGGGTGGTGCTGGACCGGCTGCGGCCGCTGCCGACGAGGAAGAAGCTGCCCCGAAGGTTGTGAAAACGACGTTCAAGGTGAAGCTGGTTAAGTTTGACGAGAAGCAGAAGGTGGCACTGATCAAGGAGGTGAAGAACCTGCTGGAAGGCATGAATTTAGTGCAGGCAAAGAAATTTGTCGAGAGTGCGCCCACGGTCGTGAAGGAGGACATACCGAAGGAGGAGGCGGAAAAACTGAAGGAAGCGTTCACAAAGGTGGGAGCAGTGATTGAGATTGAGTAGTGGGAGTTTTCGGTCGCGCTTTTAATTAGCATTTAAGCTGTTTAGTTGATGTAGGATTAAATAAACGAACTATCAACAAGAAGATTTTGTTGAGTCCTGTATCAAGAGTCGGCAACATTTACTTGTAGAAGTATCCAAGCGGTTTATTTCTCATCAGTAACAGATGGTTCACCCCCGAGTACCCATCTTACAAGCAGTTGGCCATCAACGGTGCCAGATTATCGAACTCAATCTTCTCCGTAATGTGTTTCGTCTTGATGTTGTCCTCCTGGGTGGCGATCGTAACCAGCCCACCTTCCTCCTGCCATCCGTAGCGCTTCAGCCACGATCGCAGTACGTTTTCCTCCACGTTGCCGAGCAGTTGCATCAGGTACGTGCGCTCGATCGTCTGGAATGTGATGCCAACGACGTGACACACGAACTTGCGGATCGAATCGTAGAAGCCGTTGATCTTTTGGAAGTTTTCCGGGTGCTTGGTGACGCGCTCCCAGAATAGCGAAAAGTCACACTTTTCCAGTATGTCCGCCAGATAGATGATTTCCTTTACCATGTCATCGTTCATCTGGGCGGGTAGCAGCAAACACTTGCACAGCACAAAGTCGGTGTGCGGGAAGTTGGTGAGCGCCTTCAGCAGGATGATGTACGTAATGTTCTTGTTCAGGAGGTGCGGATTGAACTGGTACAGCTTCAGACAGGCCAGATTTGCCTCCAGATCGTACTGGTTTTCGCGCGCCTGCTCCTCAACGTACGACTCGATTACTTTCAGATGCTCCGGGTTGTATCTGAACACCAAGCGTGGAAGAGAATGGTGAGGAAGGGGTAGGATAAAGCAACGTAAACAAATTGGTCATGCAGGTTAGGATTATTGCTGCCGTTTTCACCCTTTCGCCACCTTACCGTTCGATGCTTTTTAGCATTTCCTGGAACGGCATCACTTTGCCGTCCTCCATTTTCACGTAATGCACCATTTTTGCGATGGAATTATGAGCGTTTCTGCTGGAAAATAGGTGACGAAAAGTTTTTCCACACCGGATTGCAAGTGAAACACAACGCGAGAGAAGTGACGTCTGTTTGACAGCGCTGTTTGTTTGACGGATTGAACGAAGATAGTTGAACGAAGGGTAGATTTTAACGAAGAAATTCAAATTGTGCGAGAAAACTTTGATTCCCAGGAGACAAATTTCTTGCACCACGTTAATAAGGCGTTAAAGGAGAGCATTTTTAGCAATTTATAATATTCTGAAGGCTGTCGAAAAAGAATCTAACTCGCCCACATTACGGAATATTTAGCTTGTTTTGTGATTGTTGATTGATGTGGAAAAAAGTTTAATATGTACTTTTAATACGGCTCATTTTATGGTGTTAATATCTTTTCTAACTGCCTGGAACAACTGAGTAGCTCGTGATGCGATATAATATTAAATAAACAACACGCGAGTTGTGTAAAGCAGCAACCCCTAGTCGATCAGCATAATTTTAGTATGGCGGCTTGATATTGTAATAAGCACCGGAAAAATCCACTTTTCCGTGCTTATATGACCAGCAATGACTTAAAGGCAAGTTAAATATGTTTTCGGAATAAAAGCACAAGGCTGAATAGTAGCGCGAATTAACAGAAGACTGAAGACTGAAGGTGTTAACTGTTTGACCCTCAAAATGAGAATGGCTTTATTCTGCATGACAGCTGTGCCGCGCGCACACTGTCATGCACTATGGGCGCGAAGTATTACAAATTATGGACAACATTAGTTACAGGGTTTTAGAACAGGGTATTACAATATCGTATAATATATGTACTCATTTGGCTCACATATTTTAAAAATGTGAGCCAAATGAGTACATTTATTAGCAGCATTTACTGAAAGGGTATTGTCGTGTCCTGTCACAAGAGATGGTGTTATGATGGCATAAATTGCTTTATTTACAGAAGACATAAATAATGAACACATATTCTTGGAACAACCATATCGCTTTCCAATGATTGTGCGAATGAATTATTAGAAGAAATTTTGGAGAAGAGTCTGCATTTACCAAATATAATTAGCGACAGCGTCAAGAAACTAGATATAACAAACAATAAGGCATGATATAAATTTGGCTGCTTAATCCGAAAGAAACATTCATAAAATACTTCATATTTTTCCGCTGCTACGATAATCCAAGTCCGATTAGTCTCCCTACATAGACTTGATAATACACATTCTCACGTGCTCACAAGCATGTTATGCCCTCCTTTATTCTTTTTTGGTAGTTGTTGCTGATTTTTGGAAGCATGATTATGCGATACTTCTCGCTCCAAGCCCAATCCAAACAACACACTCGCCTCATCATCATCACCCCCCTTCTCCCCACCCCTGCCGAATACAGTTGTGGATCAACATCATCCAGCTAGTGGCTACAATTTCGCATATCATGTTTTCGACTCTCTCCCCTTCTCTCTTACTCTCTCTGATCGAAGCTTACTGGGCAAAACTTTTAATCCCGTATTCTAATGAAGCCCAGTCAGCCAAGCTAGGGAGAAGCGATGTAATGGAGCCTGAATGGGGCAGCACTATGTATCGAACCGACGCCATAAAGTGATACCGGTTAGTCAGGCCATGTGTATGGACTCGATGTACGGACATTAAAAACTGTACGGCAAAGCTTTCAGCCGGATGGTCCCGAGGTTGGCAGGAAAATGGGAGTAAGGACTAAGGGACTTATCGGTTGCAGACCAGACACTCATCCCGCTCGATGTAGCTTTCGGCGTTTATCGACTTGGATGGCTCGACCAACTTTTGTTTTACAGTATCATCATCATCAACATTGGCAGTGTTTGATACCGTTGTCATCATCCATAAAAAACTTACATACTACCAGGTGCAATACTTAGCTTTAAGGTTATGTTTTTTTCCTCACTCTGGTTTCTTTAAGAAAAGACCGAGGACACTCCTTCACGCTCAAACTTCAGAATTTACGAGAGTCTGTTTGTTTAGTTAAAAAGACACCTAAAGGCGATTGTTGATAACGTTCGTGAAGTGGTGAGAGATCACCAAAGCATTCAAAGCATAATTTGTGCAAACACAATATCACCGTGAAAAAACACACAGACGAGTGCATCGTGTGTACGGCGCATTTTCAATGAATGCCAATTTTCGAAAACTGCTTATCTCAATCTACTGGATAATGGATAGCAACAGTGCGTGACACAAAAAAGGAAACTGTCCAAACCAAACAAGCTTTGAAGCGCTCATGATCAAAGCAAAGTAGTTCATGGAATGGACGTCACTTACTTACATCACTATGGAAATATCCAGCTTTATTGGATTAGTTGTCTATGAGACTGCCCAGAATTTTGTCGATAGTTTGTCTGGAGCTTTTGCCGTTTTAAGCTTAGTTGACGGTACAGATTAATGGACTGAAACTTCAACAACAAAAGCCTTCATTTTCCGAACCGAACGATACCCAAACTTGCATCTTTGCAATCGATCAACTTTAGCCCACCGTGCAGACCTAGCGCCTGTATTGGATCCTCCCTATCGTAAGTAACTTTCACCTTCTGGTTTCATCATATGGACAGCGTATTAATAACCTCATACCACCAAGGGAGCACAGTTTGGGGGAGACTCCTGCCACACGATAGGAGCAGGGCTAGAAAGTCCACAAGGAAACTTCTAAAACGTGGTCAATCGTTAAACCACCTCCTCACCATACAGCCGTGTACGTTTTAGTGTGCTTTCTACTACGGCTTTGGAAAAGTTTTCAAACAGAAAATTGGATTGTATATCTTTAGTAGAGCTACCTGTGAGTTCTGTAAACTCAGGGTGAAACAAAGAGTATGAATGTGTGAGCTGTCCTGGTTGAAGTATACAGGAGGAAAAGTACACTCACAGACAGATACCACCATACAACGTGCGTCGGAGTAGAGTGTTGCAATCGCTACAGGCGTCAGAAGGCTGCAGATGGTCAGCACCACCTTCACACGATTTAACCTTTTGCAATACCCATCCACATGGTATGAGCAGTTAGTGAGCTGGCATAAATTAGTTGCCTTCCGGTTGATGGATGTTTGCTAATTGGGATTGAGAAAGAGCGGAAAATGGACCAGATGTGGAAAAAAGCGCATCAGACTCGGATGGACAAGCTGGATACGAAGAGATGGATTACATCAATACGCAAGGGTGAAGGTGTGAAGATACGATTTCAAACCAGCGCAGCGCTATGCGATTGAATCGAGTGCAACAAGTGCTACACTTTGGGCTTAACGATGTGTTAGCAACACAATTTGATGGAGTAGAGTTGATAGACATGAGTTGGTTTGTGCTTTTTGATGCATCTGCTTTTGAGGAGATAGTCGGACGATAATCATGTATGGTGTAAAGCATACGGATTGAAACTTTATCAAGTGAACATATGCATTTTTGTGACTCAGGTTCCTAATATAATCCTTAATTTGGTTTAAAGTCGATACCCGGAAACCTGAATAGGGGAAAGCTGAGGGTCTCGAGAGAAAAATCTTGCTTTTTGGACTTTAAGAAACTATAAGGAAAGTTTGATTTAAAAAGTCAGATTTAAAATGAAATGAGAATCAATATTCCCCAGGAGCAAAGTGGCTACGTAGGAAGACAGACGCAGCAAGACCGAGTAATTGGCATCTGTTCACATATTGAGGCATTGGACACGAGTCACTCAATACGATCAGTATGAATCCGCGTAGAGGGAGTCCACATTTCAGAACCATATTCCAGAATGAATCTGATCATCTGGAGCTAAGATTCCGGATCTGAGCAGAATAGAGTCAAACACAAGGGATTAGCAAATTCATTTTCCCACCACACGAATGGGACCAAAGAAACTTTTGAGCATGTTCCTTTCGTACGCGGCTTGGAAGGTTTCGACAGATTTGTCGACAGGGTTTATGTCTCAGAGACATACGTAAGTACTGAAACTAGGTCACTGTAGGTGATATAGTGTCAGTTTCGTCTATCGCGACAGGTTTTGTGAGATGAAATCATTCCTCAGGTTGTAGAGTGACTGGGCATTTTTTCTCCTTTTCCCAGTAGTGTTTCTTTGCACAATGAACTCTTTTTTTCTATTCTTTGGAGCCATGTTTATATTCCTCTTCGCATGTCCGCATTCTGTGCCTTTGCAGCTTTGCTCGGTATGCTTCGTTTATACGTTCGTTCACAAGTCTACATTCTTCGTCGAACCAGCCAGATCTGGTGTTGTTACAAAGAATTGTGAGTGTATTTTGGCCCAGGTTATAATCTCGGTTTTTAGAGCGTTCCACCTTTCCCCGGTAGTTTCATTTCCAGTAGTGGAAATTTATCTAGAGTGGTTTTGAATGCCTGTTGGACATTCCTCTCTCTCTTTTGTCCAATGTACTCTGTATTACTAGGCTAACCAAGTAGTAGTCGAAATCGCTGTTGTCCCCACGATCTAACTCCACGTTCTAAAGTTTAATAGGCTCAGTTGTCATCGGCGGCTTACTAACACGACCGATCTGGCTTGTTATGACATTTTTTGTTATAAAGATGGTTGCTAAAAAATCTTGCCTAGGGTAATTCGTCGTATTCTCTTTAATTACAATTATTTCTAGCTTGGATATTGGATCTTGGTTGGAATTCTACCTTATCAATATTTCCTAGAGCTGTGTGATCATACCACTTGTATCTTATTTTTCATAATCTAACTGATTAATTAGCGAAATACCCTGTTGCTTTCCGGTAATCATCTACCTAATGCCATTTCATGTGAATCCTCAGCACGTGACATGATTGTTTTGCGATCAAGTTAAATTCTTTTCCATCAAGCTGTGTATAATCAGAAATGCATAGCCACGTCGAAGCATCTATGTAGCTCCCCTTAATAAGCTCAGCAATGTCAACCGAAAGGTGTAACGCATTACCCACAGGAAATGCAGTAATTATTGCCCCTTGGCATAAACATTCCAGCATTCCACATAGCACATGCTCAGCGACGCAGATCAAATGCAGCAATGAAAAATGCTTACCTTTTATCCTGCCGATTCCCGACACGAATCAATGCACACACTTTCTCGGGAAACAGACAGGCGCAGGGTAGCAGCAGTACGCTTTGATGTTATCGACACAAATGCACAAATGCAACGCGTGCATTGGTTTGGCAAAATTTGCCTCCCAATCATCATCATCGTCATTTGTTGCGTTCGTTTGTGAAACATGTTTCGCCAATTAATAGGAGTTCAACCCCTCGAACACCGTGCAGTGCTGCGCCGGTCGGTAGTGGGGCTCGGTTTGGCAGCAGGGGGGGGGGCATATTCGCGCGTACGATCTTTTGTCCACCGCCGCCTGATTATGGGCAGCGCAATGTAT
Organism: Anopheles epiroticus; assembly: GCA_000349105.1. Lineage (NCBI taxonomy): Eukaryota > Metazoa > Arthropoda > Insecta > Diptera > Culicidae > Anopheles > Anopheles epiroticus. The sequence goes on along the minus strand of KB672275.1, from coordinate 22,536 downwards.
CATAATTATTTAGGGTGAAATAATTTCGTTTGGTTTGATTATGCCCCAAAACAGGGGCGGTGCAGATTTTGGCAGGAACAGAGAAACAGTAAAATGTGGGAGGGGAGGGGGGCAGTTAATCAGAATCAGCCACCGATAGTATGCGCTACCGATTGGATATCATTAACAGCATGCGGCATGTGTTTTTTGGTGTGATGATTGGCAGGATCGGGAGGATGGAAAGCAATCATATTTAAGGGTAGGCTGCTGGACGGGTGTTGCGTTGCTTCGACGGCGAGCGCATTAATTACAGCTGATCGTCAGCAAATGTTAATAATGTGTACCGGCAATTGCATTGCATTAGTTTCGGTTGCATTGCCATAATTTAAAGCATTTGTAATATTCGGCTTCCCATAAACGAGGCGGAGGGACGAAGGGTTGTAGTTTGTTATGCTAGGGAAACAGCAATGATATTATTTTGATGTTTTGATTAGAATATCATATATTTCCTCTAATTATGAAACCGTAGGGTTTGAAGTTTGATCACAATTCGTATGCTTGCACATGCTGTGTCGCCAATGAGGTATGTGTGGTACAGTTGTCGTTTACCCAGCGCTTAGATTGCTTAAGATTTACATATTCAATCGTTTTGATTCGCATTAGTTAACATAGGGTTACGTGATACTAAAATGCCCAGTTGGCAAAAGTAACTCAATATGCCCTGAGTAAGACTCTGAGCAAAATTCTGAGTTGGTGAAAATTGCTCAGGTTCTCTCTCAAGAGAGCCGCAACCATATGCTTATCTCTCTCTCTCTCTCTCTCTCTCTCTCTCTCTCCCTCTCTCTCTCTCTTTCGAATACTGTTCACATAAGGAACTCTCTGAAGCGTTGGTAGCTATGGTAGCAGGAATGGATTGCTTTATTCTATCCCTACACGCGTTAGCAACATTGAGCACACACTTCAAAGGGTTTTATATGCCGTGTAATAACAGCTAAGAGCCGCCGATGGTCAGTATTCCACATGCTGTGTCGAAGCTGCTCAGTTCTTTAACCACCAAGTTGTGCCGTCCTGTACAGCGGATGTTTCGCGTCTCGTAACACTGCTCCACCGAGTGCAAGCACCTTAGGGAAGCTCCTCAGTGGAATGAATATTAAGCAATTTGTGCCGTCCTGTCCCGTCCTGTCCGCAATTTCATCGCACAACCACTGTTACATTTAAATTATGATGAAGAGAACATACTCAAAATGTCAACTTCACACTTTGGTTAAACAGGTTACTTTGATGGTCCACAAAACAACACACAACTATACTTCCACAGCGTACGATGCAAAGAAGGGATCTCAAATTTAACTATCACATTCACATCGCTGCATCGCATGCAAGGAAAAAATCCTATCAAATGTCAGCTGGGTGGTATCGATGATTATAGCTCTTAAATAATGAATTGAAATTTTTAGACGTTCTCATCACAGGTTTGTCGTATACCGCGTTTTTTCAAGTGATCATTGAAACGAGGATATGATTTATTTTAGGCGTAGAAAAAAGATGATCAAGATACATGGCAAATGCTGTAGTCAAAAAATGTCACCTAAGTTTACATGAATACAAAAAAAGCATGTACAGGATTTATTTGTAAAGTTTAGTAAAATATTAATACAGTTTTGAAATCCAACAACCAATACAGATAGCTATAGTACTTGACTGATTCAGAGAATTTTGAGACTTGTTATGGAACATTTCAATCACTGGGTAGACTCTTTTTCAAGCAATTTCTGGACCGTTGTAAAGTAATGTTTTGAATGTTAATAAAAATCGTGCTGGTAAAACATTGCAAAATCTACTGTGGAAGTTTGATATCATACCCAACCTACTGTGGAAGTGGCAATCGTTACGAACAGCCTCACACCATTTTAATTAAATTTATGTCCTTCATACATTATTTCTGACTTTCTGTAAACCAGGTATCAGTGTGGTTGATCTCATATCACGATGGACTTCAATTAAAAGTTTGGTCAAAATAAAACATATAAAGAACTATAAAGAGATTGTAAGCCACCGGTGTATCGCGCACGTTTTCCGGGTCTATTTAAACACAAATGACACTGTAACACGAAAAAAACTGAAAGTTAAGGTATGCTTTGTTGCTGTTCAAAGCATGGAGAATGTAAAATCATTACTAAGATAACGAGCTCAGACACATTACACCTAAATATTCACTGTTTCATCTAATTCGGGCCCGAAAAACAGAGTGTGTTTTGAATAAAGCACACCGTGAGATTTTCACGAATCAAATCACACTTTGGGCTCAGCATTAGGGGAATCAGGAACGGCCCTGCCTGTTTGCTGAATATATTCCCAATCTTTAATTGTCATGATAATCATAGAGGGTTGTATTCGAATGGGATAGGGCAGTGATACCTCCTTTAAAGCTCAGTGATTTTATAACTATCTACGTATACAATTTAAAACCATTTGCGGCAAACCCTCCTGCAAGACCAATAATTTAAAAATTTAGAACTTTACAAAAGATTAATGATGAATGATTATGATGAAACTAATCCAAGTTTTGTATAGTCAAATCCAAACGATTCCAGGTACATGAAATTAAATGTACCTTGAATTCAAATCAAAATACGAGGCCGCATCGATTTACGATCTATACAATTTAAATTTAATTCGAATCTCAACTAATCGGAAGCAAATTTGGCTCCGATAGAATCCCAAATTAATTCCAAAAAAAATGCAGATCCGATCGATTTCAAGTCGATCCCTTCAGAAGATTAAATTTTCGAATCTTCTGAGTCCCAAATTTTGCAGCACTATTCTGATTCAGTACTAATAGTTAAAATCGAGAGTGTTATAGTGAGTTTAATTTGCAAAAGAGTTGAAAAAAGAGTGTCAAAAACCCGGTGTAAAGAGCGTCCATAATGAAAAAAATCAACTCAAACTGTTTTTTACTTAAGGCTCGTTTAAGATTAGCAAAACAGTAACATATTTGTTAGCAAAATTAGCAAATTAGCAATTAGCAGATTAGCAAACAAGTAACATATTTTTAGATTAAGATAATGAAGTATTGCTTGAAGTTGATTAAGCTTACATGTAAATCCTATTGTACTGCGTGCGTGTTGATTAGAGTGTCACGAGTGCCAATTCTCCCCGGTAGAGATGATTAAAACAGCAACAAGCCAAATTCCAACCGTTCGGTTCCTTTTCTCCACCGTGCCACACGCATTGACTGTATTAATTCATAAACACAAATTAGAGTAATTAATTTATAAATCTACTCATAAGCCAACTCGGTTGCGTGCCGGGCGTGGATGGAGAGGCTGCAGGGGGAGATATTTAGAGTTTCATTCCATATTGTGTACCGTTTGTCATCGATTGTTATGCTTCACGTGGGTGGGCGGGTGCGGTGAGTGCTTGCGATAAATCTATGCACCGTGGGGCTAAATTGCATAATGATGTCAAATCGCACTTAACTATCGATGTATGCACTTGCGAGCGATCTCAATAGCGAACGCCGCTGTTATCGAGCGATGTTGTAATCGATCCACCCGAGCTGGAACCGGTAGCAATCCCGGGGCAAACCCCTGCAGAACAATAGTGCTTTTATGGGAGAACAAATGATGATGGTAATGGTGATAATAAAAGCACATTATGTTTACATTAAACACGCACTACTGTATTGTTTTGTTCACTAGCGAACCGATCGGTTAAACACGCCTGTCAGATTTGGAGATTCATTAGCGATGGTGGCCGGTGTAAATTATATCAAAGAGCCTGTTTTTCTATTTTTCCTTTCCGGTTTAGCAAACAATGTTTTACAATTTCTATTCGCTTTAATTGATGCTTCACACTCCTGCAGCAATCCGTTACGACCACTTGTGCACGTTTTGCACAGCTATCTGCTATTGAAAGTGAGAAAATTATGGAGAAGGAAAAATATTAAAAGCTATCTGTCCACACTTTGCTCCGCTGTACCGTTTTCATTACAGCACAATTACTGGCAAAACCTTGATTTACGAAGAACCATTACTTACCGGAAGCAATACGAACTGGACAGCAGCAATAGAACGAGGACTACGATGACGATGACGGTTTATATTGTTTTTCTCAACCCGGTCAGGAGTTTTCTCAAAAAAATTGTTGAGAGCTGGCAAGTCTACAGGATGCGGCGGGAACAGAGAGACAAGAAGCGGACAATCTACAGCTTTTTTATGCTCCCCAAATCCGATCCGAAAGTATGATCTGCTGTAAGTTATTTACGTGGCAAGCTACTTTCCGGTTGGAAGCCGTGGCAAACACAAGCTGCTGACAGTTGTGTTGGCTTGACCAGTTGTGATTGCACCGGTAGCGCTGGCCGCTGGGTGTAGTAATGTCTTTACGGTGTATCCTTCATATCTCATCTCAACCGCCTTGTGAAAGGGTGGAGAACGAAGGAGCAGAAACTGCAGAAGGTAGCTGGGAGGCAAAATGTATGTCTGATCACGTTTCTGCAATCGAGAAATTATAGGAAAAATATAAATCGCTCGCTGTAGCTATTTGTGGCGCACACGGGCTGACCCGGTGGCCAGCGTGGAGGAAACTAATAAAGCGCCCTATTTTCATCGATGCTACATGTTTGCCGTGCACGGGGGGCAGTGTCATGTTTCACCGTACGGGCAGGGATTTGCTACGAGCTGGACCGCTCTGCTGGTACTGAGGGGGGCAAGGTTAAAGGTGTTTCCCCCGGTCAGTATCTGACTGCTCTCTGACCTATTGCGCCCGTTGTAGCTTGTTCCTGCAGGTTGCAACACAATCGGGCGGACAGTACGGGTTACCCGTCGTTTGACCCACCCGAGGGAACGAGTTCACGAGCCCGCAACGGTACTATTTATGCAGTTGCTGGTAGGATGCTTCTTCCCTGGAGCGTGGTTGCAAAAGTTTACGACACGTTGTGCAATTTATTAGTAATCACGGGTACGGGTTTGAGGGTGAAATGCAATCGGTAAGTGCTTGTGCTAGAAGACAACACCTTTATGTATGATAAGGAACAAAATGTTTTGTTGCTCGATGTCTCACAGTATGATACATTTCATTAAAAATGTGTTTTCTTTCTGCACATCCTGTTGTAACTCTGGCTGGACTTGGTGTTCGAAAAGGTAACTAAATTAGTAGCAAGAGCTTAACAAAAGATACCAAAATTACTTACCATTGCAAACCTACAAAAATTTAGCAAAATCATTTCTTGCGATTGGTTTTTGCGATCAAACTAACAAGAAGATTAACACCACTTTGATTGTTTAAATATAGAAGAGAATAAAAACGTTAAGGAAATATTTTTTTTTTATTACAGAAGTAACGGCCGAAATTGCTTAAAACTAAGTGTTTACAATTCATAATTGAGGGTACACATGGCAGACGCTACCATCAATTTTGGCTGAGGGACATTTTCTTTTCCCAATGATGGAAGGGCACCTTATCCCGGGTGTTTTCGGACGTTTCGTTCTCAACCGATCCATAAACAGAGGTTCATTAATCGTAGCGAGGGTCTGTGTCGTACCATTACCAGTTCCAGCTCGGTTCCGTTAGAAGGCATCGGGTAATCATAGCGAGGGTCTGAATCTTTCCAGCAGTGGATTTAGGGCTTCCGATGATCTGCTACTGCGTAGGTCCATACATTTTTTAGGACCTCATCCTCGAGGACCTCATCTTTGAGAGGACCTCGACCTCATGTTCACAGCCTCCATAGCGTTGGCTGTTAGAGTAATGCGTCACGCTAGAGGTTAAGAAAATATTATGAAAAAAAATTACCAACATAACCATAATTAAGATAAAAATTGAACATGACATCAGAAACGTGAAAGAAATTACAAAAGTGTTTGATTGGAGAAACTGAATATTAATTACAGCGATGTTAGTGAGCATTACTGGAAAAGCCCGATTCCTGAGTATCTACAGTTCTACGGCTCAGGGTTTTCAAATAAAGGTCGTAAAGCAGAAATAAATCTATAATTTTAAATATGTTTTTTTCTTCGTTCATTAGATGATTTTGAAATACAAAAACATTTATGTATATTTTTTTAAACACCTTAATGCCGGGATCGACGAAGCGTATTCTGAGGTGTATTCTTGATTTGTGGTTTGTGGGACCACGCTGTACTATGAATGATTTTTTCAGATTTTCCTGATGAATTGATCTGTCATCTTTAATTCTTGTATCTTTTTTCAGATTTTTTAATTTATTTCATAAAAGAATTATAAAACTACATCCTCAAAAAGGAGCGAGTAACATGATTTGGTCGTTTCATTTGAACAATAGAAAACCGAGTCGTGTGATGACTGTGCAACGAAGAAGTATTCCATGCCTTCTTACATTGTATCAATCCTACCTTTGTCGAAACCGTGCAGCCCCTCACAATCCACACAAAAGGCACATGAAGATGTTTATCGTGCCCGCAGGCGCAACCTTACCGTCCGGCCCGGTCAGTCACTTCCGATCGGGAGCCATTTACCTTCCATCCGGGAACTCCAAGTCCGGTTCCGTCTGGCACGGCCGCCCCGTGCCCGAGTGGAGGTTTCGAGTTGAGCTTTCAACGCTTCCCGCTTCTGTTTCCTGCTTCCATTTGTGTTCAATTTCCGCTTCCGCCCGGGAAAGGGAAGAATGGAAAGCCCACCGTGGCATGCGATTGGATCGGTAATGGTCATCGGTATTACGTGCGCTAGTTCTGGAGTCCTCGGTGGCGCGGCGGTTTCGTTGCGTCATTGATCCAAACAAAAAAAAACCCCTTGAACCTGGGAATGACCCGGGCAGCAATTGTTTGCCTGTCTGTTTGGAATGGGAAAGGTTAAAACACTCTGTAAAATGTATGGCTCTGTTAGACCAAATGTGGCATTTATTCCAGGAATTTAAGTAGAACATCCGTTCAAACATCCAAATGAACAGAAAGGCAAAGAAATCCTGCAGTGGATGAGGACTTTAAAGAAGTAAAGTTCTGGTACGTTCGTGTTGCCAGAAGCGGAAAGAAGGCTAGAAAAAAACAATCAGTCTTTTCGGTTTGATTTGGGGCTTGTTTTTCTTCGCATTGGTGCCAATACCCAGCGGACGAGTCCCAGGCTTGGCTCACTTCCAGGGCTGAAGTAACTTGCAAATTGAAAGATACGATGCTTGTTACACCAGCGATGGAGGCTTTGCTGGTGAGGATGATTGGTGCCAGCCAGGGATGACTGACCCGTTAGCAGTAGCTGTCCGTTCAGCGGGCGGTCTGACAACAACACCGACCAGCTAGGCACCCTGTGGCAGTTCGCACCATGTGTCACGAGCGCCGAGCGCCATATCTTGCCGCCTTCGAATGGCAATTATCTGTGATTGGAAGAATAAACATTTCCTCCGAACAGCGTCTCTTGATCCGTGTGGACTTTAGCCAGCTTTTAATGCTCGCAAAAACTTGCGAGGCAATGGAGAACAAGGTTCTCCAAAATATTGACTAGATTTAACAACTTCTACAAACCGGTTCTGTTCCCTCTTACCGTTTCCAACCGATCGCCGGAGAGCAGAATTGGATCCCTAACGGGGAGTCATGTTTGTCCTCGTTAAGCATTATGTAAAATGCATCCTTTTCCTACCCGCGCCCCTAGACCTGCATCGCAACTTCCTAGATCTCGCCCACTTTTTTTTTTGCCTTGCGTTTTATCACGTGCACCGATCCATTTAGCAATCGGTGAGTTGCTAGTTGCAATTTGCAATCTACTGCCTTTGCTTTTCCAGTTCCTTTCCCGGTTTGTTTTTTTTTTTTCTTGCGAATAAGTTTACCGTATCCAATCGAACCAACCAACTGCTTCTGCCGTCCGTCTCGTGCCCCCTTCGCCGAATGGCAAACAGTTAAAAGTGAGATTCTTTTTCTTCAACAAGTGCCCGCGAGGGGCGGTGTGGTGTATGGAAACGGGGTGTACTATTACTCAGAACACAAACAAGCTTCATCGTCCTGGCATCTCGAGATGGTTTCCGGAAAGGGGCGACAGTACAAAAAAATAATGGTAAAAGATTCTCGACCAAAGCTACCTGCCGATGTCCGGAGCTCGGCTCGGCTGCAAAGGCTTCCGCAGAGGTTTCATATTTACTGTTTGTTTTCTGTGTGCGTTATGTTACCGGGGATCTTTGAAGTTGTTGGAACAGTTTCCTGCAGAGAGCGAAGATTTGTAACGGGAATAGTTCTTAGAAGAAGCTTTAGAAGAAGGGAAGCTGGAAATGGAAAGTGTATTTTAATGCTTCTCCATAACGTCGTAAGACCTCTTCCTATAATATTGAAACGTTTCCAAGATGCATAAAAATAGAGTGTGATAGCTTATTCGTGAGAAAATGTGATATAGCTATTTGACAAAACAATAGATCCTTTTGCTACGGCAACGATTGATCTTGAGCGTTCACGTATGAGTGCCTCCGATTGTGAAAGAAGAACTGTTTGCATTGAATCTCGAATGACGTTTACAACTTGCGTTTGATGTGCATGCTTATGCTGCAACGTAGCAGGCAGTACGAGAAACGAGAGCCCTTCTAACCACCGACAGATAAACGGAAATACCTTATATATAGCGTATAAAATCCGTCTTCCGTGCCGGGCCGATGGGAAAGCATGTATTTTGCAAAGAATCCGACCCGAAGCGAGGAAACGGTTCCATGCCTTTGAACGGTAATAAATTGTCGTATTTTATTGCAAATCTTGTTCTCTTTTTCTTTTTATCCTTTCCTTTAGTGCATCAAACGATTACAGAAAACACAGCGATGCAGTAAACAAACAAAGGGCCACCGGAGGCCAGCGGAGCGGCACCGGCACCGGCACCTTAGAGAAAGAATTCAAATATTGATCGTCACATACGCGAGCTTGGCCCACTTGTCTGTTGGTTTTACGATCTCGCAAGCAACCATAGTAGCAAGGATGCATTTTAATGCATCGCGAAAGCTCCAGCATCAGTAACGATGGAGTGGCGTATCGTTACTGATTGTCTTTCGGCCGGAGCTTATGGGGTGGGTTTGTTTATGGTCAAAGTAAATTATTTCCCAAACCCGTAGCTCGTTTGAGAAGTGATGCCGTTGGTCCGTGGCGATAGTGAAACATTGTTGGTGATGGGTAGTAAAAATCGAAACCATTCAAGTGTGAATCGATCGTTGAGCTGGTTGGGAAAGTAGTATACTTTTTATTGGTGCTGTGATGTTGTGACACAGTTGGGAAGAAAGTTAAAAGGAGTTCCTTTTGCTAGGAAAGTATGAAGAAGAAGCTCTGGTTTTAACTGTTTCTCTTTTGAGATGTTATTTAGATGGTGTAGTACTGCATATCACTACCGATGGAGACGCCTAGTATCTTAACTAACACCACGTGGCGGACATGAAGCTGAAGGAATTGCTCCATACAAATTTTGAATGAAAGCCACGTGTAAAGACATTAACAACACGTTAGTTTTCCTTTAATTATTTTACAGGTTTTTATACTGGAGTAGAAATTTACAGATAGATATTTTCACTCGCCTAGTAGTGAGCCTGTGACAGGAAGATGATCGCCTGAATGGCTTTGGATAAGGTGGTAACTTGCATATAAATTATTCCTTTGAAAAGAAAGTAGTGCAACTAGCTATATACAGAGTCTGCCAAACTGTTTTATAAAAATTCTATAAAATGAAAACTACAAGAGATATTCTCTAAACTAAATAAAAGGATAAAAAATAATTTCAGTCATATAGCCATGCACTACCCAATGCGATCCAATTTTCGATTGCATTTTGAACTGTGTGTCCACTATCGGCTATGGTATCGCAAATGTTGTTGTTCAAAGTTTCGTTAGTTTGTGGTTTGTTGATGTAACATTGCTCTTTAACGGAACTAATAATAATCCCCACTAATAATAATCCAAATCCAAATGTGTCAAATCGCAGATCCTTGGTAGTCATATTCTTTATTATGATCCAATGATCTGACACCACTGTGGCCAGACTCGAAATAACCGGTGGTTTAAAATAAAAGTAAAATGGCGGATCCTGTACAATCACTCTAGACGTTTAATGTGACATAATCCTATATTAGAAGCTTATTCTGCCACTATAATTAATTCAGTTGTTTTGTAAATGTAGCGTCTATAGAATTAGTGCATTTTATTGCTAAGGCGTGGGTCTATGAAAATGTTGCGGGAACACGCAGAGATATTTTTCTTTTTAACTCAACAAACATCGTGCGTTTAAATAAAAAAATCAGATAACTATTATGTTTCGATAGTTTCGCAACATTTTCTGCATGAAAATAATTTGAAAATGTTCCCGCAACAAATAAATAAATTTGTTTCTCATGCAACAAAAAATGTACTGTCAACAAAAAGTGACAGTTCGTCCATACAATTCGGCAACAAATGTTGCCGCAACATTTTCATAGACCCGCGCCTAAAGGAATATTTTACTTAGTATATTTCTAGGCCTAGATATTAAAAAAGTTCGATGTGATTCGGACCCATTTGATGCGTCTTCCAATACAGAGGACAGACTCTTTTATAAAAGCCACTCTAACAGAGATACATTTGTAAATATTCTCAGTGACTTAAGTATTAGGGGTGACACCGTTGTTCAAATCATGTTCATATGACTTGTTTAATTTTTTATTGAAAATAGTCGTTGAGCAATAAAAACATCTAGTCTAAAATGTGTACTGTAATGGCAGTTAAAACACAAAATTAACTTAGATGAGCATTTTCAATCAAATCTGATTGATCCATCAAAAGACACTGGTGTGTTTTTGAAAATCCAGCTTTGTGGCCTATATTTAAGAGACAACGATAGCTAAAGCTGGTCATAAATCGGATCTACTCTGCGCTCTGAAAACTGACACAAATCCGACTCTCTTATAAGCCAACGATGAAATCCTTTCCAGTGACGTACCGATGAGCCTCCGAGCGGGGCAGAACACGGTTGAGTGTCGAATAAAACTCCAATCATTTCACACCACTTCCAAAGCCTCCCGTAAGAAACCTCCTACACATTGGAGATTAATTAGTCTATTTGTAAAACCCTTGCGCACGCCGTCATGACCACCGCCAGCAAGACCTTCCTTCAATGTTTTCCGTTCCAATGGTTAGATTTCGGATCAATCTTGCTTTTCCACCTTCTCTTCCCACGGAACGTTAATGATCTGTCCAGTGTTTTTACCCGGCCGCCGGTCGATCCGTCAATCAATTAGTGGAGAAAATTAAATCCCATCCCCTTTAGGGTGCGAGTGGACCGGGCGCCCTACGCTCACGAGGAAAACGTGCCGTTCTGATGGACGTGATGATTTATTTTCCTGCAGCTTCTACGGCTTGCTCCAGAGCCGGAAGCAAGCCGTGTTTGCTGGGGTTGGAGAAAAGATAAAAATATATTTACCAAAAATATCAGCACACGCTCAGCACCGAACGGCTAGTGCTGTGCAGTGTCGCCGAAGTGTGACATGAAACGTTTGCCGGATGGATTATGGCCATGGTTTGGAGCAAAAGACGAAAGAAATGTCTTCCATCAAACCGTAATAGAAAAGGAACGAACTCGGTCAGCTTGTAACCGCGCTCACCAAGACGTTAATTAACAGCAGTCAGTGTCGTAAAATTTTCAATTAAAGCAACACAAAAAGCTCTCCAAATTTTAAAAAATAATCATCGAGTTTTATTATGCTCTCCTTTGCTCCCCCCGAAACATTTGTCGGATTTGCTGGACACACGGATTGCAAAGGGGCAAGGAACATTATTGAGCAGGCTTTCATTAAGGTTGGAGGTAATGCGGGAGTGATAGTGTAGCTTGTCACTTATTGCATGCTGAACGGTCGCTTATTGTTTGGGACTCAAAACGGGACTACTGGTTCATCGAGTAGGGAATGGTAGTAAACCCAGAAAAATAATTAATTAGAAGAAAAAAAACATCCAGGAATGACGCTCGATGAGGCTATATAAGTTGAAGCCCAAGAAATTTTAAAGGTTCTTATAAGTACTCCTTAACATGCATCGCCATCTTGTGAATGAAAAAAAAAACATGAATGTTAAGACTATGTTCTCCATCCATCCATCCATTACCATCTCTATTTTCTTATCCTCTCGGTGTTCCTTAAAGAAACGTTCGAATTTGATGACCCTTTGGTTCATGTTTATTTATATTAGTAAAATTTACTGAACACGGCTTTTTTCTTCCTATTTTACGTTTCAAAAGCTTTTTATTTTTAACTAAAACTTGTCTGACCGAAAACTTGTGTATTATACTTTCTTGTGATGACGAAAACAATGATGAAAAACATGTTAAACTTAATGAACTTTACGGCTTTATCGGAGGTCTGTATTTCCTAAAACTCTTCCCTTGATTTACTTTGAATCAGACTGGTAAATTCTTACCAAGCTTCAACATTTTTAGTCGGATATGATAAAAATATTGGTAAACGAAATAAATAATTTAAATCATGTTTCGTAATTTGAATAAATTTTTTTATTTTTTGTAGACGTCTATTAATGCAGCGTAAAAAACTGTGCAATTTTATTCAAAAAACCAAGCAGTTTTGAAATCATTTTACCGAAAACAAGAACACTGTCTGACGTGATTTGATCGAAATAAAATATTAATATCGTATCAAAGTTTGAAGTCAACAATAGCTCACCATATATTTTTTTATTTCATTCAAGTATTAGTCACAAAATATCAAATTTTAAAATTTTTGATGTATTTGTCTATTTTTATCTCATACCAGGATTCATCTACGAGATTTTCATTTCCATTTTTATTTTTCCCCTTAATATGAAATTTCTTTAGCTCTTCAAAATATTTTCATGATTATAAACAGCAAATTGGCATTTCACCGCCAAAGTTAAATCAATGAGGAGAGATCAGGCGTCGTACCCATTAATGTTAGTGAATTTATATCATTTGTATAAATATCTGTTAAATTCGAAAAAAATATCTAAACTAAACTCACTCCTATCGCATACCTGGTGTCTCCTGTCGTTTAAGGCGGCATGTGAGGCAATGATGTAGAATAATGATTTTGAATTTCTGCAGCTAATTTACAATTTTTAGCTTTGGCATAGCAAAACTAAATCTATCGTTGAAAAATTGCGAAATCTTATACTCCTTATGCCAAACTAAAGCCTCAATAGATCTCATAGTTTCACAGTTTTACCGTGATTGATATTTCTCCCCATGTTCGTTTCATTTTGCAAAAGGTCTATTTTGAATGTTGAAATATGACGAAGTCGACAAAAAACTTATTTCGAACCAATGAATAAACCAGATTGCGCTGACAGTACTGGGTACTGGAAAGTTAAGAAACAGATGAAGAAATCGTATAAAATTAGTTTTTTTCCTCCAAAAACATTTCTTCTATATTTGATTCCCCTTTTCAATTGGGGAGACATGTCAACGCCAGACCGGAAGACCGATTATCTCACAAATGTTGCTCATCAATTTACCGTTCGGTAAAAGGTTTCCCGATTGTCTTCGTATGGTCATTGAATCAGTTTTTCTTTCTCGGCCAAACCATGCATTCGTGAAGGGGAAAGTTTACCTTTTTGCCCTCTCGTTAGTATACGTCCCTTTGCGGAAGGGACTTGTGCATATTAATATTCTACCGATTGAAATCCCTCGTCCGATCGGAGAGTACCGGGCAGGTTCCCCGAAAACTATTACGTATCAATTCCAGCTGTTCCTGGACTCCCGATGAAAAGAAGGTTTCATGGACTTTTTTCCTGCTTTACTACAGGAAATTGGAGTTGGTCTGTTGACAGTGGTGCGCTGGACTGAGAGAGGACGATTTTGTTCTTTCGTTCACAAAAAAAAAAACACCTGCAGTGGACAAGGGACTAGGATATAGTTTCTTGATGTGGTTGAAATGAAAATCATAAATTTGCCTTTCACACTCTTGGATCCTCGGCCACAACGCGTGAAATATTAGACATTCCGTAGCCCATAAATCGTACCACAGTTCTCGGGCTCGTTATCAAAAACCCCAAAACCGTCTTGATGAGCCTTTTGCCGAAGAACAACCCGTGGATGAGTAAGGACATTTTAGGGGAAATCGACCAGGAGCATTCGCTTTTAGACGCCTTTTAACCCTTTTCATTCTATCATTGGAGCTTAAAGTTTGCTGGACAACTGGTCCCCGTTGCGAGAGAGATGACACTTCCGGACAAAAAGTGGGGCTCAATTTAAACAAAACACCATTTTATATTTGCAGGCCGGGCTAAGCATGGGCAGGTTTAAAATAATCGAAATTTATTTCTATCATATCTGTCAACTGTTTGGTTGTGGGAGGTAAAACGAAGCAAGATTTATGAATTTGTGTGCCCAAATAGTGTGTTCTGTATTTATGGTGCTACTTTTTTTTTTGTTCGGTGCAGGTTAGGGTTACGCTGACCCAAGCAACCTTCCAGCCAGATCCACCGTACGAAATAAAGGCCGGAAGCCATTTTGTGGAAAAGTCTGTTTCGGTTAGCAATGGTGGTTATTATTTGCTATTTTCTTTACCTCTGTGAATTGGTGCAATTTTTCTCTCTTTTTATTTTTCCACTACTCTACCCGGTGTATTGAACAGTTTTTCCTCTTTTTTGCCCTTATAACGTTCTACGTCAGCTGATCCGGCCGGGGTTGCGTACTGTTGTTAGGGAGCATTGCGCTCGCTTGCAAACAAAAATACGGCCTGATATTGCGTACACGGGAGCGTTTGGAAAAAGCGCACCGAACAACGCAGCCTTAATCCGATTGTGTTTGCGATAATTTTCAGGAAATATTAAGCTGACAGTGGGCGACGAACCGGGCCCGGAAATTGACCAATCCAACGGGGAGAGGTGTTGGGAACGGTCACGGTCGATTCTGTTCACTCTCCTGTTCGGCTGCGAAAAACACATGTGAACACATTCCGGAGGAAATATTTCGGGCCGCGGACGCAATTTAGATGAATTATGTTGCAACCGGCCAGGGTGTACCCGGTTTGGCGAAGGGAATAGAGGTGCACAATAAATAAATAAACACAACCCACCGGAACGCGTGATCGAACGGCGCATATTTCTGGTAAACAACAGTGTACGAAAGCAGACCATTTCATTTATTGGGATTGGTTACAGTCCGGGGCACGGCATGGGGTGGTTGGATATGGTAATGCAGGTAACACGCTCACCAACACGGAGCTAGGGACAAGCGGTTAAGCCGCCATACAGCAAACAGAAACACAATCGCTTCTTTATCCTTTGATTGATCGTGTAACTGTTGAAGGGTTTGGTGTGTGCGATGGCGTCGGTTGTGAGGGAGGTAGGTAGGTGATACACCGCTCTCCAACAAACAAATAAAACTAAAACGGTTCAGTGTTGGATAATTCGATAGTATAGTGCTTACTTTAAGTTACGTTTCCATAAAAACCCCCATCAAAACGGTGTACAAAATTCGTATCAATTAAAGCTTTTCAATAAAAATGAATTTCCTTACCACTCATCACCTTTGGTAAGTAATAAATTAAAGAGGAACTGCTGTCTGTGGAATTCTTTCGGGGAAATTTTTAGTTTGTAGAGAATAGTCTGTTACCTATTATGATGCAACGAATGGTTCTAGGTTTGTTTCTTGTTTTCTCACATCATTTTTCCTAACAAATTTTATTCTCAAAATTTATTTTCTTAAATCGGTAAAGCTTCTATTTCACCTTTTTAAATAAGACTTTCGATCGATATCAATACAATAAGACTCTTCGATCGATCCCAATACATTTGTAGCTCGCATAAGAGTCGTATCACATAAGAAAAATATTTTTTTGATAATATATTTTACTTTCACACGAAAATATTATAATATTCTGCCAAAGCACGATGGAGGCTAATATTGCTACAATGCGCTGCAACAGATTCACTATATTTAAGCTGAGTTAATTCATTAGATATTAAATCCACATCAGAAAAATATTGAGTATTGTAAAAGATGGTCAATAACTCTCATAATATTGAATTTTATATCGAATGTGTAAATGATATACACTGCTTTTCCCAACATATAATACAAATTTTTGAAAAATATATATAATATATTTTTAAAGAAATATAATTTCGAGCAAACCCATTAAGAAAGCATCAAGAAACTTTTTTAATTTAATTTATTGCATTTATGAAACGCTTTCAGCTATACCGTAATGCTGCAGTTAAAGATCAAAGGTGATTTTTTTCTGTAGACTTTTGATGGATTGTACAATTATCTAAAAGACATTTGGTAAAAAAATGTCAAAGAAAAAAAGAATACCAAAGTTACATTGATTAAAGTAATGGAAATAATATTGTCGTCGGAAGTTTTTTTTACCAGGAATAAAGACAAGTGATTTACTAAAATCAAATAGAGAAGAGTCTTCATTAAACGTGAAATTTTGGGTCATTTTTGGTATGCTTTCCAAGAGTCGTCGATAGTTTCACTAAGTATTTCCAAAATAAGAGTAGTACGATGTCTATGTCGTAAATATTCCAGGAATTGGAGCTCTAGTATATTTTTTTATTTCCTTAGAAGCCACCAAGCTGTTATTCTTAAAATTAAGTGTTCACAATTCATAATGGGGAGTACATTTCTTTTCCTCAGTCATGGATAGGCTCCTTACCCAAGGTGTAGTCGGGCATTACGTTCAAAATCAATCCTTATCCAGAGATTCAATAATCGCAGCGAGGGTCTGTGTCGTTCCAGCACATGGCACTTAGATTTCTGTAGGCGGTCATAGCGAGTGTCTGTATCGTATCAGCAGTGACTTCGGGGCTGTTGGAGCTCTAATATTTGACAGCGCAAATTATAGAATAGGATTAAAGCCGTTAATATACCCAAGTTTGCTAACAGAGCAACGCGTGAACTATCATCGTGTTGGGTCGTCTCAAGACTGTTTATAAAATAAGTTGTACACGTGCAGTTCGCCACATAAACTGTACTCTAAAAAGTTAACAATATAATTATAACTTACCCAAAGTCATGCTTAATGAATATAGCTCTTGTCATTGACACAAGTGAAAGGGTAAATTTTGGATAATATTAGAACAAGTTAATCTAACAATTGAATGATTCAATGCCAAGGCCATTTAGATACGCCATATAATAAATGTAAAGTATCGACCATGCTGAACGTATTAATAACATAACGAATCACTTGAGGGATGTACCCCTTAGGCAGCAGCTAAGTCACGTAAAGGATTAGGAAAGCTTTGCCTCTTCATTTTACAAACGTTTTATACTGTCGAATGTAGCATTTAAGCTTTCTCTGATATAATCCACTGGTTAGGCCTTCATCTAGGTGGTTTACACTCACTGAAATAAATCCTACCAAATGTCTAGAGTTGGAAGACTTTTGCTTTGATCCATATTTGTCAGCTTCTAGCACGATAATTTACTAAGTTTTCGTGAGTAATATTGACATTACACGGGAAATGGTCCACGGACTAAAGATAAGTGAATGCTAGAAAATACTCGAAATTTTGGGAGCTTTAAGGAAAAGCTAAGGGGCTTTTGAAATGGTGCAGAAACCTTTGGATCTGCCCCCGGGTAGTACTTCTTCCTAATGAAATTGTAATGTCAGCTAGGAGATTACATCCCCAATACTTACATCTTGGAAGAAAACAACTTTTATTTAAAAAAAAATGTTACAAGGCAAAATAACGCTAGAAAATGCTTTGTTTAAAGTACTTGCCCACTGCCTAGGTCATGTTCCGTAGTGAAACATCTTTGTTGAACCAATTAATTAGGTTCATTGGACTACGCTAATTAAATCCTAATTGGTACGCAGCCCTAGGGGCATTTTGTCTTAAATAGTTTCCACAGTCTTCTCGAAGCCTTTAAAGACGAACTGTATCAGCAAGCAGCCCAGCCCGGAAGAGTTACCAATCCGGAAAAATCCTTCGCTTTATACGCTTCCCGTGTACGCGCGTGCCGGTTTGAAAGCGCATCCATTTATACCGGTACATCCGGACAAAATCCACCACTTTTTTGCTAACACGTATTTTAAACGCCTCTCCACTCTCCTGTTGCACATCCCCCCTCCCCCCATCCCTCTTTTCACCTGAACCGAGTGAGGGAACGAACTGAAAAACACATAAATTCGATGTTCCTGTCAACTTCCGACAGACAGACCGGAGCTACCGGCGGCTGGTACCGGGTGTGTTGCCTCGCGGTGATGCTTGTCTGGTGCACAATGAGGTACAATCGGTTCGACACAATCGGATCCACGGAAACCAACGTGCCACAAATGCTCGCTACTAGTGAAAAAGGGGGAGGGAGGAGGGATGGATGTGAAAAAAAAGCGGACACGTGTATGCAACCGTTGCTGCGTCCATCCGGTATCCGGCTGGCGGCGGTACGGGTACTACACCGCCCGTTCCGACCGACCGGACTCGCGAATCCCTTCCCGAAGCTTCCGGAACAGGGGAATGAAATTTTCATTTGCACAATTGTTCAAACATCAGCGCAAATCAAATCAATTAAAGGCCAATTATTATCACACACCCGCGTACACGTGTGCACATGCCGTTTCGGGGCAGAACGCGCCGGAAAACATATCGTCATCACCGGAAACACCTGCTCCACCTGCTAGTGGGAGGGAGAGGCGCCCGTCGAACTGGAAACCCTTAGCAACAGACGTCCGGTCTGTGTGTGTGTGTGTGTGTCTATGTGTGCCGTACGGATGGAAAATCGAATCCATTTTCATTGCCTGCTGGGTTTCGGCTCACCATCCAATCACGGAAGCATTTCACAACAGTGCCGCAGCTCATGATTTTTAGCAACTCTCCCGGACGGATGCGATGCTGATTGAAAGGATTTATAAAGTCCCCAAAGGTTGGTGGAATGGGAACAGGAAAGGGGAATGGCGGTCGGAATGAACCATCCTTCTCCGCCCACCCTCATAAGTAGATGTACTCTTATGCATTTCACGAAATGGCACAGCGTGTGGGACGCTTAATATGAGTCGATTTATTTTGCACCGATCATCCCTGATGAGTTTCGGCGAAAATTCGGCACCGAGCAGACCGAGTGGCATCCCGGAGTCGCCCTCCCCCCGGCTCCCAGCGCGCTAGCGAGACACGTCGCCTAGAAACAATGGCGTTTTGATGAACGGGTCGCACACTCGGACCGGGTTAGCGTACTGTACCGCATGCGTGAAATTAAGAAAACATTTGCTGCCATTTCATATTCGGATTCAGTATCCTGGTGGTGGGGGAGGGTGGGAAGAGGTTGGGGACAGGGTTGGACAGGTTTTAGACAGTGCTAGTATTCTTCCGTATTATTGACCTGCATCCCGGTATTGACACAGCCCATTGCGAACGGAAGTGCGGAGTGCGTCGGAAGGACCTTACCGTATTGTACGAGCTTCCCGCTAGCACCTGCCAACCGTATCCGTATTGATTGATGGTTGATAGTCCGCTGTGTAGCCGTGGAAGGGAGGGGGGGGGGATTGTATTTTTGCACCCACCGGGAGCACCAAGGATCATGGATTTGTGTAGCCATGAGTGTGAGCACGTGCTCATCTAATCAATTAAAATGATCCCCACCGAAATGCGCAATTCGTTCCGCAATTAATGGACATGGACAAATATTTGGCTGCGCTGGGAAAGCAAAAAGCAAAGAAAAAAGAGAGCAAAGGGAGCATCGCGTATCGCTAATTAGTGGTGAAATTTGTTTTCTAGTGCCCGCATTCTTTTGTCGCGTGCGGCAAGGATGGGGGAAGGAATGTATGAAACAGCGGTACGGAACATCCAATTTGGGGATATTTAATTTTTAACGGGTAGAATGAGAGGTAACTGCTGGGATGGCGTGTTGGGTATACTTGTACCATTGGTGTGTTTTGTAAAATTTGTCCTGAAATTATGAAAAAAAAAACTTGAATGTTTTTAGCATAACAAGTGAATGTAATCACTTTGTTTTACTAGTTTTACTGCGTAGTAACGACCGATCTGCCAAAAAAAAAAAACAAAACAAGTTGAAAAACTATTCGAATTTCAGTGAACAAAAATTAAAAAAATAGATGAAAAGATAACGAAATCAAATAAATCCAATTTGGAAGTAATTTTAACCAAACAATTCAGTCACGCAATGTAAACGGAAAATGACATGCATTTTTGAAATGAAGCAAAGCAGATTATGGCACGCTAAGGTGATGTTTTATAGATAATTGAGCATACACATTCGCAGGTTGCTGGATCAACAATTTTCATCTCATTGTCCAACCTCTGTTTTTTTCACGACTAGTTAATTTTTTTCTAATTATTGTAAGTTTAGAACAGCATATACTAAAACTATGCCTCTGAGGCATGAACTCTGTCCAAATCTGACGTAACCCTCTTAGCCGCGTTCGAGAGGAAGATGCTCTGGAGGTTTGTTGGCCCCATACGTGAGGAGGGACAATGGAGGAGCCGATACAACGACGAGCTGTACGAGCTGTACAACGATCTCTCCGTTGTGCCCGATAAGTAAGTAAGTATACTAAAACTAAGCTTAGTTAATATTTAAAAAAATAAATATAGGACTTATTCAAGATATTTTTTCATAGGCAAAGAGTTTTCAAATCACGTAATAATTGTTGTGCACATATTTCAATTGGTGTTAAATTTATAAAAAAAAAAATCATACAATGTTTAACTGAAAAAATACATATTAAATTTAGAAAGAATGCTTCTGTGTATGACTTATGTGAATGCTGTTTAGAAAATGATGCTGCTCTAATTAGAGTCAAATTTTATTTTTTATGGGGCCGTCTGGTAGCGGAAGAGCCTTTTTGACTGTTTGTAAAAATATATTTACTACAATTTTATAATCTCTTCTTGAGCTGCAAATAGAGAGATAAAGAGATCAGTTTCCTAGTATAATTTGCAAGTTCAAATAGGAAAAAAAAAGAAAACAGAACAAAACGTATATTCTCTCCTTCCTTTTCTTATTTGCATAGAAAATTCCTACACATCACTTCCAGGGCGATAGCAACGCGTAATCTGCAGTAAAGAAGGATTTGGAAAACGATCACTAAACGAACGTGAAAAAACGAACAAGTAAACTAGTTTTTCTTCTTTTCTATTTCCTTTCCTAGATCCTGTATTCTCTTCAGAACTCCTAAAATTAATCAAAACATTTTGATTTTAAGTCATAATAAACAAATTTATCAGAAAAAATGGCGTACGAATATTTCAAGCAGCGAAAACTACTTTTTGCGGCTCTTCGATGGCCTATATAACGCGCCAAAGAGTTAATTCCCTTTTCGCTGTGCAATCCCTCTTTCCCGTCCATCGTTCCACCCGACCAACCAGTTAAATTGTTGGCAATTATTAAAAGTACCCTTCAACTAAATGCTTTCATCAATATTCATATTCCACCCGTTCGCGTGGGCTGCTGGTGTATTGTGCCCACATTCCTGCCTCTTAGCCGCTTTCGCGAGTGAGATGTGAAATCTAATCTCCTTATGCGCCAGTGTGACGAGGGCGCGGTGTTGCGAGCCTGTTGCGTTTGCACGGATTGCCTCCGTCCGCACCCGAAACGTATGGGCACTCAATATTCATTCAAAATCGGGTAGCAAAATTAATCTGATTCCCATTTTGCTATTTTAGTAAAGCGCCCCTCGAGAGTCGCACGGGAAGGGGGGCTCGGCGAAAATTCGATAACCAAAATATAGGCAACGGTAGCCAAATCTGAATATAAATCCGTGAGAGTTTAAAATCAAACCAACGAAAAGCGAAATCGGGCCACAAATAGGCAGAACAGAAGAGGCAAAAACAATCGTCGGTGTACGGCAGCGGGTTCCTCCCGTTTGCAAGGATCAGGCAATCGGTTTAGACCGGTAGAATGGAAATCAGAGTGCAAAAGGGTGTTGAAGCAAACGACAAAAAAAAAACCTAGGGAAGTGAACACCACCCTTTTGTGTACGGGTGAGTTTGTGTGAATTTGCCCCGTTATTTTTCATTTTAAATATTTACAGTAAATCTCATGAATTTAAAACACCTCTCGCTCTCCTCGTGCAAATCGTTTGTGAGTGTTTTTCCCAGATTTGTTCATGCGGGGAGCGAACGAGAGCAAAGGGGGATGCGAAAGTGGGAAAAACTAAAAATGCCCCGCGTATCTCATTTTCCGGTTGAGCTTGTGTTATGTTAAAATAGTTTTTTTTTGCTACCGTTTGTGCAGTTTGCACCGTTGCCTTGTCGCGTTATCGGCGGATCGTGTGGATAGAAAAATAGGAAGCGGGCTGAAAAATTCGTTCAAATAAAAATCCAGGCCTCAGTGTGGTTTAATATTGTTTTTCTGAACGTGGTCTCTCTTTGTATGCTTCAAACAGTCAGGGTATGGCAATTTTAATTTGTATTTATGTTTTATCTGGCGTTTTTAAATATATTTTATTTGTTTCGTTTAATGTTTTCCCTAGGAAATTGTTTTAGATTTCAAATGATTTTATTTACTTTTATGCTTTTATTAAATCGCTTTGATAAAAGCGCCTGAACCGTCTGGAGCCGTCCGGAGCCATCCGAAATCGTCCGGAGCCGCTAATAAGCAGCCGGAGCCGTCCGGAGCCATCCGAAACCGTCCGAAGCCGCTAGTCTGCAGCTGGAGCCGTCGTAG
>KB672273.1:0-14078 GCA_000349105.1 Anopheles epiroticus | reverse complement strand
GGCTCGCGGCCCACCGGGCTCTTGGAAGCGCAATTCGCTCGCTGTGGAGCTACCGCTCGCTCGCCGCTCATCGAAGTGAGCGCGAGCTGATCGCTCCGCTCTTTGTTTGCGTGGTGGTGTGCGCGAATTTGGCGTTTCTGCACGGCCGTTACGAGCGCGTGTTCATATAAATAGGGGGAGGGGCATAAGGTATCGTCAACGCATACATGTGAAGCAAACATGAGTGCTGCGAAAGACCGCTTTTGCTGACGTTTTAGTATAAAATCCATACGATTTAAGTCCGGTAGCGGGGTTTAGATCCCAAACGATCTGGGCCCAGGATCTCTGCACAGCGCCCGCAATTGCAATTGCAAGTGCAATTACCACCTTACTCCTGAATTACTAATAAAATATTTTCATATTTACATAAGGGGAATTTGTCTGTCTTCCCCTTACCCGTACATGAATATTTAACCAATAGACTAGGTCCTAATAAAAATAGTAATGCATCACACGTGCGTTGGTTGTCGTTAGTTACGGCTACATTATTTTTAATATATTGCGCGTACTTATTCCGATCTGCCAACCATCCTACGGATAAGTTGCATCTCCTTCTCCAACTTCACTTCCTTTCAATAGGTGTCACCTTTTTCGCACTCAAAAAAAGAACTCAATTCGCACTTGGACGCTGACGCGAGGGGTACCTCCATCGCTGACGGCTGCTCAGCCAAGACTGAGCGGTCGGGGAAGCCTCACCCAGCAGCAAAGTGGTAGTGGGGGAACCAAGGAACACGGCGGTGTTGCCAGATTTCGCCTAGCGCGTGATCCAGTGAAGTTGCAGCGTTGGAGACCTTACTTTATTGTCAGCCCTCGTATGTCTATTTCACAAGCTTTTTCTATTTCAAAAATAATGTTTAAGCTTCCAGATCAGTTTCTTAAAAGAAACCTATTTGATTTTGCTGCACGGCAAATTCGCATGCTCTATCACTTACTTAGCTCTGACAAAGCTGTGACCAAGTCCTTATCCCGTTTGTTTTTTACTTCCTAATGTCCCTCAAAGTAGTCCCTTTTTTATTCTGTTTATCTTATGTCATAGCAATCGCACACATAATGTAAGCTAACGACGTTAAATTATAATAAACAATAACGAATGAAAAACGTCGATTGTTCTCCTGTACAAGAGCCTGTACATTCACCCTCAACAACTTTTGCCCAATCGAACATTGTTACAGAAACAACGATTTGGGCGTATAAATTGCTTCACAATTAGCTTTCAACCAACAGACCGAGGAAGTGCTGTTGGTATGCAAACAACTAATGGGATTGTGTATAAAAATACTTTAGTGTAGAGTTCACCCAGTTTTAGATCACGTTGCCTAGTGACCTCCATCACAACGCCTTGCTGAAAGAATGGAATTAGACCATTGTCGGATCACTCGATACATTTTACGGTACACCCACAAACAACCGTCCTAAGAAACACTCTTTCGCTTCATCAACTTCAATCCCTCGTCAGACACTTGTTTGCAAAACAACTTACCATGGCAATTTTACTACTCGTAAATATTATCTGCTCTACCGTACTTGAGCAGCTCAATCTATGTGCACCGTCAACTACATTAGGTTCCTGGTTTTTAGCTGCTGCTTTAAGTGTATATTCGTTGAACTGGCAATGGCTCTAGAGGCTTTCCTAATAAGATGGTAGTACAGAGTTTAATGACGTATTTAAACTTTTGACCACCCTTGTACTAACGAAGTACGTAGTGCTTTTGCACAGGCATAAAAAGTAAATAAACTTAAGATCAGACCTATGTTTAATCATAAGAATCTTTGTTATTTAGTGGACGCGATATCAAATAGAAAAAACACAATAAGAATCAACCAGTATGCATTTTATTTTAATTTTTAAAGAATTTAGGAAGACTTTGACAACAAAATGAAACAATTGACGCATCAATTTTTTTATTCGGTAGAAACGGCCAGGCCGTATTGCTTAACACATCAATATAAAAGATGAACAAATTCAAGGGCAAATAAACACTCTTCATGGTTTAGTACTATTCTAACTTATCAAACGATTGCTTGTCCTAGAAGGAACTTTCGAAGGTTTCCCAACAAAATAAATAAGGGAAGTCCCAATGGTGTCTTTCTTTACCTTGATCATATAACTTTCCATTCGTTACTGGTTTTACCACTTCATAAGGCTTTCATTTCTTGTGTATGTCAATACAGTAGCAAGCGCTACATTTTGGACACTTGCATGCAGGCCGCTTTAAGATTTTTACAAGTTTTGTTAAAAAATTACGTTCATGGCCGAGTAATAGTAAAAAACTTCTGTAGAAATAAAAAAAGGCGTTTGAGGCATGACCAAGACCTACTTAAAAATATGGAGGTTTGGAGGATTGAACGTTTAAAGGCGGAGGTGGAGCTTAAAACATCGTAGCAAATCAGTATCTTTTCAGCAAGAAAAGATTGTCAACCATAATTTTGCAAGAATGCCAATAACTGAAACTAAAAGAGTAGATGCTACAGATATTATACAAAATATGAGATTGGAAAGAACAAAAATGCTCAGTCTGAGTTTTTTGTCTAGCGCAACATCAAGGCTCTTTTCTTTGACTTCCTAGTTTTTAAAGATATTTTTCGCTCATCTTCAATTGGTGATAAGTGAAAGAGAAAAATCTTCTAGTTATGGAATTTTTTTCTTGTTGACATAATGAATACAAGAAAACTGCTCAATTTTAGAATGTTTGGAGTTGAGTGATCAAGGCGAAATCTTCCGCTCCGCTTCTTATTATTTTTCCGTATAGTATGACTTTTCAGTAATTTCGAATTACATGACTATGCAGTCAGGTATGACGAGCTCACCAAGAGTGTTAGAGAAACAATATTTTCTTGAAAATTAGTAAAAAAAAAAGTAAAAAATAATTCATGAATGTGACCAATTTACAGGTGATCGAAATAAAGTGTTCACCACTGTAGAGGATTTAGAAGAACCATATGAAGAAAGCTTCTACAAAACATTAGCTGACTGCACGCGAGCCTCCAGAGTATGCCAATAGAAATTAAATTATATGAATATAAAGGGACCTAGTCATGGTAATGTGATCACCCTCGGTTTTTTTTAGCTGTTGTGTTTTAGAATACCTGCTGAAGAACCATGGAAGGAGGAAGTCGTATAGGGGTTTAGATTTAAATGAAACTTATTTCACTATTCAGGTTTCACTTACTCTTGACATTTTCATTGATATGGCTTTAGGATCAATTTGGTACGTCCGATGTATAAAGACTTGTTTAATATTTACTTTCTTAAGTGCAATATTAACTTACCGTTTCTACTGAATAGAAAACTTACGTAGTTAATGAACATGTGGAAGAAAGGAAATACAAATACAAATACAAATAACAATAAACAAATACAAATGAATTTATTTTTGAAAAAAAAAACAAAGTTCGATGGAGTATTGAGTTGTTTTTGTAAACGGATTCGTAATATTATAGTTTGAGATTTACAAAATTTAAAAATATAGCATCCTCGACTATAAACAATCAAACTTTATGACCAACAGTACAACAGTATGCATCAAGATTTACATTTTATAATTAGATATCATATAACCTGCAAAATTTGAGTGTGTGTTAGTTTTGTATGTACATTACAACAGGCCTGGATTATAAAAGGCCTGGAAACGAAACATTGAGTTTCAGTATGAGTTGAGGTCCGCGTGTGAGCAGGTTACTTATCAGACGTACATATTCTCCACTACTGAATAAGATAAACAAATATTTTAAACTCATGAAAATCGAATGAACTATTTTTTTTTGGTAATACTGAACCTATTTTCGATTTGTTAAAGTAAAACAGAACATAGTAATTAAAACTCTTTAAAGTTAAAATTTAAAGTGAATTCTGTGAAGATAACAACAAAAGTGTTTATATGTGACTGATTAAAGCGCTACTTTTTCTTTGATATGTTAATGGTGTAGGCCTGGTGTACGACTGAGCGGTGTATCGAATCCCATTCGGACCACTGATTTCGACTATCCTGTTATGGGTACACTAAGGCACAACAAGCCAAACAGATTAGTAGTTTGGTATGCTTTGAGCTTTTGTTGGTTGTTGTGGCAAGGTTGTTGTGCCGCTCAAGATTATTTAGTGTATACAGTAGATTCCCGAGTTACACGGTTCTCGAGTTACGCGGATTCGGAGATACGCGGTTTTGGAAATTTGACAGCTTCATGGGCAAATTGTACTGATTTGACACATAAATTGTCAAATGGAAAATAATTTAAATTGTTGGCAATGTTTTAAAATGACGAAACTAGTTAATTACATGGAGATTCTGTACAAATCCATTAACTAAACAATGAACGAGCTGAAAATATATTTTACAAACACAAATTACACGATTTTGACAGTATTTCCGCTGATTTTGGTTCGATTCGACTTACGCGGATATTCGAGTTACGCGGTTTTCTGTGGAACGAGTAATCCGCGTAACTCGGGAATCTACTGTACTTTCTTACTCAATGGGCGCTACAATCGATTCGCGGTCTTGGTCAGCTGTAACACATTCCGAAACCGCTCACGGTCTCGCGCTGTCGTCTGCCAATACGTTATCCCGACTTTGATGGTGAACGTCTCTACGCCATCTTCCCACCTCAGCTTAGGCCTACCGCACCTCCTCAGATCATTTGGATGGCCTAAAAGGAATAGAAATTCTTAAGTGTATATATAAGACAATTTTATTTGTGGCCTACATATTAGATTGTTTTAAAACAGCACGACATAAAATACCATAATGAACTACAATAGCAGAGATCGGTCTATGCACCAATCCGTGCACAAAAATAAAGTACTTTTATAATTGTTTAATGAAAAAAAAAATTTTGCTTTCAAAAGTTTAATGAGAACCACATGTAACGACTAGATTGAAAACTAACTTTTTAAAAATAAACTATTTAGTTATTTTTAAAGGAAATAGTAGTATTGAAGTGTATAACACAAAATAATTGTTAAAGAAATTCAAAGAAAAAACTCATTGCAGCTGCTGACCACTGCACAAGATTAGACTGTAACTCTTGTGCGTGTGACAACGGCTATTATGGATTTTTTAAATCAACGGATAAATTTTGTTATAGACATATTTTATGCTATTTAAAGGAAGTTAATGTTATTGGAGCGTTGCGGGGTTCATTATTACTTTGATCACCATCGGTATCACAATTTCATTTGCATTATTGTATGTTTTGTTTTCAGTGCAAAAACTGTCATTCTTTAGTTTTAATTATAGTTCATTTTCAACTATCATTCCAAATGTAGATTCTCAAATCTTTCTTGTTCGCTTAAGCTTATGAAAGTAACAATAAATTAAGCTGTCTGAAATGAATGAAGTGGCGACGAATTGTTGCACCGTTTGATTTTTGTATTTGCTACGCAGGAATGTGCGCGAAGAAAAAGTGATAAAAAAAGATGTACTTTGCTTCATACATTCAAAAAAAGAACGCAAAGTAGAAAAATGCTAATTTTGAAAGTGTGCGGAATTCTGCTTAACTCACTGTATCAGACAAAACCCAAGCAAAAATTTTCGAGGATAATATGCTCTGCCACCTTCCATTTATATAGCATGCTCTTTCACACTTATAGCTACAATGACGAGTGGTCATGCATGTTGATGAATTCACCCTCAGTGTAAAGCATGTATGTCTTTATATGCAACAAATGACATCAGTTCTTACAAAACATGTAGATTGCTCGGTCGATCTAACGAAGTGTTACCGAAGAAAGTCGCAATTAATTGATACATACCGTTTAAATGTGGCGCTGTCAATATTATTTAAAGGACATACAGGAAAGTATTTCATTAAATAAGATTTTCATATGAACCCTCGCTTCACCACAAAATGTGTCTTCTTTTTCTTTTTTAAAAAGCGCATCATCTGGATTGGCCCGCTGCTCAGAAGATTGAAATCTCACCATCAGCAATATTTTCTACTCGGGCCAAATATTGGAAGAGAACATTGTTTTCTAACACATGTGATATAACTCAGCAATAAATTGACGATTTTCACTTCCTCGCTTGTTTGTTTTTACTAAACATTCTCGAAAACATTGACGGATTCATCCAATTTCGAGGATGATGAACTCATCTTTGTTTACATAAAATGAACCTGTAGGTGTTCACCCAGATAGCTAAAAACTGATATACGACTCTTCTAAGACCGATATAAGGAGTCATATATCACTACGTAAAAGAGAACATGTAGCAGAAATTATAAAACCATGGTTCAAAAATTGGCTGTACCCTGGAGACAATGTCCGTTAAATTCACTCATTTTATCATGGCATCCCTGTATTTTTAACTATGTCTTGTCTCTCTCTTCTGGGACTTAGCGTTGTAGCGCTGGGTTGCTCTTTATTCATCCACAACCTTCCACACGTGAAATGTTAAATGAACACGAAGGTGAAATGTAAACAAGTAGTTGTGTGCGCAGCGATGCATTGTGATACATTGTGCAGTGATTTTATCTAATTTCAGGTTTGTTACAAAGATTTGTAGAACAAAATTAAAAGATATCATAAAGTTCATCATGTTTTCAAGCCAGGGTACACATATTTTACGAAAATAGTCGTATTAAATAGCGGATACGAGCAGCAAACGGAGGCAGAAAGAACGAGCAGCAAGCGAAGACAGAATGGGAAATGCATGATACGGTAAGTTATAAAATAATTTTAGTGTGTTTATGTATTTTAGGTTGTGTTAAATTACGACTAGGGCAAGTGAATCGGGAACGCACCACCTTAAGAATAGGAGAAGGAGAAGCGGAGGGGATGTTGCTTCTAAAGATTTTGCCCCGGTTCAGATGCGTATCGTGTTTTGGTTCAAGTGAGTGTACGCGGCAGATAATTTTTAGTTGTGTAATGTGACCTAATGTAATATGTCCCACTTTCGATGCTTAGCCATGGCTACACAGTTCTGCTGTCTAGCAGTGAAAGTAGCCACTTGTATAGCAACCGCCGCCACACAGAGTGATGGTGCGTTATACGTGGGGTATGTTATGTAGTTGTGATATACGTTTTTTTCTCCAGACCCCGCAAAAGGCAATTCTCAAATTTCATTTCGTGTTGAACACAAGGTTTGATGAAGGTACAATGCAATACACAAAATACACCTACTGTGTAATGTGTTGAGTTTGTGATACAATGGTTTGGTAATTTTACTAATTGGTGTGCACATTTTAATTGTAAATTAAATTAATTAATTTGAATAACATTTTTCAAAACAATATAAATAAAGAAATAGTCTAAGTTTATTTTTTAGTCGAAGTAAACAATCAATTATTGAGTTGTAACCATGATTGTTTTCATTTTTTATTGTTTATTGAAACAGATTCTATTTAGTTTTGTCATAATTAAAAAGTTTTGTTACTTAAAACTGTGACACATAACACATATGAAAAAAATCAAAGTCGGCAGTGTGTCCTCGATCGACTCCTGTGTTTTTCTGGCGCTGTCTGTATGAACGTAGCAGCCCGTGTCTGTACACAGTGTACACAGACTCGCGTGCCTGTGTTGGTGACCATGAGCTGCGTGCGCGGCGCTGTTGAAAAGTTGACCGGTCTGGCGAAGCCGATAAGCATACCAAAATAAACGTCGCATCGAACTAAAGTGCAATTTAATCTTTTTAGAAAAAAAGCTATTTTTCGGACGGAAACTCATAATGACATCGAGATCATCCTTCTATCGAAAGCGCCGACGCTATAATGAGGCAATAGAACGAGAAATTCAAGATGAAATCGAACAATTGGAGGCTTCCAGTTCTGGTTCGGTGCCAGCAGCAGCGGAGATGAACTTTAGTGAGTAAAATCCTTTTGACTTCTTGAAATAGTAAGTGTAGTGCATAATTAAGGTGATTTACAGTTACATAAAAAAATGTGATGATATGTAAGATGCACCAATCCGTTTTTGCGTTTGCGTATGGTATCAAAGTTGTATTACCTATTCTGTGTGTTGGGTCGTAATTGGAACAATTAGGTGAAATAGTCGCGACGCTTGTTCTAACGCCCTCTACGGAAGCCTCAATTGTTAATATGCACACTGATAACTACTCTTGATGACTACTCTAATAACTACAATATGACTGTAGCATTTATATTTTAAGAAGCAGCAGACGCATGTTTGGTTTCAAATAAACCATTACACTTATTGTACGTACCCGGTCGTGCTACGGTGCTACGGGTGTACCCGTTGGTGTTATGTTGCTATGGGTGTACACGATGTCGTTTTTCTGGCATCGTCGTATTATTATTGCTTCCCAGACCGCTGATTGAGGCGCTTTATATCATGAATAACGTTTGCGAGCCTTTCGTCAGCGATTTGTGTTTTAGAAAAAGTTTATTTTGTTACTAATTTGAGGCATCCAAATAGTCTTTATAGATATTCATATGGCTGAATTTCAAGTGACTAATAATGTGTGTTTTTATTTTTGTTTCTTGCAGTAGCGATAAATGATCCTAATAACGTATCCGTAGATAGTATTGGTGGTGAAATACCTGAATCTTGTATAGAATCTAACAACACTAACGATATTGATACTAACGATGTAAATGTAGATGAAGAAGAAGTTGAAGAAAGTGAACAAATTCAATGTGCTGATGATGTTTGGCGCGACGCTTATGGTTTGGATAGTTTTTCAACATTGAAAGAAGCGCAAAAACTTTTGGTAATTGTAAGTCACCTTTCTCGTAGCTTTCTCAATTTGCTATTAGCAATATTGAAAAAAATTGGTCATGCCGATCTTCCAAAAGATGCGCGTACGTTGCTTAAAATTCCTAAAGTTAGCAACGAGATCCAAACCTTAAGTAGCGGACGATTATGGTATCCCGGGTTTAAGGTTGCAATTAGAAATTTTTTTAAGGATACGATTCCAGAAGCAATTCATTTTGGGCTTAAAATTAACATAGATGGAATTACTCTCTTCAAAAGTAGTCCAACTGAATTTTGGCCCATTATTTTCACTTTGGATGAAATACCTGACTGTCCAGTAATGGTTGCAGGTATATTTAGTGACCAAACTAAACCAAATAACTTGGAAGAATATCTTCAACCACTTGTTGAAGAATTAAATTCTTCATATTCGACAGGGATAAAGTTTGGCGAAAAAGTTATTCCCGTTCGTGTAAAGGCTTTTATAGCAGATTCGCCAGCGCGAGCAATGATTAAATCAGTTTTAGGTTTTCAAGGCAAACACGAATGCACAAAATGTACCATCGTAGGAGAGCGTGTGGATTCTTTACATAATATTGGATTGGATATGATTAAATGTTTTCCTACTTCTGATCGTGTTCATCTTTTTTATTTAGGCTGTAGTAGAAAAGTTTTAATTGGTTTTGATAACAACAAATTATTAAGCTTTGATCGGTGGACCAATGAACATAAAGCAAACATTTCTCATTTTTTTAATTCAACCTAAACTTCCTTCCATAATACAAAGACCATTCCGCTCACTAAAAACCCTTGCCTGTAAAGCATCTGAATTTATATCTTTTACTATATTAGCCATGTTATATTCAAAGATTTCATGCATCCCGAAGGTTTTGATCGTTATTTGCTTTATTTTTGCAGTATTACTTTTTTCATCTTAAATTTACAACCACTTATATCCCGTTGCACTCATAATGCTTCATAAATTTGTTTCAAAATTTGCAATCTTTTTTGGTCGTACTCATATGACCAGTAATATACATAACCTTCTTCATGTACATGAAGATGTAGAGACGTTTGGTGCATTGGACGATTTCTCGGCATATGAATATGAGAAATTTTTGCAATTTCTAAAACATTGTGTAAGAAAAGGATCAAAATGCTTCCGTATGTATCCGTAAATTCAAATAGAAAATATTTTCCTTGAGTAACATCGGATGGTTGTGGGTTGCATATTACAGCTAGTTTTGTGTTAAAACCTGTTTTTAGTGATCAATGGTTATTAACAAGAACGAATGGCGTAGTAAAATTTTTGAGAGCAGAAATGACCGCACAAAATTCAATTTTCATACATGGAATTCAATATGATAATAAAACTGATTATTTTGAAGTTAGAACAACACACGACGCTGTGCCTATACAAT
Organism: Anopheles epiroticus; assembly: GCA_000349105.1. NCBI lineage: Eukaryota > Metazoa > Arthropoda > Insecta > Diptera > Culicidae > Anopheles > Anopheles epiroticus. The sequence goes on along the minus strand of KB672273.1, from coordinate 3,971 downwards.
TGAAATCGAATAAACTTAACATTTTTAAATTGGATTCTTATACGCCAGCCAAAGAAGAAACATTAAAAATTCAATGTATTAAATGTAAATTAGTAGCCGTTAAATTGCCTTCTCGCCCCCTTGTTTATTTTAATACAAATGAATTTTCAGATGAAGCTCCTGCATGTATCTTATTTACACCATTATTGCATACTTTAATTAACAACTAATCAACTACTAATATATTTTTCATATTTTACTATTTCATTTCTTTCTTTCTATGATTTGTTTGCATGTTGCTGGTAGTAGAAAAATCTTCAAAGTTTACTTTTAGAAAACAAAACTGAACTGAAGATAGCACTTGATCTTCGGGATTGTCCAATCAAGATACAACGAGCGACCAGAAACAGCGGAAAGCAACAAGATCAAGCACCTCTGCATGTGCAGTTTGGGATTGAATAAGGTCGAAGAGGGGTTTAGTGGGTAGGAATCGATCGTAACTCTTGTAAGAGATTGCTATCGATGAATCTCACACTACCAATGAATTGCGTTTTTGTTATCGGGTGTCTTTAGAAGATTGCCTAACCCCGTTACCAAAAAAATAAAAAACAATTAAATCTAAATCTAAGTCTAAAACTAAATCTCCAAATTATACTTATTTTTACTTTATCTATTTACAGGGGTAGTATAACCGTTAATTCTCATTTTCAGCATTTCGTTCATTTGAATATCATTGGACCGACCTTTCCGAGGGTCCATAACATGGGTATATCCTGAAACTACGTGGTTGTACAAAACACATTTTCAACCAATCCCGTTACTAACGGTAGGCTATAGCAGAATCGACAGTTTAGTATATTATTATTATTTATTTTATGCTGCTGCAGCTGATCTATATTTTTTACCTCTTTACAGCTTTGTTATGATTATTCGAAAATCACTCCATCCGCCGGCAAACGTACAACAGATTTACATGAAATTAATTGTTTTCGTAGTACTTATGAAGGTGGGTAAGATTTATCAAACACCTAACATGTTTACACAAAAAATGATTGTTTCATTGTTGTAGTTTACTAGGACGGATGTTTTGATAAGGTAAAATGTACAAACTAACAAGATAACCAGATTTGATGTTGACTCATAACATTACTAATTTGTATTTTTCATTTTATTTTTTAGTTTGTGTACCGCCAACATAGCAGGTTTGTAATCAATTGCAAAAGTTTACGACCATTTATATGAAGGCAATATTTTAAATTGCTACTAGTTTCTCGTAACACTAATAATTAAGGAAATATTTTTTTTGTTAATAATGCTATGCTTCTCTTTTTTCACCATTTCATAACAAGCCTTGATGAAATTTAAAAACGGTATCTTATTTACAGCTTTCTGGATTGACGCATGTAGATTTCAAAATTGATCTGATGATCCGTATCCTTAAAGTGTGAAGCATTCCTACTGCTTGTTGCGTCGAAAATCTTCCAACAAACTGCTCATCAATCTCGCTATCACAAATGATGATCGAAGTGTGCTGAACCATTTGGTTGTGATATATTTAGTATTTCTTCTCGTGCCCTACCTTCCCTCCGCAATGACCGCGTTTTTTTATTCTGTAGTGACGGCCAGGCCGTATTGCGTGACTAAGTGTACCCGTCCATATCAAGATTGTAAATCCTGCTTATGGGGGGTTGTGACTAAGTGTACCCGTAACAGAATAGTCAATCCAGCGTATGGGGGGCGGTAGTGGTCCGAATGAGATTCGAACCGGCGACGGGCCTTTTGACAGCCCTACGCCACTACCACTGGACCACCGAGCCGGCCCATATGACCGCGTTGGTAGCGTATAAACTTAACAGCGTCATCGTTCCGTAAGCAGTTGGCAGCAGCAGTTCCGCGACAAACGTACTGTTTAGTCGCAATGAAAATATTAACAACGGTTATCAGGCTCCATTCTGGATATTGCTACATAGACAATGTTGAATTTGCGCCATCCCTATGACTGCTAGTAGCAACAGTAACAGCTCATCAGCAGCCTCCAAAGTGCATAGCGAAGAACTCCACCATCGAGAATGTGAAATGTATATGGATAAGGTATAGAACAATTCTTCATTTCAGTAAAATACCACCACATGATTCGAACTCTAGAATTACAACTTTTTATAAAATAAAGGACAGGCGTCTCAGGCACCCAGATGCATTTGTTTCTTTCAACAATTAGATGGACATTTAGTTAAAGAGTAAGTATGTTACATTATATTAATTTGTGTGACAAGGATATAAAGATTATTTTTTCTTCAATAGTTTTCATTGAAAATTCAGTATTTAGAAGCAATTGTTAAAAAATCTTCTTATTTCTCAAATTAATAACATTTAATCCAAGATTAGAGGTTAGGCCGTAACACTTACAAACAAACTTAAAAATAACTTATTATATAACATTACATTCAATTCAATTAAATAACAAATTCTATTACAAAATGTCAAATATGCTCTAAAAATCTAGTTCTACTTATTTACTACGGGACCTACGGCTATGACGACTAGATCTATTCATGAACTTATTTCTATTTAAATTATCACTTTGATAAAGTTTAAGTATATAGCAATATATCAATTAATTATTAAATCTGCAATTGCAGGATTAAATAAAACTAATTTAATTACATTGAAAAAAAAACTCTATTTGCGTGACCACAACGACCGACAACCGTGAGGCGTTACGCTCGCGGCATGTATAGGCGCATTCTTTAGTTTTCCCGAAGATTTTTTAAGAATGACTTCTAAATACTGAATTTTCAGTGAAAACTACTGAAGAAAAAATAAAATTTTTATCCTTATCATACAAATTGATATTATATAATGTACTTACCATCAACTTAATGTCCACCTAATTGTTGAAAGAAACAAATGCATCAAATGTGCCTGAGACGCCTGTCCTGTATTTTATAAAAAGTTGTAATTCTAGAGTTAGAATAATGTGGTAGGTATTTTACTGAAATGAAGAAATGTTCTATACCTCATCCACCGACAAACCGACGTGGCACGCGCGTTACAAAAGTGTCCCACAGTAAAAACCATTATTTTTAAAGAAGGTGTCGCTTTATGGCAAGTGACGGCGCGATCGTTCGAGGACGAGAGCCGAGGAGGGGTCCCTATAACATAAGTGCCGCTAGGGGGCGTTCGTTTCGGGATTCTCATACAAGAGTGCCTTCGGGACGACCCGAACATTGACGGACGGCCGAGGACCGCAGACAGGAAGCTGGAGACTTTTTTCCCTTTTATGACCTGCGATGAAGCGGACGAATTTCTAGCTTTATAAAAATAAATCATCGAATGAGAAAAACAGCTTTTTATATATAAAAAAGAATAAGATAAAAAGAGAAAAAACGGCTTTTTTATTTATATAATCATCGAATGAGAAAAACGGCTTTTTTATAATTTTTGGTGAGTGACTGTTGACAAGTGCAGTTCGTGACTGTGTAGCTCTGTATTGTGTTTTTCGTTTTGTAGTGCAAAACAGAGCTAAATGCTTTTAGTTTTTGCTAGTAGTGTAAATAAATGTTTTGAGCTTCACTCGGTGTCATCGTATTTTTGTTTCTTGTTTGTATCAATTGTGTAAAGACAATTGGGAACTGGTGCAGTCAATAGCGTCTCTGCGCTGGAGACTATAACTGTTCCCTTTGTCTGTTTACAAAAGTGTGTGTGCAGTAGTTTAGGATTTTTTTTACATGTATTGTGAAGACACCGAGCAGAAAGTAGTGTAAACTACTAGTAGAGTAGTGTTTGTGTAGCATACCGGCATACCCTTTGGATTCTGAGTAAGTAAGAAATTATTTTAAATAAATATTTCGTCCGCTGTGTGTTTTAACGGCATGGAATGTTTGTAATGCTCAGCCGTTGTTTTGATTGGTGATGACCCAATCTCGTGTGCTGGATGTTGTGGGGGTAATTTTCACCGACGGTGTATTGTCCCTACACTGTCCAAACCGATT
>KB672270.1:0-13825 GCA_000349105.1 Anopheles epiroticus | reverse complement strand
GTAAATAAATTGCTCTAATCAGTTTGAAGGGCGGGTAATGGTACTAAAATTCCAGTTTGATTATAACAAAAAGTTTAATGCAAACTGCAAGAAGAATTAGACGCAGATAGAAGAAGTTTCGTTCAAGGAATCTGCCTGTAATGCTGATGTAACTAAACGGCATAAAGTGGCTCGTTACACTTTGCTCCCTCCAAAAAGGATAAAAGAACCATGTTCCATAGGTAACAGGTAAAATATTTGGAATAAGTTATGTCTGTAAAATTATAAATTATTACCGTCCCCGTACAAGGTGCAGGAGACACGAAGCTTTCAAAAGAAATTAAAGCAGCATTCAAACAGAACCGAGCGCGAGTCTAATAAACGCCCACTAAGATAATTAAATGCCATAAATGAGACCCACCGTGCTGATGCCAAGTGAACGTATACGACGGGCGAAACAAAGCAAACCAGCAAAAAAAATAGCACAAAATAGTATATATCGGTTCCATTGCGATCCATTTCGGACAACAAGCGAACAGAGAAAATGGGGAAGCACAAGGGATATAGTTTAACTACGGTGCGGGACGGTATACACACGGACGCCGCTTTAACCTGAGCATCAAGATGTTGGGGCAGATAAGGCGAGTAAAAGCGAGAGATATCGTGAAAAAAAAAAACAAGTGAAAAGGTGGCAACAGGAGTAAAAAAACCGCCCAGAACGGTAGAGTTACTTTGTCAGCAAGTTTGGCCCCCGCCGTTGTTTGCCGGTGTTTGCACGAAAAGCTTGGTCCCTTCGTCTTGCGTGGCCCTATTCCTCACTCGACGCACACACACACACACACACGCTGATATGACATTTGGCTGAAAAGCTTTCCCACAAAATGAGTTTCCTCCTGCCAACCTTGTACTTCCCTTTTATATCACATCTTTTTTTTTTTCTTTCTCTCTCTGTCACGGTTGTGCTGCTCGCTCGCAAGCGAAAGCGTGTAGGTTGGAGCGCTCTGTTCAATGTTTTCCCATGCTTGTGGAAAATCAACACACGCGAGTGGCAAAAAAGGGGGGAAACAAAACCAACACACGGGGTACCAGCACCTTAACTACATGTGACCTTCTTGAGCGTGTCATTTGTAACGAAAGAAAGGGGAAAATCTTGACGTAAGGTACAGGAAAAAGACGAATCGTAGAAAACCACAGTAATCTAGTGGTTGTTGTAGTAATTCTTATCTTTGCTCATTTCAGTATACTTTGTTAAAGAATGGCAAAGGGGCAAAACAAACCTTAATTATAATTAAGAATAGTAAAAGAATATTTTAACACACGTATCGATCGTTGTATGATGACCTTCCTGCGATAATTGGAAATTGTTTTGCCGAATTTTCATCATTTTCAACACGACAAAACCAATGCTCTTTGAAAATATCAAAAACAGGCTTTCAATTTGCTAATTTGCATGTTATCGTTTATTTTTTTTTCTTTGCAGAATTGCGATCGACCTATTGATTAACTTTAAAGCATCTCTACCCCAAATACTCGAACCCTCGCTCGCAAGCATCCAAACCGTGAGATGATGAACCCTGCAATACTGCTGCCGTTACTGTAACATGATATTTTCCCACCGGAAAACGGGGAGGGAAAAGCCAACTTCAAACAAATATTGAACGCCGGAAAGCTAGCGACAGCGGGTGTACGAGGGTGAAGGTAACGTCATCGTCTCGTATTTCGCCGCTGCACGGCGAAACGGTGGAAGAATGTTTAAAGTGAGGCAAGATACATGCACACATACACACACACACACACATTCACCGCCTACACGGTAAGCCCACCAACACCGTCTCAACCCGGGTCGAGCGGGTTTGCATGTTTCCGCCTTCCGACACACAAAGGAATCGGGCTGAATACAGCCCGTGATAACCTCCTCCCCCTACCTGCTTGCACACACACACACACACACAGGCACAGGCACAGGCAAGACACAGACCACCACCCACTTCTATTGAAAATGCTTCACCGGGCGACGGAAAACGGGGGATGCAAAATTTGCTGAGAACATGCCGAGAATGGGCCGATGAAATTATACAAATCAGTTGAAGCGAAGGAAAAGCCGTACCGAAGGGGAAGCAACGGTGAACGCAAGTGCTGTGGGAAGGAAACGCACAGTGAGCGGGCGGAAAATGGAAAACTTTTTGTCCATACAGCAGTTGGCGTGTAGAACGGGTGGGAAGATGGGTGGCTAAGGCTGGTTGGGGCGGTGTACGTAAATTGAAGAAAGTTTGCCAGAGGGCCCCAAAAGGGATAGCTTAAACGAAAGAGAGTGCGAGAGAGAGAGAGAGAGAGAGAGAGAGAGAGAGAGAGACGAAGTCGCCTGCAACATAGACGAGAGTGACGGAGAGACAAAGCCGTACGAAATGTGATTGTGGTTTGGCCACGCTGGTTTGCCGGAAAAGCTGTGGAAAAGCTCCCAACGACAGGGGGGGGGGGGGCTACAGCGTGTGCAGCAGAGTGCCAGCAGAGAAGATGATCTTTTGCCGTTCGCTCGGTGTACGTGTGTGTCCGCCGTGGAGGCTCGGTCTTTTTGCTGGCACATTGCGGAGGAACGGGGGGAAGGGGGAGGGGGAGGGTTCATGGGGATGAGTGGGAACGTTTCGTTCTTCTTCGAACCGGAGAATTATCTCGGGCTACCCGGCAGAGGACGCTAATAAGTAGAGTTTTATCAACACCATTACCGAGCGTCGGGAAAACTAGGGTTTTCCCTCCGATGGGATCTTCTCGTCCGTGCGGGGCAAACCACATCCCAGCAGGGCAATTTCGGCGGTGGTGGCGATTAATGGTTTCTCACGCCTCACGGCGCCGCGAGGATGTGTGAATTTGGTAGCATTAATCGAACGCGAGAGACATATGATTCGCTGAGAAGATTAATTCCATCTAATGCGATCCTGTTGCAGCAGCAACAAACGCCCAACAAAGCACACAAGAGGAAAAGGCTAATACTTTCATTAATATCGCACGGGCTAGTATTACTTGTTGCTGTTAGGGTCGGTTTGTTGAAATTGAATATTGATTTTATCCGATTATAAAACCATCGCAACCCTCTCAGCCCCGTTCAAGGGCGAAACCAAGGGGAGGAAACACTAACACACATACACATACGGTACAGCGTCCACTTTTCACCCACTTTATTGTCGTACCATATCAGCGGTGGCGCTCATATGATGGCAAAAGTTTATCAATACCGCCACCGCAAACCGGATCCCAAACGTTAACAGCACGCTAACAGAAGCAGAATGTAGGCGGTAGATGATGATTAAAGTCACGGGGAGAAGCATCAAGAGTGGAAAAGCAAAAAAAAAACATCCACCTACACCCACACACACACACACGCAAAGGGAAAGGCAGAAGCGCAAACAGAGCGAAAAAGGAGCGGAGTGCAAAAAAGCAATTTCCATTTCATACACTTTCCAAGTGCCGCTCTGCCCAGTGCATTACATATTCATTCCGGTTCGGTTTATGCGCTTCAAAAGCCGCCCCCTCGACCCGTCCCACACTTGATGGTGGGTCGCACCACCATCCTACCCCCACCCACCCTTTAGGGAAACACCACGTTTTCCCTCGGTGTCCCGGTTTCTTGAGCAGCTTTCAGCTTTTTTTTCCCCCCATTTTATCGATGGAAAATTGTTAAAGTATGGGCAGAGAGCGAAGAAAGCACAACCCGCAACGTTTGATGGAAAGCGTTCAAAAACTGCCAAACAGCTATCGGTAGTCGCAGTAGTAATAATAAGTAGTGACACGGAAGTAGTGACAGTAAAGTGGCAGAAGGGGATAAAAAAAAAAAATCTCGTCACTGTAGCAGCATCAATTGCTGCACAAAATCGATCCGCTGAATGGCGATGGAAGGATGAAGCTAGTGGCCGGATATTATGGGCACGTTCCAGACGGTGCCCCACCTTCCTCGTACCAGACGCCTCTAACCAGTCGAACGCAATATCAGCGTGCACCGGTGCCACACAAAGACTCTCCCCGGCTTCGGTTCGCACGGGATGGGCAAAAATCAATGATTTATTATCCGCAATCCGTCGTGTTTTCCTGCCAGCTTTGCACAACGCACTGCACACCCCTCCCCCACCGGGGTATGTTGGTTGGAATGGAGCAGCCAGAGCAGCGGAACCGTGTAGCAATAACGTTTGATACTTAACACTCCCAGGCCAACAAAACAAGCATCACGCTCCATGAAGCGACCGAGCCAAAATGCTGCCTGTGCGCCAGGTGTACAATACACACTTCACCAGTAATGTGAATTTGTGCTTGCCGAAGCAGTGAAAGTGAACGGTTGCGGGACACCTTTGCCGCACAAACAACCAGGCGCTTCCATCGGCCGCAGGGGCACGCGCAGCGGTACTGTTCGAGTTCGGAACAGCATCCCATTTGGGAAAGAACTCCCAATTAATGAGATTTTGAGGTGAGCGGCACACGTCACGAATTAAAAGACTTATAAAACGTCTTCTAAACAGTGAAAATAGTAACAGTAGTCTGTACAACGGGGTGCTCTTTTCGTAGGATATTTCCCGGGAAAACTCTCATTTGTGCTTGCCGTTCGCAAAAGCTACTGAAGCTCCTGGAAACTTCCGTTTGCTTCACTCCAAATTCTCCAACCGTTTGCTCCGTTTGCGGCAAAACGGTTTGATGATTTATGACGTAAAGCCTCCGCGCCTCGGCCGCACCAAAGCAACGAAACCCCACTCGCACGCGTGCTGCCTTCACGGTGGGGTAGGCTTCGTGCGCCAAGCACCGCCAACCGTCACCGTTGACACTTGATTAATTACCGAGACTTATCGTGTCGATTCCGTTGTCACGGCCGCCATCGCGCGCTTGACCGGAAGCGTGATCTCGTTTCTCGGTGGCATGAAAAGTGTTCACACTCCTGTTGCCCAACCCCCCCCCCCCCTCCCCTTTTTTGCCCCTCCCTCTGAAGCTCATTCGTGCTCTTTGCAGCACACTTTTGCCTGTCTAACAAACAAAATGTGTCCCTTCCCTGGGCAACCCACCCGGTACAGTGACCGTGATTTGCAGTGAGAGTGTGTAAATAAAATGCTTCAAAAAGTTGATAAAACGCTTCAGTGGCTTACAAGGTGCGTATACGTGCGTGGCTTCCACCGGGGACCGAAAAATCGATCCTCCCTCTGCTTTGTGCAGTTTTGTTGTTTTGGGGGCAAGCACATAACTCTCTCTGCCCTTACTTCGCTCCACCCAAGGTAATGGGCAGATTCATAATGTTCTACCCAGCAACACGAAACACATTCCGGTCGGTGGCCAGTGGCCAAGGTGGGTGGTTTGGAGAAAGATCCAAAAACCGTGTTGCACACACCTAAAGAGGATATTCATCAACGAACCTGTCCAGCGTCTCACCCACCCGTCTGCCCCATCCCTCGACCGGTTCAGGAAATGTAAATATTTTGCTAAACTGTCCAAAAAGTGCCGTTTGGAAAATCTAATTTCCAAACCCCCAAACGGTAGCCTTAGCACGCCTTTCCTCTGCCATTGCCCGAACCGAATGGGAAATGGCTCACTTCTGCTGAACGTACTTCCTACTACTGCTGCCTGCTCACCTTGCGTACGGTGTGCGGGTGTGTGTCTGCGGCTACCAAACGGTTCCACCTCAAATCCTACCTAGAAACGCACACACCGAGCAGGAACGGGTGCAGACGTACGTATCGTCAACGATGGAAAACATATTTGAAAAGACACACACACACACACAGTGAGCTCGCTTTCGACGTACACCCATCGAGAAAAGGGCTATTTCGAGGACGACTCCATTTCCGAAATGTCGAGATTTTTGCAACAGACTTGAACACGCTGTCGCTTTTCGATGGGTTGCGAACGGGCCGGCCCGGTTGTGCTTCGGGGGTTTCGTTCCACTCGGCTCTAGTGGTTGGCAAGCTTGGGGCCAGCAGCAGCATGCCAAACCGGTACCGTTCGGTGGTAGGTTAAAGCCATCCAGCCAGAAGGCAAGCCAACAATTGCTCCCCTGCCGAAAGTACTCTGAAAGAGACGCTTGCTACGATACCGAATAGTCTAATGGCGGGGGATGGCAGTAAAAGGGATTGAAAAGTTGCAGGAACATCTATTTTGTTCTTCCCATTTTTGGGTTTAAAGCAACAACTTTTCTAACTAACAGAAAATATGTTTAATCATCTCTTAAACACAAAACACTCCTTGCAACGACTATTCCCGAACGCTCGCCCAACTTTTCAATTCATGATTGAGCAGACATGGCCACCGAACAGATCATTCGAGGGCTTGCTGCAACTGGATTTTCACTACCGAACCGAGTTTTCGGGCGACATCCGGGTAACGCGGTGGCAGCGGCTGTAATCAAACACTTGACACCACCGTGATTCTTGCCGTGCGCCGCCCATTAACCGATATACGGCTTCGAAGAATCGCAAATGATATCGTGGAGTATATAAAGCGCTGGGCACTTGGAAGCTGCGAGAAAATGTTCCTACGTGAAGGGGTTTTCCTATCCCCTGTTTCTCTGTAATGGTATTGGGCATGTTTTGACAAGAGCAAAACGTAGAATTAACCTAGAAGAATTTCGAGACGCAATTTTGTTATACGTTTAACTGTGTTTTTAGTACAATAATTACCTCTTTACATTAACACTTTTTCATAGGAATCACGTGAAAGATCTAGAATTGTAAGAATACATTAGCTGAAATTTGTAACCATAACGTGGATAATTTTCTGAATAACTTTCTACAATAAATTGGATCAAAGTCAAGAATACAGATTATTCAGATTAATACAGAATGTCTTAAAAAAAAGATAATCGAATGCTTTAAAATTATTTAAATTATATCTTATAATTAAGTATATCTTTAGTGGCATAAGAGAGTTGGCATATTATTAAAACTAGAGTTATTATTTATAGAGGAACAAAATGAAAGCAGACAGGACTTGCTTATTTTGCTTATTTTGCGTACATTATACATGAGCTAGATAAATAGATAAAACCAAAATTCGTTTACATATCGTTTCATTCATTCGCCAACAGAAAGTGTTAACTTCAAAGATTATCCAATCCGCTTGCTGCATTCAATTACTTCACACAACTTGCGCCTGCAACAGCTTAATTTAAACCCTTCCCTACCCATCCAAGCTGACCCAATTTCGGTCCCCTATAATTGCAGCTCTCTTAGTCCGGCCCACTCATCACCCGCTTAAAAGACATAATTCCTCCAGCAGTAAGGATTAAGCGCACCCGAGCATGCAGCACGGAGCAGTATATGACTGCTTGTTGTGAAAGTGATCCATTAAAAACCACTCCTGCCGATACAGCAGCAGCAGACGGGGAATCGGTGAATATACTGTCAAACGAACTCATACGCAGGGTTATTCGCGCGTCAGGTTACACAACTGCACGCAACTATCTAATTTTATTTCTCGCCAAACAGGGCGAGAACGTCGCTTGTTTGCCGCCTCGCGTGAGCAAAGGAAACAAGACCGAGAGTGTGGCAAAAAAAAAAATACGGTACAATGCTACAAAAAGTCTAGTCGACGATATTACTTATGCGCGGAAAACCGTGAGGAAGGTGAGGATAGGAAAACCCTTTGCACAAATGAAACACAGAGGACACATTCTGCCGAACCTACACAATCGTCATCGTCGAACGCCGCGAGAGGGAATGGTGAGATGAAAATGAGTTGAGTATGTGAGTGTAATTGACGATAAAATTAATTTGAATGCCTACGGATCCGGTAGCGTGAAAGAACTAAGGGCTTCTAATTATACAATTTATACGAAAGTTCTTATCTCCGTACCGACAGCTGAGAGGTGAGAAGAAATGCAGCAGGTAACCATACAACATAAAATTAACATTGATGTTTAATTCTAAACAGCGCTTATGCATTCGCATAATGCATTCGTTTATGATATGGAAAATTAAAGTCACATAGAACGATATAGCTGGCCTACCATCGTAAATTATCGTATGTTCAGCAATCATCCAAGCAAGCAAACTTTAGTAAACGTGAAATAAAAAATTCAAGAAATGGGACATCCATCATTCTACATTTATTTCCGTCCACGCCGAGAGACAGCGGGGAAGGGCTCAGCACTCAAAGCAACGGGGGAAAAGGTGAGTGTTATTCTATTTGTCACTCCGTTTAGTGGTTTAATTTGTCACCGTGTGTCAAAGCCGGCCGGCCATGATTTAAACACATCTGTCAGGCCCGCCGCTGAACTGACGGAGACGACGAAGCCGTGAAACGTTTGACTGCCGAGACACCTACCAAACCGGAGAGGAGTCGTAATTTGAGGAGGCGTTTGAGAGAATTGATGAAGAGATGATGAAATTGTGAGAAAAACGTAAAGCGAAACTGAACGGCCTTCCCCCTTTTGGAAGGTTTGTCTGCAAGTTCAAGTCGAGTTTTTTTTTTCATTAAAATATAGATAGTAGATGCAAATACTATAAAAAAACGATGTATTTTTTAATTAAAATGCCTTATTCCATAAGATGAACCTTTTTGGCAGGATTTCACTTATCTATACACATTTAAAATCATTTACCGGTCAAGCGCGAATGAAAGTGAAATCAATTAGGACATCGGGCAAAACAAAATCGGAGGGGAAAACAACCCAGCGACAAAGGCTTAATCTTCCACCGATTAGCACAAAATGGCAACACGGGCGCGTAGGATTTTGCAGACAAAAAGGCAGCCCCACAAACATTCCACTGATTGTGGGAGGGGAAAAACGAACACGAACGTAAAACTGGACGAGCCCTTCGCCCAGAAATGGAATGATTTTCTCTCCTATCCTTCCCACCCCATGTTCACCCCCTGTTCTGGCACCAATGCCGGTGTATTACCGAACATATTATTTTATCATTTAACCCAAGCCTGGCACGAAACGAGTCGCAACCGTGCGAGTGTGAGCGAGGCAGCGAGAACGATCCGGAAAAATGACAAAGCGAGACCAACGCCGGGTTTGCAATAAAACAACAAACAGATACCGCCGATCATTACAATCTGTTTGTGTGTATGTGTGTGTGGGGAGGGGGAGGGTGAAAAAGTGAGAACTTACACTCACCGGCACGCACACACTGCAAGGGAGCTCACCCATACTGAGGCAGCCGGAACCGGAGGTGCTCACTAACACCATGCTCACTGGCAACTTCGCGGGATCGGAACTGAGCGCAGCGCACGTTTTCTCCCATTCGGCTCACATTTTTCGATCTTCCGTTGCCACTGCACCTTTTCCCCTCTGACAAAAACTCCACTACTTTTTTGTTTTCCTCCATCGACGACGAAACGACCCAAAACATCCGAAAAACCAAATCTCACTTCACGCGTTCACGGTGTTCTCAAGCACTTTCTCACTTCGGGTCGGTGTTTATGGTCGGCAGGGCGCAGGAAAGTGAGGACGCGAGAAAGGAACACCATGGGAGTGTACACACAGGGCACAGGGCATGGGCAGCAGAAACAACAACAAAAGCAACAGAAGTGCGCCATGTGTAAATATTTAATGAACCGAATTGATACGCTCCACTCGAGAGCGCGTAGTTAGCACTACACAACGGCGCGCTCGCACACAGGCGGCTTTGTCCAGCGGGTGGAGGGCACGAAAGGGTGTGAAGTACACGGTCGTCGATCGACTTTTGCCCGCTTCCCAAATGTAACCAATTATGCGCCACATTTCCGAAGGGCAGCCCAAACGCACACCATATCGTGAACGATGCTTTGGGAATCCCTTTTTTTCATCGCTTCCCGGGGCGTTCTGTCACACATCCACAATTTAGGGGGCACTACAATCATGTATTCTGGAACGGAGCGTAACAGTGCCGGTGAAGGTGGTACCAACTATCGGTATATTTGCGATGACCGTCAAAGTGATTAACTCCAGTTTTTTTTTTGAACGAGACAACACTACCCAAGAAATGTAACTTTTCAGGGACATTTTGAGTATAATTGATGATTCAATGTGTGATTAACGCGTACCGCGTTGTGACGAATTGTGACGATACTTTACTTACAACCACTTTCACGTTGTTAATCTATGTGCAAAGCAAAGACTAACCGGTGACTGAACTAACGAGGCTAAGAGTGTTAAACGCATTTTGTGTACGATAAAAGACGTCAAGCGATATTTATTTGTAGCATATGATGCACGAGCTGATTGATATGCTTGCACACATGAAGTAAGCGTTTTATTGGTTTATTTTTCTGAGAAATGTTTTTTCTTATGATAGCGTATTTTTTTCACAAACTGAAAGTCGTACATTCAGATGACTAACAGAGAAGCTCTAAATTTTAAATTTTCCTGTAAAAAATACCCTTTTATTGGGAAGTTCGAATGAACCCACAGTTCGTTCCGTTTCTTTAGTAGTTGACCCCAAATTCAATTTAAATCACCAAGTTTTCTATTTTTCTAAAATTTCCATTATGTTGCAATATAGAAGAATAAAGATTTAGTGTCATTTTGTGATTTAAAAACCCCTTGATTCTTATTGGTCACAGTTTCATGTTCTATTCCAGACGCTATAAAGAACTTTCATTAAAATTTTTATGGTTCACGATGTTGTCAACTTCTCGAAACACGTTGAGTAAGATTTTTTTATGAGAGCTTTTAGAAGCGTGCCTACTGGGTCACATTATTATGTTATACAGCTTTCAAGTGGCGTTTAATTTACAGCAGCAAGCAACTGCAAGTTTAGTCATGACAAAATGTGCAGTGAATAATATAGATCTATGGATCAGATATTGAAAATTACCCTGTTCAGGCACTGGTTTAAACAGTGCTTAACACATTATGTTTGGTATAATATTAAAAGTATTACATAGCAAACTATGCTTAAAATTATTATATTGTAACTGCAATTAAACAAATGTCACTAGCGCCCCCCTTTTTTGAATGTTAAACAAGCCCAAATCTCCCCCACAGCACTTCTCTCATTGGCTTCTTCCCCGAAGTGCATCGTTCCGCGTTGGTAAGGGGCGCGTCTACATGCAACCAAGAACTACCACCCTCCAGCTGGAATGCTCTTCCAAGTGAGTAGTTATCGTGTTTCCAAACAATTGTAAATATAGAGACATTGACAATCCCCCCCCCCGCCCCCCACTTCCCCTCACGCCATGAGAGTGCGTATCACAAACAGAATGTCTTGGGGTTTCAGCTATTGCCGACCCATTACGGAGGGCCCCATCTTCCTTACCCATGTTACAATCAATTGAAAATCGTACCAAAGTCGTGCCGTCCCATTACCGATCCCGTGTGAAGAGGCATTTGAAACGTTATCGATGCAACAGGGGTTGCTGCAGTGCAGAGGCCAGGACAGACAGAGCACACAAACACAAAAAAAAGCAGGGAACCGAAACAGTACTCGACGCTGTGTTTGTGCCACACTTTCCACCGCCGGGCAACAAAAACGTAGCAACAGAAAACTAACCATGTCAAACACTCGTCACGAAAAACTAAGGAAAAAAAGGAAAAAAAAGTCTCACACACCGGGGCGGAAACAGTTCTCTTCCTGCTCTCTCGAACGCTCTCCACAAACCGCCGCTGCTGAGTTTGGCCGAGTCGGCGGCATGTGTTGACGTTGACGCCGAACGAAATGGTTCGATCGTAAACGGAGCGGAGGGGATTTATGTTATGGAGTATGCTTGCCATCCCTGCGCAATAGGTGCGCGCCCCCACCCGGGTCTTTGGTGAAAAGTGTCGGAAAATGGAACCCCGCATCCGCTTTTCATCTTGCAACAGGGAGTGGGAGGCTGAGCTGCTGGATGCTAGATGATAAATCTGTAAAACGATGGTACGTAATAAAACATTTTTCCAGCCTTCCTCTCGCTTTTTTATGTTCCAAACGTCTCTGCTTTTCGTGTGTGTGTTTTAACCTCGCTCGTAGGCCTTAATTGTAGAGGTCTCGATTTTAGATTTGATATGCCAAACAGTCAAATAAAAGTAAGCACCTTTACTGCCGTTTATATTTCTTCCCTTCTCAACGCCCTACTCCGTACAGCGAAATAAGGAAAGAAAAATCTAACTTACGGGGAAATAAATTACCAACACAGAGCATAAGACCGGTGAGCGTAGCATACCTTTACATACATAGACAGCACAGCACACTCGCACGCTCGAGGACACGAAAGATCAGCAGAATTTTAACCCCCCCCCCGGCCCCTCCCTCGAGACGTGTCAATCGGTGTTTCCTCGATTGGTGTTGACCGCTGCCGCTGCTATGTTACATTCGAGCACGCATTTTGATCACTTTGGACGAACGATTAACAAAGAGCATAAGAGCAAATGAACGAACGAAATGAAGGAGTTAAAGGAGCGGGATTGAAAGACCGCAAACGAATCCGAATCGATGAATAAAATTATCCTCTCCCTCACCACGAGCAAGTCGTTTGCAAAGGTGTGTAAAGTGGATGAGATGAACGCTGAAAGGTGAGCTCGAAGTGTGGCTGATGGGTGGCGTTGCGAGCCGAGTGATGCAAATCGGTGATGAGATTGTTTTAATTGCGTTTAACTAATTTCCATTTCGATTATTGCGCACTCGCTGCGCTTCCAGTCTGATGAAAGGTTTTTTTTTGATATATAAAGATATGATTAATTTCAGTCGCTAAAGACGAGGAGAGCAAAAAGACTACAAATAAATCTTTTTAATCCTTTTGATTTAATTGAATTGCTTACTTTAATTACCTTTCAGTACTTTCAAGCACAACCCCAAAGCATTAAGTAAAACAAATATTAACATTAATCGTTTAGCTAACCATTCGACAACCTTCTTACCCTATCACCTAAATGGTAACAATCCACATAAAACATAATAAACATGTCAGAAACATTCTTCAACACAAATCCCACCACCCCCCTCCCAGTCATCTCATAAGCGATTGGAAACTAACCATTTTAAAATCAATTTCATATGAACACATCATTTGCTACCTAGCCCTCTCCCCTCTCACCGAAAGGTAACAGCCGTCATATACAAATCCTCACACTAAACTTCTCCTCCACACCAACCGGTTCCCTTGGGCAGGCGCAAGAGCGGCACCAGGGACCGGAGAAAACACTTGAAAATGCCTTCCTCCCGAAAGTCGAACGAAAAACGGCTTCTCCGTTCGTTTTCGTTTAGCGAAGGCCTCCGTTCCTAGCATCCGCCGAGGGGCGAGCGCTCGATCGTATGGGAAACACGGCATGACAAAGCATGAACCACACCGACCCCGCTTCCTGTCACGGTCGTGCTCTTTGTGCGAGACCCATCTTGCGTGTGCGTGTGGCTGTGTGCGCGGGTGTGTCTCAAACGCTCAAAAGGGAAAAGCATAAAATCCCAATAAAAAATAAAACACGAGTACAGCTCGGTGGGATAAGGCTTGTAACGCGCGCGCAAACGGAACAGCATCCACCAACGCCACACGAAACAAACACACGGAGGCAGAGCTCGACACTCCATTTGATATTCCAAACAAGATTATGTTTTATGAGCTGCACACAGCAGTGCACGTACGGCCGGCCAGTAGCCGGCCTGCGAGCATCGCATTCCTCCAGCATTCCGCCGGCAGGTCCAACACCATACGCAACTGGCCTGCTTGAGCACGGCACGGGCATCATCATCATCATCAGCATTCCCATTATATGAAACCGGGGAGTTTTCTTCATCTTGCTTTGTTTCCTGCTAAAAAGAGAGATAGATAGAGAGAGCAAGAGACATAGTGAGTGAGAGAGAGAGAGAGAGAGAGAAGGAGAGATTGGTGTGAAATGAAGATGCAGAACAGAAACATTTCTCACCTCGCACGAGAATATCCTTTCGTTTCTCATCGCTGTCTCACATTCGAGAGTTAGGCATGC
>KB672269.1:8440-21145 GCA_000349105.1 Anopheles epiroticus | reverse complement strand
GACTATCCTGCTATGAGTTCACTAATCACAACCCCCTATACGCCGCAGGATTAACAATCTTGCTATGGATGGGTACAATCAGTCACAGAAAGAGTCAAAGCACAATGGTGCTCTGGTTAGGCCTTGACCAGGGGTTGTTGGGCCACCCAAGAAGAAGAAAATCTATATTCACAAAAAATATCACGCATTATTAATAGTTCGTAAAGAGGAACATATTTTTAAAAGTTTTGACAGCTTATACCATTTCCATATGTGTTGTGTTCATGTCGGGTCATGATGGGTAACATTTATTTACCCGTCATAATTAGGTAGTGATACCATAAGTACGTTAAATACTATCCGCAACAAACACAGAATTGCAAAAAATGTAAAAGATGTAAAAAGAATCGACGGATAGCTGTAGCGACCCATGTATCATCAGTTGGTTCATTATGTTTGTATATTCGTCGTATATTAAATGTGATACGACAATTATTCTTTTTCTAAAATCTTATATTTTTACTTTTATTCATATGCTAACTCTTGGGTAGCCTTTGCAGCGCACAGTATTAGAGCCTAATTCGTGGATCTTCTTATTATTCTTATAAGGCTCGGAATCCATATTATATGTTAAACATGGATCTACGACTTGGTTTTCCCATAGCAGGGCAGCTAGTCATTCGTGTGGAGATACATTCTATGGGACTCGAATGGGATTCGTATTATGTGAAGCCACTTCTTAAACATTTCTTCAATAGAATAGTGCATGTGGAGTTAAATGTTTCCCAAACAGTTAAATTTTTTTTAACATTACTTTTCACACATTTTATCGAGTTATAAAAATATGCTAAATATGCCTCGCTACTCAGTTAAATATTTATTCCTGGTTGAAAATCGTACCATGTTTCAGATTTTTTTATTATATTTCATAAACTACATAAAAAATCACTTTAATTTAAACATCTTTTAGCAAAGTTAAGCAAACATAAATAATAAAACGATGTATATATGAAAAATAAATACATGCTTTTACATAATAATTATAACAAAACACATGTTTGGGCTTTAAGTGACGAAATACTCTGTACAGAGCAAAGTCACTCTAAACATTAAACAACAACATGTTTGGGCTCATTTTACTATATCCTAGCAAAATGCGAAAAATAAAAAAATCTTTTTTCCTTACCCACACCGAGCGCACCAATTTTAAGGCGCTTTTCACCAATAAACGGCCTTATAACAAGATTTTTACGTACCAAGTACCAACCTCCAATTGTTGAAAATTGTAATGTATCAATTTAACTCCATAGGCGGCTCAGTGATCTCATGGGTAGCGGCGTAGGCATGTTTCACACGATATTGCTTCGAATCCCATTCGGACCGCTGCCTTCCCCGATACGCAGGATTGACTATCCAGTTTGGGGTACGCTAAATCACAACCTCCCATACGCCGCAGGATTAACAATCTTGCTATGCATGGGTACACTAAGTCACAAAAAGAGCCAAAGTACATTAGTGCTCCGGTTAGGCCCTTACCCTACTAGGTTGTTGTGCCACCCAAGGAGAAGAAGAACGAACTCTCTTTCGTTTATCTTTTTTTTTTAATACAAAAATATGTAAAATATACCTTCTTTTGTTTCAATCAAACCGTGCACTTAATTACACTGAAAAATTCTTGAAGCTTGTTATCTTGTTTGTAAAGCTATTATCATCTCAAATGGGGCAGTTGAAATAAAGACGGTTCCTGTATCCATTTCGACAAATACCTTATTGTAAGGTTTTTCACGACGGAATACTTTTCTTTTCTTTACTAGCACTGTATTACCAGTAGCATTAAAATATGTTTTAAATTATTAAGCTTACTTGTTAATGCTTCAATGTAAAATTAAATGTAGATAAACTTCAAACATGTTATTCTAATGAAATCCACAACTAAATGTAAACATTTTTCTAATCACTAAAGCACAATTTCTGTAATCCACACAAGCTATATGAAGCGCACGACTAAAAATTAATCACTTCACTTGTATTGTTTGTCACGGCACACACTGACTTTTTCATCATCATATGTCCGATCATTCCACTACCATGTACGAAAGCATACTGCGCATCTTATGTCTGGACATGCTACAATTAACTTCGTTTCCATTCCAAAATACCCTTTAATCCTGTTCAACACCTTGACTGTGCAGGCTGATGCAACATTCGGCAATCCAAAATCAGTCAACCTACTCAATGGTACACAGGAGCTTGAACAGCTCGGAATGGTCCATACACCCGAATCGTTTGCAATACACTGTACTACTTTTCACTTTTTTTACTTGAGCTACGACGGTTCCACGCGATCTAAATGTCAATCGAGTTCATGACCGACGATGATATTGCTTTCAGTTTTTATTTTACTTTTACTCCGAGACGGTTTATGCTTTATGTATTACTTTCAAATATTTGTTTTATTGTTTTCTTTATTTCACATATTTTTACTAGGAAGGTTTTATTTGCTTAGTACTACTATCATGTAACTACATTTAAAGATGTACGCGAGATTATGCAGGTCGGATTACAATATGATCAAGTGAGCGATAACTTAAAACTCTGTATCGGTAAACCACAGTCTGTCACCTAGCTCTAAGTATTTTAAGCTCAAGGCTATGAAAAGGTGGTTGGGGATACCTGATATCAACCATGATACTTATAACTGCATTTCTAGTTGTGAACACATAACCCCCCCCCCCCACCAACAAGCATGCTTAATATCGTCTTACCATACCTCACTTGCCGTCATAGACTAAGATGACACCCAGAACGAATTGATAAGCACTATAAAAGGGCCTCACAGCTTAGCAAACAGTATCAGTTTGATCGCAGCCTAGTTCTAATACATTTCTAGAATTCATACACCATCAACGGTGCGATGGCGTTAAAGGTAGTTTAGAGGAGTAAGGACTTTTCCTCAAGAATATAGCATTCATATGGTTTGTTATTTTCAGTTTACGATATTCTTAATAGCAGCTGTGAGCGCTGCTAGCCTGCAGGACTACCACCAACAGGCACAACAGCAGCAACAGCAGCAACAGTTGCAGCTACAACAACAGCAGCAGCAGCAACAACAGCAACAGCAGCAGCAACAACAACAACAACCACAAGTCGAATCATGGGATTTAAAACGATATGCCTCAGATGCGCTCAACCAAAATGACGAACAAGTTGGATACGATTTCTCATACTCGGTTCACGATCCCGTTACCGGAGACCAGAAGGCGCAGGAAGAATCTCGCCGTAACGGCCAAGTTCGTGGACAATATTCTTGGGTAGATGCTGACGGTATTCGCCAGATAGTCAACTACCGTGCTGATGACCGCACTGGATTCAATGCCGAACAACGCCGAGAGCCTGCCCATCGCCCGCGACTGAATCGCGTATTGCAGTTCATTCCTGCCCAAACGGTGGCTCCGCTTTACACTATTGATACTATCATAGCTCCAGCTTATACTTCAGTTTCACGAATTGATCAAATCCGCCGACGAGATCAAACGTCGCGTGATAATCGAGAAGATACTAATGATGATGAACGCAGCAGTCGGGATGAGCGCCGTGATAGTGTTCGAAATGATCGCCTTGAGGAACCGCAGGATGACCGGCGCAATGACCGACGAGATGATGCACGCGTTGAACGTCTGGACGATCGTCGAGAGGACCACCGCGAAGAACGCCGTGAGGCGGGAGAGGACCGTCGAGAGGACCGCCGAGAGGACCGCCGAGAGGACCGCCGAGAGGACCGCCGAGAGGACCGCCGAGAGGACCGCAGAGAGGACCGCCGAGAGGACCGTCGGGAGGATCGCCGTGAAGATCGCCGAGACGATCGACGCAATGTTGCCCGTGAAGATAATCGTCAAAATAGCTCACGTGATGACCGAGTCGATGAGCGTCAGGAAGAGCGCCGCGAAGAGCGCCGCGATGAACGCCGGGATGATCGACGTGACAATCGGGAGGATCGGCGCCAAGCAGTACCAGAAGTAGCATCCCAATCAGAAGTACGATTCCAAGCCCCTTCAGTTTCTTATCAGTACAGTAACTGAGCTGCTATTCCGTATCACTGCCACACGCGCAACGAATTCACCGCCATACGTGTCATGCAAGAGATTTGATAGTATCATAACATAGTTCTATCCTTCACAGCATGATGTTGTAAAATGACGCTCATTAAACGAATTAATAAAGCAAACGATATTCGATAAAAAATAAAAACCTTAAACGACTTCGCTAATCATCTGCTATGTGAGAAAAACACGTATATCGAAAAAACTTTAAATATACTTATCTTTAACTAATAGCACAACAAGATAGCATAAAGCTAGTATAATAGCACAGATGAAAATGAAAGCCATCGTTTTACTGTTTGGGTCCACCACTTCCGTTAACAAGCGACCTTGGAGTGCAGCCAAGTGTAAAGTCTCTGTCCATCGTTCCGGAAAAAATGTGTATTCTCTGTTCCCAACTTTTGCCAACAATACTGAAATGCATTTGAATGGGCTCCCCTCAAGCCAAGCCCTCAAGGGAAGAGTGGGCATTGCCCACATGCACACTTGGCAAATGAGGTGCTTCCGTCCACTTGTCATATCCATGGTCAGGGATGTTCACCTTAACCACGCTTCTTTCTTTTGCCTGTACGAGATCTCCAACCCAACGCATTATTTGCGGCTTTTTAATGGTTGTTCCATTTTCACTTTTTCTATCCCACCCTTTAACAGCATCATGCGAAATAAAAAACAAACACAATAAAAACACCGCCCGGAATGGTCCGACCCCTGTTCACCAGCTAGCATAAAATCTCCCCTCGGGCGGTTCATTCGCACGGTTATGCAACATCTGAACTTGTATCTTGAAAAGAGAAACTGAAAGTAACGTCCCGCATCGATGACTGAATAGGAACACTAGCCTGTACCGAAACATTAAGCGAAGAAGAAGATAAAACAGGCTTCTCGGTTAGTACGATACCAATCGGCACCAATGGTGGGAGAAAAGTTTTACCTCTTTCGTGGGCCGAGAACTGCAGCAATGCAAATAAAATGAAGAAAAAATGGATGGTTGAAAAAAAAAACGAACCCGACATGCAAAAAGAACGGCATGCATAGCAAGCCAGAGAAATTGCTAGAGCGTTTCAGGGTCTATCAGGACGCGCTTGTTGAGGACCTTTCGACTGTGACAGCCGGCGTTCATCGATCATTCGGCAGGCAGCCGAGAGACCATATAAAAGCGTTGCGTTTACCAACTTTAAGCATCAGTTTCGGTTGGATCTCCAGATCTAGTGCACTTGGAAAGCATACAACATGGCGTTCAAAGTAAGTGGCTAGTGTGTTATCGCAAAAGTGATACGGAGTTTAATTCTAAATTGTCCTAACTTGTTTCACACCATCTGCAGTTTGTTGCCCTTTTCGCTGTTCTGGCGGTAGCAAGCGCAGGAGTCATCCCGGTCCAGGATGTTCACACCTCCTATCAGCCAGCTGCCTATTCGACCCATCTGGCCCAGCCTGCTTTAATTAAGACTGTAGCTCAGCCCACGATCGTGAAGACCATTGCTCAGCCAACCATCGTGAAGACCATTGCCCAACCGACGCTCGTCAAACACCTCGATGAAGATCATGACGCTCAGTACGATTTCTCCTACGGTGTTCACGATGATCATACCGGCGACATCAAGGAGCAGCGTGAATCTCGCCACGGCGATCAAGTGCATGGCCAATACAGTCTGATCGATTCTGATGGACACAAACGTACAGTCGAGTACACCGCCGATGATCACAATGGCTTCAACGCTGTCGTTCACCGCGAACCGACCGACATCAAGATCCCTCAGCCGCTTGTTCAGAAAGTCATCGCTCAGCCAGCAATTGCCAAAGTTATTGCTCAGCCAGCCAAAATTATTGCTGCACAGCCAACGTACTACAGCCAGCCAGCTCCAGCTGTCGTCAAAACCGTCGGACTCTCTCACTACTAATGTGAAAGATGTTTTAAGACGCTGATACAAAACTACCAATTTCAAAGTGCACTTTAACTCTTTCGCTGTCTCCTACTCATCTCTGTTATACGACATTAATTTTTAGCACCCATAGGTTTAACAGTACAAATACATGTGACACGTTTTAAGAAGAAATTGGTGGCAATTTTATTTTCTGCAACACACAAATACATGTTGCATACGTGAATAATCGACCATTATTGCATACTACCACTGTAATTTGTGCAACCTCGTAAACAAATTCGTAAACTCTGCCTCGGGACTCATGTCTACAATAGTAATATTATCTCTTTTATTATTAACAGCTTGAGATATGAATAGAACTTTTACGTGCTTCTAAGAGTATTGTGCTAAAACATTGGGACAGTATTCATAGTATGATACTCTTCCTTCCTTTTGATGTGATAATCTACACGATTACGCCTGTCTCAAATAAATTTCCTTATTCTACTTTGCATTTCTATACTCTACTCGAGCGATGCGAAGCCGGTACAAATGAGAATTGGAATACAAATGTATATAAGAAAGCTTAACGATAGGTTTATAAATTTAGTTTTTGAAATTACCTGATTTCGCAAAATTTCTCACCGGGAAATGATGGAGTTAACAATTGTGAAGTTTTAACTGAATTCAAAGAAATTTAAATTTCTAAAGTTACTTTAGCTTCACGCTTTCCAAAATTACTTTAACTTCACATCGTCCATATCATGTGATGTGATCCCTGGTTCATGTTACAATAAAACATAACAAAAACAAAAAAGGGCCAAGACTTACTTTGTCTGATAATCATTTAAGATACCATCGTACCAATGTTCTTATTATCACAATTTATTTTTAATCGTCTCTATGCTCCAAAGAAAGCATCTGATATTTTTATTATGCTCGATCACATTATTTATTATTATATTTTAATAAGAGATCAAAGCATTTTGTAAAGTGCGAGATTGGTGTACTTTTTTTCGCTAATCAATCTTTCGTTCATATGATAAAGTCGATCCATGCCATATTGTCTATAACGTGGAACCGCTTTTTACAACATACGTTTGCTATTTATCATTTTCTTCCTTTAAGTAATACAAGCATCTTTACTAATGTGTGCAGTCATTGTCTACAACTGTAAAATAATTTCAAACTTTTTATTTCCCCCCCTCCCCCGGCATCTCTTTCATTACATGTATTCAAAAACAACATAATATAACATTTTCAGAAATTGGCTGCATTCACGAACGAACGTAAGAAATATATTTTTGCAATTTGAATTTATTGAAATGAAAACAAATTAAATCTAACGTAACTAATACACTTAGTCCTTTCTTCAATTGAATTTATTATATGAAATTATTGCTATTTAATGTTATTTCGTATGAAAACAAATTCACTATTACAAAAACTTATCGAAATGTTTCTACCATTGGACCAAAAGACTGTAAAGAGCAATTCAGCAAGATAGAAGTATGCTATCAAAACAAATAATTATACCACCTTTCAACTGAAATAAAATAACTTCTTGTGCATCACCCGCACGGGCAAAACGTGTTTTAAATCTCCAGTGCACGACTCGATCAATTCACACGCAATAGCATATTTCACCGTTAAACAGTATATAAATACACACAGTGCTCTGGACGATCAAACTGTTCCAAGCAGACACGAAGATCTAAGCAAAACTTGTGCAATATTTACTTACCTATCACAATTTCGATCGTAAAGTAAAAGAAAATATCGCACTGATCAACACTCGCACGGCGATTGAAAGTATTTCATTTGCATCTGATGTTTGGAGCCAATATGAACCACGCTTGAACCGTATTGGAAAGAAATCGCTTATACTTATCGGTCAACCACGAAATCATCGCCAACCGGTGTACCTTCGAAGTAACGACTGTTTGCTAGTGTGCCCCAATTTCGTTCGCGCCTACATCGTAAATTGAATCAATCCCCAAAAACAGCAAGACCCAATCAACCACCGCTTTGTCTTGCTGTCTGCACCACCGGAGGCATAACACCACACGCTAGCATGCCCTTGAAGACATGCTGCTCTGCTTCATGTTACCGCTTTCAACTTCCGAAAATACTGCTCGCACGTTCTGGCGCACACCGTTTCGCCTGAGGACTCAACTTGATCAAAACGTACTCAGCTCTCTCCATACCCCTTCGTCCGGAGAGTGGCCACACCGAAAGCCACTTCGTACAAGGACCTTCCCAGAGCTTCAATCTTCCAAGGAAATGCTTCAAGGAACTTTGCCCCCGATATTGCGCCGATCATATATAAAGACAGTGCGGATTTCAAGAACACTGTCATTCGCCTGTTTTCTTTTGATTCGAAAGGTGACACACACGGCTGGACAGAATGGCTTTCAAAGTAAGTATGCCCTCAATCCACTTACGCATTACACTGTGACTGTGTTAACGGGGTATAGTCTTTGGTTCGCTTGTGTAATCTCCAACTATTGATAATAATAATTTTTAATTTCTCTTCCTTAGTTTCTCGCCCTGTGCGCTGTATTTGCCGTGGCCAACGCTGGTTTACAACAACCAATAAGCCCAGTCTACCACGCAGCACCGATCAATTTCGCTCAGCCAGCTCTTTTTAAGCCACAACCACAACAGACAGTGTACACACAACCGGCTTTGGTCAAAACCGTGCAGCAGCCGACCGTTGTTAACACTTATGCCCAACCTACCATCGTCAAAAATTACGTGCAACCGGCCGTTGTGAAGAGCTACGCACAGCCAGCCATCGTGAAGAGCTATGCCCAGCCTGCCTACGTGAAACAGGTCGAAGAATACGCTCCGGCCAACTATGAGTTCTCGTACTCGGTGCACGATTCGCACACCGGAGATGTGAAGAGTCAGCATGAGACACGCCATGGCGACCAGGTGCAGGGCCAGTACAGCTTGCTGGACGCCGATGGTCATCAGCGTATTGTGGACTACACTGCGGACGACCATAATGGATTCAACGCGGTTGTTCGTCGAGAGCCAACCAACGTTAAAGTGGTGCAACCTATCCAGAAGGTTGTGGCCCAGCCAGTCTACACAGGACATTACTGAAGGAAATAAGACTTGACAAAAGTGAAATAGGTTTAATTGACGGAGGTGTAGTTCAAAGTGTTTGTTTTTTTAATAAATACGTTAATTATCTCGTTCAATTTTTTTTTATTTGGTAGTAACGGCCGGGTCGTATTGCTGTTCAACTCTTATACATGCAACATACAATTCTAACATGGATACAACAATTATATGTGCGAGCTTTTACTTAAAAGTGCTATTGTGACAAATTACGAGCATGAGGATTTCTATTTGGCATAAATCTATAATTGAGTTAAACTTATCCAGTACTTTTTTAAAAAAGCAATTCTGTTTTATAAATGGCTAATGCTCGATTCATATGATTTCTGAAAATCGGCAATCATTTTTCTTCTTTTCTACTCTGAATAATCATCAACGCGGTTGTTCATCAGGCTCTTTATTATAAGAGCAACTACATTACTGCTTGATTTCAATTTTGATTAAGACGTAACAAAACACCTTCATAAAAAATTGTTGATGTTTTTTGTTTGTTTTACTAAAGTACAAGTTTACTAAAATACATTTTTTTTATTTAGCAAATACGGTTAGGCTTTATAATATGTTACATAAATAGAATAAATCTTAGTTACATGAATATATAAAAGACAATTATGCTTGAACGAGAATAACTCACTCGAGAAAAGTTAATCATGCAAAAAAAAATCATGATTATCATGAAATGAATCATGCAACGGATACGTAAAACTAAGAAGAGGTGTCAGTTAGGCCAGTGGTTTCTTACTTGTGGTCTGCGGTTCAGTAGAAATGGTCTATGGAAACATTAGCTTCACAGTTTAAGAAAATCGAATACTGAAATATCAAGTTCATATAATAAAATTGAAAAGATATGAATGAAAGAGAAACAAATAGCTAGTCTCCTAGTCTCCAGTCTGTGGTACATGTAATTTACTTTGTGTAACTAGAATGCATGGAATATGTGTATCTTCCAATCAATGACTCTCGCGCATGACTTAAAACTTTGGAATTGATATTGCCCTGTTAGTAAAACAAGTTTGATTCGATTTGAATGGTCAGTTTTTTTGCCTGTTATTGTAACGAGTACGCTTCAAGACTCCTCGTAGAACACTTTGTTACTATTACTATCACCCTTTTACCAGTTACTCGATTCAAACATTTACTGTACTCCCAATCTATTTTCATCCTTCGAGCTTTTGTACAACTGTGGGTTGCCATAAAAATATGTTGCTGAAATCGATCCACGGCATTGAAAAGGTTCAACAGCACTGAGCTAGACATTCTAGTAAAGTTTTGCAGCAGTTTTGAATCAGTGATATTTATGTGTACCTTCATGTATGCCACTAAGGCCGGGGTCTATTATAATGTTTCGGCAATATTTGTTGCAGGAACACGCACTACATACTTTTCTATTTAACTAAGAATATTTAACTACTATTCTAACTATTTAACTAAGAAAATACCCAAAAGCTCAAATAAATATAATGTTAAGTGTTTATTGTTTATTAATACTACCGGATCGTCCAAGCAATTTTGAAAATGGCCTAATTAAGATGGCAATGATCAGAATTTGTATTACAGTTATCACAAACAGCAAAGGATCCGAATGAATCGTTTGAAAAACGTTTGATTCTTAACATGTTACAATCATTTTAGCATCACGTAGCAAAAGGATTGTAAAATTATCGAAACGTACTTGAAAACGTTCCATTCCCATTTAAATAAATTCATGCATTTTAATATCATGATAAGTAACTAACTGTACCCATTCATTTCGGTGGGTCGGTCTTGAGTTATTTGTACTAATTCTCTTTACCTAACTTAACATTTCATCTCACTCACGATTATCAGTTTCTCGAATAGAGAGCTCAGTTCGTTTGAAAAAATCTGGCGGGAGTCAGCAACATCCCATTGAAATTTGTATGGTATAATTATTTTTTGAACTTCCTGCACAATTTAAAATATGTAATAGAATTGTTTGGATTTTTTAAAAGGTATCACAATAATAAAAATATCTTTAGTGATCTCTTCACATTTTGCTATCTAAACAGAATGGTCAATCCTTTAGATTTGTTCAAAATTTAATTTTAACTTAACTTTATAAAAATTATAAATCAATAATTACAACATTTTTCGTAGGAGTTTTTTTTTTTTTTTTCTTCCAGAAAGTACTTTCCTACTCCACCTTTACATCGAGACCCTAAACAGCTTAACTGAGAGTCGGCATCATCAATACTACTCTTATCATCTGTTACATTCTGCACGGTTACAAAAGAGAGCTAGAGAGATTTTTGTCGAGTTGACCGTATTATCACACAAGTCGGGTCGGAATAGCACCTCGTCAACTCATACTCACAGTCCTTTGGTGAGTTTCACACGATTAAGATGGACAGTGTAAACGAGCCGCTGCGACCAGCTAGCATAGAAGAAATAGAACAACTTATTCGCATCTACGAGCAAAACATTCCTCAGACGCTACAGTACGTGTTGATATTGCAAAATGTTTTACGCATAAGTACAACAATTCATGGAGATGAGCTGGAAGAAGCATCACACCGTGTAAGGAAAACCGTTTACATTCCGAAAGATGGAAACTTTCATAAATTTGCAACGTTTTTGGCCATCAGTTGTGATGAGGTTCGTTGTTTACGATAGAGGCGATTTATTCTGTATTTTCAAACTAAAAAGGTTTTCTCTTTTTTGCATAAGGATTTATACATCATGGCGCATTCACTACAATCTCCACCCGATGAGCTTACTGGCGCTATCAAAAGAACCAGTTACATTAAATGGAATCTCAAGCCCGTATTTGTCATCGGTGGTGCAAAAGAAACTTGGGACCAAATCAATCAAATGGCAATCATGTTCAACTTAACGATAGATACAGAAGATTTTATAAATTATTGGATGTCACAAGAGGAAGCTAGTAAGCTTACTATTGTGTGAGTATTATCTTAAAACGAAACTTAAACCTTCTTAGTTACGATATTGCTACATAATGTAATGACACTTTTTCTTTAATAATTACAGTATTCCAAACGATGTTCAATTGAAACAATTAGAAAAACAACACGGAAAACAACTCAACGAATGGTGGCCATACAGTTACAAAACGTCTCAACGATACATTGAATCAGCTATTCAGTATAATGGGGGCCTCGGATTTTTTGACAAAATTACAGACAATCTTGTAGCCTGTGTTTTTAAAAATGATCTTGATGGAATTGCGTAAGCTTGTCATAAACCATTTCGTGTATTGAAGGACAGACATGTTATAGATTATTTCTTTATCCCTACAGCCATCTATACACCGTTCCAGAACGCACCAATAAAGGTTACGGAAGTACATTAGCTAAAGCGATGTCACGTTTCATAGCAATTGAACATAAACAGCAAGTGCAAACATTCATAAGCCCAAACAACAAAAAGTCAATAAGACTGTTTGAAAAACTAGGATTCTCCGCAATCAACCGTATACAATGGCTAGTTATGAATTAACCAATAACTTCTTACTGCAAAAAAATCTAAAAACGATAAAAAGATAAAAAAAGTATTTAAAATTGATAAAACATACTTCATTTCCAAGCTACGCCTAGAACAACGAAATGACCGTAGAAAATAAAACAATAAAAACAGATTCGTTTTCATGCACTTTACTA
>KB672268.1:5213-18798 GCA_000349105.1 Anopheles epiroticus | reverse complement strand
AAGCAATAGTTTTTCCTCATAAAATGAAGCAAACACTTCTTAACATCACTGGCTGTCGGCTTAAAATAGGACAAACATTTATTAATTGGAGCAAAACAGTTAAATACTTAGGAATTGTATTTGATCAGACCACATAAAAGAGCTAATCAAAAAATGCGTAAAACTCACAAAAACTCTATACCCACTCATAAAAAGGCGCTCAAAACTAAATGCAGCAAACAAGTTAACAATATTTAAAAGCATAATACTACCAGCAATAACATACGGCATACCAATTTGGTCAACTTGCGCAGCTGTTCATAGGAAAAAGCTTCAGGCAAGCCTAAATAAAACTTTGCTCATGGTATTAGATGCGCCCTTCGGGATAACAAACAGAGAATTGTACCAGCAAGCAGGAACACTTTCTCTACACGAAATAACATTCAAGGTTCTACAGGATTTAAGACACTCAGCGCAGTTTTCAGAATTTCAGCTGATAAATAACCTCTTTGCATGAAAACGTTTAATCATGCATATATCTTTGTACATAGTAGGGTTAAGGTTAGGTTAGATTAGGTTAAGTTCCAAACTCAATCAATTAATCAAAACGCATCAGAATATCCAAAAGTATCTGCCACAAGGCATAAAAGAGCAGGACGTTGAAAAGCGCGCGCGCTGTATCTCGTTACAAAATCAATGTAAATATTGTAAAAAGCAAAAATTGTAATAAAATAAACTTTATGAATGAATGAATGCCATTTGTTCATTCGTGTGCTGCAATAGAGAAAAAACAGTCGAATACAACAGTATGTATTTTAATACACTTGCAATTGAAGGTAAACGAAATGAATAGTCGTAACAATAAAATCACGTCGAATGAAGACCGCGAACGAATTGTTAGAGCTTACGATCAAGAAAATAATATGTAAGAAATATCCAAAATGTTTCAGAAGAAGCATTCTGCGGTACACGGCATTATTAAAAAGTACAGAGAAAGTTGCATTACAAAAGAAACTATACGAACGCCATCAAACACGGAAAAGCTGACGGAGCAACAACTTGCTATTATCAAAGAATGGATTAATCAAGACTGCTCTCTAACTCTGGAGCAGTTGATTATAAAATTACGGGAACAACACAATGGTAATGTTTCCTCAACGAATGTAGCGCGGGCAATTAAAGGATTTCACTATTCCTTTAAAAGAATTCATAAAGTTGCTAAGCGAGCAGTAGTATAACAACTCCTAGAAAACCGAAAACCTTATGCTGAACGTTTCCTGCAGCTACCAAATGAATATTCTAATTTATTATGTTTATCGACGAAGTATGGTTTCAAGTGAAAATGCGAAAGTTTGTGACTTAAACATCGGTCGATGTATTTTAATAATGGACAATGTTCCGTTTCCGAAAAGCTGACTGCAATGTACTTAGATGAAATGGGATACAGCGATCATCTTTAGACACATTTTTGTATTGGATCATCGATGGCAGCAAAATATTATTTGTTACGATCTATGTATCTATGAAGCATCGAAAAGTTTGAGATACTGAAAGCAAGAAACGGGAAATATGCTTGGTTTTAGTGAAGTCGATTGGGGAGCAGATCCTGATTGTTGTATCTGCGTTAGTTAATCAAGCACCCGTTTCAAGCTAAACCATTGCAATAACCATTGGTCAAACAGCATTCATCTTCATTTTCACCTTTCTTTAATAAACAAATCTTAATAGCAATCCGACTACTAAACACGGTTCTGAAACATTCATCGAACGATAATCAAGAGCGATTTTGAAGATTTATTAGATTAATAACATGGTTACCATCTCGGCGCCGGTTCGAATCTCATCGGATAACTGCGACCCCCAAGTCACCAATCTAAGTCACCAATTTTTGACACTGCTCACCAATTTTTGTCTCTAAGTCACCAATTTTTGACAGTGCGCATCAATTTTTGACTCTAACTCACCAATTTTTGACTATAAGTCATGTATTTTTGGTCATTAATCATCAATTTTTGACACGAATTATGAACAAGGCCAATTCACTTATTTTTTAGGAGAACTATTACTTTTTAGGTGATATAATGCGCTGTATGTAATAAAGTGTATAATTAATAACGATTTACGAATCAAAAAAATAAATACTTCATTTATTTTATGTTTTTCATTAGATCCTGTAAGTGTACGTGTATCATGAAAGACTCTTCTGTTAAAGCATTCAACACGCAACTATAAACCGAATATAAGCAGCGTACCAATAAACAGTAATTGCTAAATACACCCGTTTCCGGTTACGTTTGAATCACATGCCGCCTACTTTGGATTGCGGGCTATCTGCGTCGAATCGCGTCGAATTCCGAGTATACACAAGTCATATAATATCGTACTACGAAGGAGAAATCTTTTTTTCAGAAATATCTTGTTTAATTGGTAAGTTTATCAACAACCTTTGAAATAAAGATTCGAAACTCATGTTAGTATTGTGTCTTCTTTTAGCATAGATTGACAACGGAATAATTTTCATAACTACCAACGACACATAGCTCAGAGTTCCTATTCAATACAGTAAAATCTATCCAATACCAATAGTAATGGGCAGGATAAACAACGTAACAACTGATGCAGACAGAGAACGTGTTTGCCACTTGCACAACAGTGGAAAGCCTCCCAAAGAAATTTCCGACATTTTGAACATTAAACGTACTACAGTTCCTGCTATTTTAAAAAAAAAATATTGTGAAAAAGGAAATGTCGCTAAAGAAAAACGGGGAAATCCATCCGTGTCTAAAGTTAGCGAAGATGCGAAAGAACATATAAAGAAATGGTTAGATGAAAATTGCTGCTTATCGTTGAAAGACATCAAAACCAAACTTCAAAATGAATGCAATCGTTTAGTTAGTATCTCCACTATTCAGAGATCTATTAAAAGTTTTAATTCTTCTTTTAAACGCACCTCAAAAATAGTCGAAAGACGGAACTGCAGCTCAACGATTAGTACAAGGAAGACATATTCTTTATTCTTTATTCTTTATTTGAGTCTATAGACAGATAAGTCCAGACGAACGATTAAAACTTAAAGTTAAATAATACACAATCAAAGGTCCGAACACATAAAACAATTAGGACACTGGACGGTGGATCAGTCGATCTATGCTCAAGGACATATGCTCTTGAGTTTATGGCAAACCTTGCAACGATGCCTGAAGCTAACATAATTTTCATTGATGAAGTTGGGTTCAGCGTGTCGATGCGATCTGGATACGGCAGGGCTTTGATAGGAAGACCAGCAGTTCAAAGGGGACCATATTTGCGATCAAGGAATGTATCCATTTGTTGTGCGATAAACAAACATGAAGTAATTACCTACTCGTCTCAACCTTTCCCATATAATACAGATTCATTTGTATTGTTCCTGGAAGAACTCTTTGATACACTTGCGCAAAAAGACATAACTACTGGCGTATTAGAAATGGATAATGTACGATTCCATCATTCCGTTAAAGATCTGATCGAGACTAAAGTAGGGTTCAAAACAATGTTTCTTCCTCCTTACTCTCCTTTCTTGAACCCTATAGAAAACATATTCTATAGGGAACAGATTGCGAAAACTACTTTAGAAATTTATTCAATTATTTGCCTCGTTGTCAGAATGAAGAAATCATTGAAGATTAGCTAGACACAAAAACTGAATACTATACATATGTAATTATCCGAAATTCGTGTGTTATTTAGTTTCTAAGTTTCTATGAATTAAATTGAAGATTTTTTTCCATTAAATTGCCATTATTTGTGTTATTTTTCTGTGTTTGCATAAAAAAGATCTCTATTTTACAGCAAAATGTTAAATTGGTTGTCATATGACAAAAATTTATGCGTAGAGTCTAATAAAATTGATGCGCTAGAGTCAAAAATTGATGCGCATTGTCAAAAATTGATGCGCACGGTCAAAAATTTATGCCTTACAGTCAAAAATTGATGCGCACTGTCAAAAATTGGTGCCTTAGAGACAAAAATTGTTGACTTAGGGCTAAAAATGTGACGGCAACGACTGTAATACTAACGGGCACTGTACGTTCGATTACGTTCCAGGAGCCTTCCAACTCGGAATGGTTGGGGCGATATAGAACGCCACCCTAAGAAACTCCCGCTGAAACTTTGGTTCGATTGCGTCACAAGCGGCAAGCCGAGTATTGGCATCGGCGTCGAGTTGTCGGTATCGACTCTCCAGTACAAACACTATCGGTCGCGGTTATCAACGATACAATGCTATCTATAATTGGCTTTCCAGGAGAGGCCTGTTCATCGTAGACAATATTAACGATCATCGTTTTGGACACTGTCCACTCGCTTACGTTCCAGGAGCTTTCCAACTCGGGATGATTGGTGCGATATAGAACGCCACCCGAGGAAACGCTTGCTGAAAAGACGGTTTGATTGCGTCGCAAGCGGCAAACTGAGTTTCGACATCTTCGACGTGTTAGCAAAGTCACAATAGCTACGGTCCCATCATTACCTTTGCTGACTACTTCCAACGAAGTTCTGGTAACTGGCAGTACACTAAGATTTGTCAAATGCAATTAGTGTTCAGCTTCCTTAACGATAACGTTGGTAAGCTATTCGTCGGAAACGTTTAATT
Organism: Anopheles epiroticus; assembly: GCA_000349105.1. NCBI lineage: Eukaryota > Metazoa > Arthropoda > Insecta > Diptera > Culicidae > Anopheles > Anopheles epiroticus. The sequence continues at coordinate 14,186 of KB672268.1, read as the reverse complement.
CGTAGATACGAGAGAAGAAGACTGAAGGTCGGGCTTGGATACCATGACGTCTACATTCGCCCAGAACATCATCGGCTTAGCGCCCGCGAACCATGCCTATACTGTGTGGCTGAAAAGTGGCCGCGCGAAACAGAGACCCTGTGCTGCAATGGAGGTCAAGTTATGATGCCGCCTTTTGCTGAACCCCCGCGAGAGCTACGCGAACTATTCTAAAACTCAAGATTTTTGCAAAACATTAGGAAGTATTGTAATGCTTTTGCATTTACATCTATAGGAGCACCAGTTCGACCGAATGACCGCGTTCGTTAGGGCTGCACTGAAGCAGTCGGCCGAGGGCCATATACGTACCGTATCCAAGGTGCACTGTGTCAACGCATCGGTGCACTTGATCCCTCAATTGGCTCTATGCCTATATGTGCGCAGTTGTATTTCTATGATTCGAAAACTGAGCAGCAGCGAAACTAAATGTTTGATGCGCGTATCGCGATTTACAGCAACCTAGAACGGGTAGTAGTGGCCACACTTCAAAGCATGTTCGACGCTTGCGATCCGGTTGTGTTATTCCGTCACGCGTATGAGCGTATGACACACCACGCAAACGTACATTTACGCATCCACGCACGATTGCCGGGTCTTCATATGCGTCACTATAACCGTCCTACCACCGATAAGGTCGGTGGCATACTGCTGAACACGCAAGAAGGACTGTCAGGTGATATAGAGTTACAAAACCACCGTAGCACTGGTATTGTTAGTCGTGTTTTCCAGACGCATCAGCTTTACGACGCACTCCAGTACCCACTCCTGCATCCATACGCTGAAGTTGGTTGGACGTTTGGAATCTTCCGAAGGCACCGCGCCGAGAACGTGTACGAACAACAACGGTACCAATCAACGAGGAAACTGAAAGCGTTGTGCATAACACTGATTTTGTTTCACCACGACATATAACTCCCCGCGAGTATGCTGCCTACAGGTTATGTACACGAAGTGGAGACAATTCTTTGATTCACTGGGACCTATCGCGAACGAAGTAAACCACTAGTCGATAAATATATCGACCAATATAATGGCGGATTGGTATCGCGAAGCTGAAAATTTGTCAACCGGTAAAACGGTGTAGACAACTGTCATGGCAACATGTGCTGATCGCCTCCACAAATGATTACCAACTCGGTATCCAAAGATTACACGAATCTCTTAGACACTCTTATCCAACCAAGGGAATCAACATTAAACTATTAAGGAAAACACAATCATTTTACTCACGTGAAAACCAATGTTGTATAGGTAGAAGAAAGATATTCTTAGAATCATTGCCACTGATTTTTTCGTATCGTACACACTAGCGATGAAAAACCCGCTCTGAAACCGACGCCGATTCCAACCCGCTCCGGGAATCTGTGGAGGTCTGGAGCTGGCTCCGCTCCCCTGTTTAACACGTTGACTGCCACCATACATGTACACTGAACTGCCCGCCAGGCAACCGAATCACTCTTTGAAACGATTGCGTTTGCTTTTGCATTTTTTCTACTTTTCTTTTTAATTTCCGCTAATTGATCGGAAACTTAGAAACCATCCCATTCTTGGAAAGTCCCCTCCGTAAAATATACTAGTGACATTCCGACTCCAACTACTGCTTGCAAGGGAAACGTTTTATCAGACTGACAAAATCACTTCTATGAATATATTCGATTTAACGTCCGTGTGCTGCTGCTGCTATTTTGATAACTTTAGTTGCACTTCGGATCTTGTAGCGCAAAGTTGACTGATCACCTCAAGATATTTTTTAAGCAATCATGCAAAAGTTAATCGAAACACAGAGCAGTGATGAGAAAGAAATCATCATTTCAAACAAAATTGCCAAAGACATAATAGTATCCTCTGATTCTGAGTCTGATTATAACGATGATGGTGATAGTGATAGTGACGAATCTGCACTTCCAGATGTTTTTAGAGAATTGGAGTTAGAAGAAGAGAGGAATTCCCAGGCCTTACCTCAACAAAAGAGCACGATCCAATCAATTGCATGGAGTGAGTTTACCGGTCGCCAAAAATCATTCGCTTTTGTGGAAAAAAATCAGCTAAGTATGCTGCCTTTAGAAGTGACACCTTATAACATCTTCCGATTATTCGTCGACGAGGAAATCATTGAATTGGTAACCGAAACTAACAAATATGCCATACAAAATTTGAATAATGTTACATTATCACAAGGAGCACGTATGAAACTATGGAAACCAACTAATCCGGAAGAAATGAAAAAGTTCCTTGGATTACAGTTATGGATGAGATTGGTAAAAGTAAACCCAACGGCAAATTATTGGCCGAAAAATAAATTATACAATTTTAAACTTCCTTCCATCGTTATGTCGCGTAACAGATTCGAGATATTACTCAGTAATCTCCATTTCGTCGATAACATGTCCATAATCCCTAAACATCGGTAAGGAAAAATAATAAATTTTATGGATAACCTACAAGAAAAATATCAGAAAGTGTACACACCTGGGGAAAACATTGTCATTGATGAAACGTTGATTCCATGGCGCGGCAGACTCGGCAGACTTTAGACAATATATTCCAAACAAAGCACACAAATATGGAATCAAAATGTTTAAGTTATGTACAAGCGAAGGATTCACATGGGCTTTCAAAATTTAATCTGGAAAGTCTTCAGAGGGTATCAGAGAAGCCGGAATGGCTCATAATATAAAATAAAATAAAAACTTGCTAAGTATAAAGCTTGCTGAAAAACTTTTCGAAGAAGGACGAACACTATATGTTAACAATTTCTATACAAGCTATGAGCTGGTTGTAACATATTAGGATCGGAAGACTCATCTTGTAGAAACCTTACGGCATAACTAAAAATCCATGCCTAGAGCTGTTCTGGAAAGTAAATTAAAAAAGGTGAAATGATTGCCAACGAAGACGAAAACGTAATTGTGGTTCTGAAATGGAAAGACTCTCGCGATGTAAGAATGTTATCAACGAAGCAAGCTCCATATATGGTTAAAACTACAAAAAAAATATTACACGAATCAATCTGCTGCAAAACTAAAACCACTAGCTGTAGTAGACTACAACAAATACAAATGTGGGATTGATTATTCGGACCAAATGGTCTCCTATGCCACAACAATGAGGAAAGGCGTCAAATGGTACCAAAAGCTAGGAATCGAGCTTTTATTGGGAATCAGTGTTGTAAACACCTTAGTGGTTTTTAAAACTGAAACAAAGAATATAATCGGAATTAGAGAATTTAGAGAGATGATTGCTACGGAGTTGTTAAAAATACCGGTCGAAAACACAACTAACTTCAGTCAGCAACAAAACCATCATGTTTTAGCCGTCCGTCAGGACTCCAATGGAAAAAAAAATTGCGACGTGCATGCAAACGATGCTACAACAATCAGAGTGAAAGCATGAGTCGCTCAAAGGCACGCGAAATTGTAAAAAAATCGTTCATGTTTTATCCAAACTGTCCGGATCAACCTCAGCTTTGTGCTGAGTGTTTCAAAATTCTTCATCGGAAATAAACAATCAATTATAGATAGTGGAATAAATCGAAAGAGAATTACAAATGAAACCCTTTATTTTTCTTAATCTTAATCTTAATAATAACCACGAATAAATAGCAATGTAAAAAAACAAATCGAAAAAAACGAAGCCCGATCGAAAAACAATCTGTCAGCCACATAGTGGCTGACGTGGCCCTAATGAAATAAAAACCCGTCAGCCACATAGTGGCTGACGCGGCAGTCAACGTGTTAAGTATGACCAGGAGCTGCTCACCACTAATATAGAAGGCTAGTATAGAAAAAAATGTGATATGATACCAGATTTTCACGCCATCTTCGTAATCACTCACGAAAAATAAAGAGTTCAGCGTAGAATATAATAAAACGTTTTGATATCGAAGTTTTTTTGTACCTCTTGCCGTTCTTGTTTGTAAACAAACCATAGTTTTGCAGTCATTTTGACAGTTAACGAAGCTACTAGATCGGTAAATATATTGGTCGGTATCTTTTTATAGACTGGGAAATAAATTTCGTTCGCTATACCAATTCGAGTAGATAAATTTATTGGTCGATATAGCCAAACCAGTGGTTAAATTTTATCGACTGCTTTCGCGATAGGTACGCGATACTATTCCAAACGTGTTATGCAACAATACTGCGTGGACCAGAGTTAAAAATTTAACAGCAGCGTCTAAAATTCCAACGCGAGCATCAAGCACAACTGCGTGCTGATGCCTTCACTGGCATCATGGATTTCGCCAGTCCGGCCGACCAGCAGTTTGAAAATGGAGCACCCGACCAAGGACGAACATTGGAACAAGCGGGAAAACGCGTTATTCTTTCACCATCATTTCCTGGTAGCGAAAGCTACATGCGTGCTCAGTACCAAGATGCGAGTACGTGCGAGTGGTAACCCCGATCTCGTCGTTACGGTCAGGTGTAACCTAAAATGGTCAGAAGTGACTGAGGCTCTGTTATCACTACAACAAAGATTTCGGTTGAAGCTTAAAGCAATCCTTGAGGATCTTTCAGCGAGAGCGCTTGGGCTTGAGATCACACGCATACATGTGATTGAATGCCAGAAACGTGGACTTCCGGATGCTCACTGTCTGCTAATTCTTGTCGATGCCGACAAACCACGGTCTGCGGCAGATTATGACCGATTGGTTGCGGCAGAAATTCCAGACACTATTAACGAACATCTTTATGACACTGTGCACAAATGCATGATGCAAGGATCATGCGGAAGGACGAAACCGTAGGCACCGTGTATGAAGGATGGAATGTGTTCCAAACGCTTCCCGAAGCCTTACTGCAACGCAACACGCCAAGCAGACGACGGTTACCCAATATATCGTCGCCGTAACGATGGTCGTACTGTTAATGTAAAAGAGATAACTAGACAACCCATACGTTGTGCCCTACAATGTCACAAGTACAATTGCCATATAAATGTAGAGGAGTGTTCTTCGTTGACCAGTGTAAAATATTTAAACAAGTACGTGTATAAAGGTCACGACCGGGGTGCGGTTTCGTCTACAGTTGAAACAACAGACAAGATTCAGCAGTATTTGGATGCTCGGTACGTTTCAACATCTCTGGTTTTGAAATGCAGGCTAAAACGGTCATCGTCGTTCAGCTTCCGGTACACCTTGAATATCAGCATAACGTTATGTTTCGAGCGAACGATAACGTTGCATCTGTATTGCAAGTAGGTCATCACACCATGCTCACGCGATTATTCGAATTAATGTCCAACGATGTAGCAGCACGATCGTTGACATATCAAGAAGTTTCATCACACTATCGGTTTGCAAAGTCAACCCAGCGACTGCCATGGTACAACGGTCAAGCGAAACAGTGGATTCTCCGAGTTCATCTTACCGATGTCGTAATTGGTAGAATGGTTTACTGTCCTATGTCGCAGATAGAATGGTACTATTTACGTTTGATGTTGCGCTATCGGAAAGGACCAACGTCATTCGATGATTTATGGACAGTTGATAGCCTTATTTGCGCTACCTTTCAGCAAGCTCCACTATAGCCGGACTATTGAAAAATGACATGGAGTGGGAACGTGTGCTCTAGGAAGCTGTATCATTTTGGTCAATTACGTCAACTTTTCGCCCTCTCCATTCCGAAGGGATGCCACAAATCCTCGCCGTCTGTGGAACGCGTACGTGAGCGATATTTTTGAAAATTTTCACCACCAACATCGAGATCGATACACTGCTAAGGATTCGGATCAAAATCAACTTCTACGAAGTGTAGAACATTTTCGATGCTTACGCATCATCGACCAGTGTTCGGGAAAGTAGCCTAGATGTAGATGTATGCAATTCTCATTGCGGTATGGAAGGAATATCGCCACTAGATGGCGCGGCATTAATCAGTCTGCGTGCGTGAAGAGTAAAACAGATAACGATAAGATAAGATAAGAGATCAAATCTCACGAGATAACATCTGTTATCAATCACTACAGCAGCACGCTGGATCGTAGAGGCTACCGGGAGAAAAATAAACGTTATTGAAGTTAGTAAAAAGGAGATTACAAAGCAGAGCGTTATTTTGAAGCCAGATTTCGATCTACATTCCTGGATTCACTCAGTCTTTGAATCACTTAAGGTCCTTAGCGGGTAGTCATTAAGCTGACACTCATTGGCGTTCCCCGGTGAAAACAGATAAAGCGCTGCATTTTTGGTCCCCACCATCATCTTCCCCCCGAGGTTGATCAGTTAGTTTGCCCATCGATCAACTCTTGGCTACCTTTACCTGGGAGTGGTTTTTTGGCTTGTCCATCCCCACATCTTTCCGTTCCTTTCCCAAAACAAAATAGCGGAGTAGGCCGCGTTTCCCTACAACCAGTATGTGCAAGAAGCAACTCCAACTAAAACACTAACCTCATTCCACGATATGCCTCAGCTTAACGAATTTTCTACATTCCAACACTCCTTCTGGAGTCCGATCGAGTTGCGGCTGATTCATACGAGTTGCTCGATACCGAGCGTTCATACAGTATTGATTCGCTGGACGAGACACTTTCAACTTTACATCTACTAAATGCAGAGCAGCGCATGGTTTACGACATCATCATCACAGCATTGAAGTTGACCAGGCTGAACAGGATCAAAATCTATTTTTTCTTGATGGTCCTGGTGGTACTGGAAAATCTTTTCTGCTGGAAAAAATCTTGGCCAATACGCGTCGCCATGGAAAGATCGCTATTGCAACAGCCTCAAGCGGTATCGCTGCGTTGCTCTTGACTGGTGGTAAAACAGTACACTCCACTTTTAAACTGCCATTGCTGTTGAACGAATGTACACATTGTAACATACCAGTTCAGTCATCGCTTGCAAATCTGATGCGTCAGGCGTCGATCATAGTTTGGGATGAAGCTTCCATGAGCAGTCGCTATACTCTTGAAGCCGTCGTACCTATTTGATGACAAGATCGTTCTGCTATGTGGCGACTTTCGTCAGATTCTACCTTTCGTCCCCAAAGGAACATATATGCAAGTTATACAGCAATGTATTAAAAGAGTGCATTATGACAGCAGTTCCGTGTGTTGTGGTTGGAAAATAGCATGCGAATACAAACGGCACAGAATCTACAACACGGGAACGTGTTGAAGGAATTTAGTGACTTCTTGCTCCCCATTGGAGAGGGACGCCATGTAACGTTTCCAGGATTGGACACATCGTTTGCCAAGCTTCCTCGGGACATGATGCTCCCACAATTTTACCAACCGGGAGGCTGACGTGCGATCACTCATCCGTTGTATTTATCCAGAAATGAATCGTCACTATCAACATCCAAAATTCTTCACCGATCGAGCTACATTGTAAGTGAGAAATTTTGGTGTGACAACAATTAACAACAGCGTTTTACAACAACTGCCCGGAATAGAACAGGAGTACCTATCGGTTGATACATTAGTCAGCCCGGAAGAACATGATTCTCTGCAACTTCCAACCAAGTTTCTCAACTCAATGGGCATGAGTGACATTCCAGTCAATCGGTTGCTTCTGGGACAATATACTCCTGTGTTGCTTTTGCGAAACTTAAATATAGAAAGTGGGCTATGCAACGGAACGCGCCTCCAGATCATTGCACTCAAACCACATTGCATAATTTCACGAATTTTGACTGGAAAACGTCATGTGTTACTACCCTGTATCTTCTGCGATAGCAATGATGCGACCATTCCGTTTCAAATCCGTCGCAAGCAGTTTCCGATTCAGGTTTGCTTTGCGATGACCATTAACAAGGCACAAGGTCAATCGTTGCACCATTTGGGACTCTACCTTCCCACCTAGATTTTCGCTCATGAGCTGTACGTCGCATTGTCGCGAGCGCAATTCGCGTGCAAATGTGCCAGTACTGATCGTAGATCCTGGGCTTGATGAGAACGATACTGTTGCAGGGAAAAATTTCGAGTTTCGTGAAGTGATTGACGTTTGAGTAATTTTTTTTGTTATTTTTAATAAGAAGATCATAAAAAACATATTATAACACTATTTTTATTCAGTTGACCAACAAAAACTCATCACCAATGACTTCTATATTGTTTAATATTTTGATGCAAAGGCAAAGCAGTTTTGATATGCCTTCTGTGTTATAATATGTTAATTTTGCTAACAACGCAAACATACTTAAGAAAACAACACAAACATACTTGAGAAGAAAACAACACAAACATACTAAAGTCAAAATATACAAGTTCAGTCTAATAGCATGACCACACTGAAAAAAGATTCGGGTCTCATTTTGATTCATTGTTCACTTAGTAATTTAATACACCGATAATTAATCAAATAATTATCCATTTCCTTTATTCACAAACGATAATGGAAACATGCAAATGGGCAAGACTATCTCAACGCGTACTATTTATTTATGCAATAAAATCTGTCAGTTATCGACAGAATACCAAAACATTGGAATTCGAATAAAAGTATGAATCTTAATTGAACAAAATTATTCTGTGAGTTAATTTCTACGAGTTTCTGTGCACTAAGTTTTTTTACTTAGATCTGGTCAGTAACCAGCCAGAGGTCCTCTTGCGGTGGGCTCAGCACTTTCATGAATTGTTGAATGACCAGTTCAACGAACAGCCTGAGTTTCCACTAGCTGATGATACCGTGCTAGTGCCACCTAGTATCGAAGAAACCCAAAAAGCTATCCGTCGGTTGAAGCACAGTTGAACAATAAAGCACCCGTAACCGACGGAATCACAGCCGAACTGGTCAAAAACGGGGGTGCAAGATTAGAATATGAAATTCATCAAATTGTGATTGAGGTATGGTATGGTGAACCGATGCCTTGTGACTGGAATCTCGGTATCCATCCCATATACAAGTAGGGAGAAAAGTTGGACTGCAACAACCACAGGGGTATTACGGTGTTACTGCCTACAACATATTCTCTCTGATCCTACAGGATCGACTTG
>KB672267.1:0-13975 GCA_000349105.1 Anopheles epiroticus | reverse complement strand
ATTGTTCTTGATTTGCTGAAACCCTTGTCTTTTGGTTGTTGTTTTGTCTGTTCTGTTAAAAGATTTAATAAAAAGGTTTGAAAACTCAAGTTTTCCCGCGATGGACACTTTACCTCAACAATTTCATTAGAAATTCACCAAAAATCACTAGAGATCCATCCAAAGTAAGTTCACTGCATTTATTATGCCAGCCTAACCGGGCTTAATAAAGCTAACCAACTCCATGCTGCCCACACGTCACACGTTCAACCAGCCACACTCACATAGCCTGCCGACCAACGATTGATTCCGTGCGTTGCACTAAAAATGAATTATAGATTCGCCGTCCCCGGGAAACCGTTCAGCAACCAAACAATTCCCGGAATGCTGTTAAATCTCGAACGACAAAGCGAGCATTTGTTGTGCACCCTCTATCCCTCTCTCTCTCCTTTCCTCCTCCGCACAATATATCGCTTCCGTAGGCGAGGAAGGGCACCATTAAGACATCATCTGTACGAGTGCATTAAAAGTGTTATGCTATGTCAAACACGAGTCCGAAAGCCTTTGTCCTGGTATTAGCCCCAATCCCTGAACGCGCTGCCATACCGTCCCACAAGTCTGCTGGACAACGGTTGCCAGGACGGTTGCTGCCCGCAGACCTTCCCTCAATCACTAGGCCATCGGTAGAGAGACCGTACAGGCTTCAACCATGCTGGCTCGCAAGTGTCATACATCAACAATCCGGGTGCTCGCTTGTTTGACTTATGTGTTCAACTATTGAATTAATGCTGTGCGGTGCCGTCCTTGAAAATCCGACACAACAGCTCCTCAGTGGGAAGGTGCTGCAGAGATAGAGAAAAAACGAAAACACCGACGCACCCTCCAGCAGGGACGGCAATGCACTTCAGACCGACAAAGCTCGGTGCGCTCGAATGAAGCGGACGGGATACGTGTGTTAGTACAAACAAAAATAATGCCTCGATATATTTGCTTCTTTCACCGGGTCCGCCAACGCCCCAAAGGCTGGCGGGAGCTTTGCTCCGCATCGTTGCTTCGTACGGGAGTTCGGTACAAGGCACGGCAAAGGGGAACACCGGGATGGTCACTCACCGTTACGAGACATGTTGTGTTTGACTTTCGTGCACGAGCTCGAAACTATGCTCCATGTTGAAACACCCCGTTTCGTGACAGATTCACCCAGACGCAGGGCGTGATCCTCGGACGGCTTGCTTACTTTTTCTGAAGTGCCATCACCCGGCGAACACAGACCCTTTCTCAGCAGCCGTGGCTTTCGAGCCGGAGCTGGTCAACCGTATGCTTTTGCAGTTGGTGTGTATCTTTACATTTGTTCATCGAACACGGGCGCCCCGGTTGACTAAAGCCGTACCGGGCAGCGGACCAATGGGACGGGATGTGCTGGAACATTTGACACATCCTTCCTGTAGAGTGCTGAGTCTCTTTGGTGACGACGACTCTGCGGGGGGAGGTGGGAGGGGGGGTTCAAAACACCACTCCAAACAATTATGCAGCCCGATGCCTTTGGGTGTCCTTAAAGCATTTGTTTTGAAGCAGTGGGAAGATGATTTTTAAATAGCAACATGTATTAAATTTATTCATTTGTGTACAATTTACACCGAAATGAATTTGTGCATATGTTTTGCATGTTTTTAACGTTCTACGCTGTGTTGTGCATTAAGTGGGACTTTGTTAGTTGCCAAAATAATTGAAACTTTTTTACAATTGCTTTGATCTCAGCTGTTGTGCCTAATCACATGCATCGTGATAATAAACAATCGTGATAATTCACATGGATAATCTATCAAAATTTTTTCATTTTTGGAAGGAGTTTTGAAAACAAAAAATCGAAATTTTGAAAATAATTTAATCGATACAGGGTTTTGGACTGGATAAAACAAGGCAAGCGCCATTCGTAACAAACACAGCACATGACGAAACAATCGCCACATGTATACGACAACGGCAGTAGGGTTAAGACATCAGAAGCACTAGACAAGACAATCGAGGCGCATTCGTGTACAAAAACAAGCCACGGCGCTGGCGGCAGTCTAGTAACGGATAACGCGTGCATAAACGCGTTCACGGGTGGAATTTGACAATTGACGATCATTTGTAAGGTTACCAGACGAACTGAATGTTTGTATTTCAGCTTTTTTGAGTCGGTGGTAACGGCCAGGCGGTATTGCTTGAAAAACCTTTCATTTAAAATAAAAAACAAACAATATAAAATGCTTTCAAAATATTTTAAAGTTTTCTTGAAACAAAGCAAATAAAACATTTAAGTTTTAAAGAGAATTTAAGATACAATTCTATGTGATTCTTTCAATCTCATGTTATCCAAGGTAACCGTTATTGCTACTTTTGTAACAAACATTAATAGGTTGCTTTCACCCAACCTATTAATGCATTCACAAACATTAATAGGTTGAGTTGAAAATAAAGGAGTCATATACCACAGGTTCAATAAAATACGGGTTTGTCGAACTCATTTGCATATTTATAAAAAGCTGGTTAAAATGATTTCATGTCTCGCATTTGTTTTATGTTTGCTGATTGATCAGTTTCGTTTCTTTTAAACCATTATCCCCTCTTTTTAACACATAATCGAACCATTCTTTTAAATAAAATAAAGCAAAAAAAGCATTTAAATAAATAATGGTTTTTACCCATTTTCTCACAAAGATTAACAAAAGCTTTTCACAAGAAGAACAACTTCCACAAAAAAAAACACAAACCACGTGCTCAACCGTATGTAGGTTAAATGGAATGTTTGCTGGCAGCGTTTATCGTCCGCTTATGCGTTCACGTACGATGATAGCAAAATACTACAATCCACTCGAACGCTACCGGAATACCCCGCCCGATGAATGGATGAGCCTATGGGGGGAAAACTAGGCAGAAAATCGAGGCTAGCAGAAAGGGTGCGAGGAAAAATCAGCAGAAACAGACGGTCTCACCGTTCCCATGACCGGCGGCAGATACAAATCATGGGCGGTAATAATAATTACAACACGAATCCCGTTATAAATATCAATTAGCTAGCAGCTGTACTTTATTTTCATTTCCTGTCGAGTCGCCAGCAGTTGGAAAAGGATTGTTGAGAAAATTATCGTTCACCCTATCACTGATGTTTCGGAGTGTTTGTGTGTGTGTGTAGGGCCACTGGTGGACTCGTCGCTTGCGTGCTGGTGAGGTGTGAGGGGCTAGGGATTGAGTCAAGCCGCATTATCGCCACGAAAGAAATGGTGTATGTGTGCGTGAAGACCCCATCGGGTGGCATAGGGCAACATAAAACATGAAATACAACCATCGGGCCTTGCACAAGAAGCGAAAGAGGAAGAGAAATGGCCTCCAGGCTGCCTTGTTTCGGGGGTTTTGCGGCTTTCCCTGGAAGAGGATTGTTTGCCAAGACGTGTGGCCTCCTCATTCTGTGGGGGAGAAGGGCGGTGTTGATGGGAAAGGGGTGTGAAGGCAAAGGGGAAGAAGTTTTAGGTTGGCACGGGTACAACTTCTGCAACCCCACCCTGGAAGAAATAACTCATTTCACTTTTAGTGCCATTTTTTCCCCCGCTGTGTTGTTGTTGATTCGCTTTGTTCGCTTCCTTCTTTGGCAGGGATCACTTTAGCAACACGATACACGGTTGGGACAGGGCGGAATGGATCGAACGCTTGTTCGGACACACACTGTAGCCGTTAGGCGTAACTCATCATGCATCACTGTGCTGCACGCGAGGACTAAACAAATAATTCACCCTGTGAGTGGAAGGTATAGAAGTATTGAAATAAATTAAAAGTGAAGAACTACTTCGTTTACCTTAGTTCATGCAGCTTTTCTGTATCAAAAAAATCGATTAATTAGGTAATGAAATTTTCATTTAAAAAAAAAGCATATTTTCATCAAAATCTGCACCTTCAACCGCAATGACTGCTTGTTCCAAACATTCTCCCAAGAACTCGATAGAAATGCCCGCCAGTAGTATTCCAATATTTCATTTCTAGGTTGCAAATAAAATGTTATTCATCTTCCAACCCGACGGTCGCGACTCGTAGCTCATATGCAAAACGTTCGCTCATGAAACCCAACTTTAAACACAACTCTCTCATATAAACCACCTTAAGCGGTTACATACATCCATCCTAGTCTCGGTTCCGACCCGCTGCTAACATACCACATAAACACACACACTCAGGCATAAGCACACACATCCACACACTCGCACCCCCCCCCCCCCCCCCCCCTCTGGCCAAGTTTTGTTGTTCGACAGCGCCGGCGAAATGTTCCGCGAGGAAAACATTAAGCTCTTAACTCACGTGCTGCTGGAGGATTTTCCTGTTTTTACTCCCCACACTCCGCACACGCTCCCTACCCCGGTGCTTCCTTTTCCGACAGGCCAATCAGAATTATGCGACCGGGACCGTGTGCGACTAGCAAGCGGCAAGCCCCATGGTTCCCTACTAATGGCGAAAGCCGGACCAAAGAAACCGGATAAAAATGAGCCAAATGTAATCTTTTATCCTTTCGCATTATGAATGTGTATTCGTTTGCGTGGTATGTATCTTTGCCACCACCGCACCACCACACCCACCGCTGTAAGGGTACCATATCCATAAGCAAGGGGAGGCGGGAGGGTGCCATTTTGCACTAAAACCGCAAACTGCATTTCAGTGTGTGTCTGTGCGGTTGGTGGGGAAAAGAATTTCATATTTTCTCCTAGTTCGTTACTTCAGATTGTTTTTTTCAAATTCACCCAACCCCTCGAAACCCCCATGCCTGCTTCCTAGCTCTTAAGAAAACCATGGGGATGCTCGTTACCGACTCGCTTTTTAGTTTATTTTACACGATACTCGTATTTGTTGCCGTGAAGCACATGCAAGTATCCTTCATGCAGCTAGTTGTCACGAATGTAGCTCTTTTTTCTGTCTGCTGTAGCTACGCTCTCTTCTCTGCTTCTGCTGCAGAGATAGTGTTGCTGCATCCTGGGGTGCATTATCCTGTCGTGCAGCCAGCCGATGCAAGCTGGTAAGAAATAAAACACTTTAGCCAATGCTGCTCGTTCGCGATTATGTTTATCAGCCGAGACCACCGTGACTACGGATTAAGGCGATTGGTCCATGGGAAAGCTCATTCGGAAGTTGTGAGAGGAACACAGTTCTATGAATATTGCTGTAGCTTGAATTGGTCCATACGTAGTTCGATTCTTTAAATAGTTAAAAATTTGATAGTTTTTTAGTATTTTGTGTAGAGGTTTTTGTAGAAGGTTTGATCAATAAACTTTACCGAAAGAACAACTTTGAAATCATTAAAATATGCCCTCGAGAGATTTGGAAGCATATTAGTTCCTCAGGATTGTCTTGGAAGCCTAGGAGTCCCTCGGGATTATATTGGAAGTATGTACAGCGCACATAAGGAACATGGAAACCTTCTCAAGAGCATTATGATGGGCTTGGAAGCATCTTCTATCGCTTATGATAGGGGTGAAAGCATATGATGACGAACTTGGAATCATCTCTGGTGCCTTATTATGGATTTGAACTTATCTTTTGCTCTCTGGATAGGCTTGAAAGCATCCCATAATACACTTGTAAACTATTTCAGATGCCTTACAGAAGTATTTGCAAGTACCTGAGATTTTCAGAAGATGAACTTGGATGCCTGAAAAAGCATCTCAAATTTGCTTGTATGGACTTGAATGCATCTCCGATACTTCAAGATAGAGTTGCAATCATCTAAGGTTCCAGTTTAATGATTTTTTTGAAAGCATATCCAGCACTTATTATGGTGTTTAAAACAATTCTGGTATTTTATGGTGGATTTGGCAGCAGCTAAAACTTTTAAGATAGTCTTGGAATCATTTGAGGCCCTTAGACGTGGAAGCTTGTGAGGTACCTTATGATGGAGTTGAAAGAATTGCAGTCACTCAGAATGGTATAGAAAGTGTTTGAGGCTTTCGAAGTGTCACACGGCCTCCACACGTATCGGACTACCGTACCGTACCAATTCAATTTGTATGGAAAATTTGACAGAACGGTACGATGGATGGTACAGTACGTGAGGAGCAAAGTTGGCTGCCAGTCAGATGGAAAACCAAAAATGACTCAGTTGAAAAAGACTATAGCGAGCTTGCCCGCCACGTGTGGAGACCGTGTCATAGGAAACATTTAACGGTCCTCTGAAAGGTATTCTTTGAAAGAAACTCTTTCTTCTTTGCAATCAACACACTTTCAATGCTCGATACAAGTTCGCTGGAATTATTTTCCGGTAAAATAAAAATTAAACAAATAGTAATTAATGCAGGAAAAAACACATGCAAACACTCTTCAACCAAGATTTTACATTCAAAAACCCTACGCTGAGCATCATACCGCCAGCAGGCGGGTTAATGTGATTCAGGTGATTTTAATTCTGAAAATAAGGGTTCTACGGCGTAATGGTCGGCGTGTCCTTCTGCGGCAACCCGAAACCCGCCCTGCCGACGGTTCCCATCCATCATAGCCGAAAACGGATGAGCCTAAGCCGACTTTCCTGCAGTTTATTTCTTCCGGGCCGCGTTCCCGGGAAAACCGTACGTCATCGAGGATGTACGTGTTTGGGAAGAAAACTCCCTTCCTTCTTGCACCATTGGGTCAGCTGGCTGTTTCGCAGTTGTTACCGGTTGCCCGGTATTTATTTACTCCTTTCAGCGTGTCGTCCCACCCCGTCCATTGCTGTGTGTAAAAATATTCATTTCCCAGCTGAGACTTTTATGCCCCGCCGAGGCATGGCGTTTTCTTCGCCCGTTTGGTCCGAGAACGACTGCAGGACGTGCGCAAAGAGAAAAAGAGAGATAGAGAGAGCGAGAGGGAGAAAAGAAAACGACCCAGCTACGGTGCGGTTTGTTGTTCGCGGCTTGATTGCTGGTACGCTCGGTTTAAGAATAATGTTTCACACAGCTGCCCAGCGTGGTGAGATAATTTATGACAACTGAAATGAGGTTAATTCGCTCACTGGTTTAACAGTGCACCAGATGGCTCCGATGGGAGTTTTGCGAAGGTATGCCATTATACGGGCAATTGTACCGTACAGTTATGAGCGCTGGCAACCAACAAAGCAAAAAAAAACACACACTCTCGGAAGAGGCAAAGGAAAACGTAACGCTTGCTCGGTAGTCTTACGAACGTTTGTCCCACTTGTACCGACAGTTGTAAGATGCAGAAAATGGGCATACAAGGGGAAGTGGACAAAACTATGCTGCCGCTCGTTCCATTGCAATAGTAGCAGGTGTGATTACTGGCTTGCCGCATTTGCCCAATAGTAGTGAAACAGATTTTTCGAAAATTGCAACCATTTAGCACGGGTGCGCCATATTTTGCGTTACGAGAGGCTCATTAAACAGAAGACAGATGCGATTTACCACAGCAAGTGGCATGAGAACAAAGTGCTTACCAGTATTTGTTTGTTTCAAGAACGCTGAAACGGTACAAAAAAGTAGTTTATTCTGTTGCTGGCAAGCAAATGGAACAGAATTCAACAGACGAAAGCATCCGAGAAACAAATCAAAATAAAGCGCTCGTCTGGTCGAGCATAAAAGCTAAAATAATTGCGTTGAACCTTCATCGGAAACAAACGAAATAATTACGTTCAGTTAATGAACACAAACCGGTAATTCAATTTAACGCCGATTCTTCAATCCTTCCACGAAAACTAATCTGCCACGCAGGCAACGGCGCTCTCGTTAGGCACAGCTAAGCGTTCGTCAATAAAAAAACGGGCCACCGAGCGAAACCGAGGGCGCAGCAGGTTTCATGAGCCTTTTTAATGCCGACGAGCCCGACATCAGCTTCAACAACTGCAGCCGGAACAGGCAACATTAACAACAAGCCCGTCAGCACAAGGTGGCGTTTCAAATCGGTGATCGACACAACTGCCCCACGTAAGAACAAAAAAAACAACAAAACGAACATCAAAAAAGCATCAACAACTGGCCACTGGGCGGCCTCCGCAGAGTTAATCCGTTGGTTTTATGGCACCCGGTACCCGGTACACCCGTACTACTCGGCCGCTCATCAACATCAACACCTTTTGGTTTTGGCACCGGAAATGACCACTGGCCCAGGAAATTACCTCATCCGTGGGTTAGGGAAAAACTTCACCGGCACGAATCATTAGCCCGCCGCAGACACTATGGAAACCGGGTGAAAGAAGTGCCGATGATGTTTCGTCCTATTTTCCTCTCATTCTTTCACTCTCACCATCTCTTCCCGTGCGTTTCTTCTCTTTTGCCTGAAATGGACGGGTTGATTGGCAGGATGTGGTTTGTGTGGTGGCGTGGCACAATAAAACCGGCTTCATCAAACTCCATTCGATGCCATTCAGATGCCATAAAAATCTCATTTAACCAGCGACAAATCGGTAAAAACGACCCACCTCCCCCACTGCTACCCACAGTGTTCTAGGTTCTCCAATAGTAAGGATGATTTCTGTTTTTGAGCGCATGATTGAGGGATGTGTTTGTACAGCGCTAGGACCGTTGCTCACGGTAGGAAAAACTTTCGCCCAGCAACAATAATCCAACAGCCTTACTCAATAAAACTGACAATAATATCTTGGTTGGGTTTGAATGAGCTCTTTCTAGGGGGTTGTTTTTGGACTTTTGGTTGGCTGTAGTAGCATGTTATTGACGTCGAAAAGTAGTCTACAAGTCGATGAGATCGCTCTGCCATTTTCTGTGTGTAGCAAAAAAAAAAGCTAAAACCACCGCCCGTTTATCTTCCAGTGGTTTCATTCACTGATTACGAGCTTTGTTGCGGATGCGAGAAGTATACACTCATATCGAGAAAAAAAGGGTCAAACCGCAATTATATCGGAGGCCATATCTGACGAAGAGAAGATGAAAAAATGAAATTAATTTCATGCACGTCCAGCAAACCTTATTTTTGTGCCCTTTTTGCTGCAACAGCGTTGTAATTATCCTAATGAATATGATTAATATGACAAAAACTTCGTTCTTTATTTACTCTGACGACTTCAAACGTGACCTAGGAAAAGTAAAGTACTCGTTTCAGTCACGTGGTAGCCTGGCGGGGGCTTGAAGAATTGTTTGCTCATATATTTACTTACTTAAAGAAAGTAGTTTTATTTATTTTTGATTTTGCTTGACAGATTGTTAGCTCTTTTTCTTGGTAAATATTTGATTCGGGCTTCAATCGATTATCTTTCTATGTTATGCTGAATGCATCTATTAACTTTCTATATAAAAATTAATTGATTGTATGCCACCAACAGCTGTAGTTCTTCACAGATATCAAAGAATTGTTTGTTTTTATTTGTCTTCTGGCACACAATCGATGTATTGAGTTCTGCTTTCCTATTGTAACCACCGTTCCCTATTTCTTCACATTCGATTTATGTGCCTGAGTTGTGAAAACTTTGTTTCGCTTCGTTGGCGTTTTTCTTTGCGAAGGTTTTACACATGCCACCTTCATGACTTACGTACCAGGTCAATGTTTGTCAACTGGTCATAACAATTTTATTATGATCACCGAGTCCACCAGTGTACCGTAAAAATGGTTCCTCCTACTACCTACATTTGCCTCTTCATTACAGTTAACGACTAGAGCCTAGAGCGGTAACTATGATCCAATTTGCCCTCTGTGGGTAACATGGTTGCAGTGAAGCGTAGGAGTTTGTGCTTGGTTTTTCTCAAATCAAGCAGAATGAAATCGTTTCATATGTTTGATTTTAGTGTGTAGAGGATAAAAACACACCACATAGCGTCAGGGGTGCATTTTTCGTTCAAAACTTGATCTATTCCAATACAAATTTAGTTATTTACAAACTTTGTTTTTGATAATTCACTTTCTTTTCATTTATATATTAAATTATTTATTTATAAAAAAAGTAAATTAAATTATCAATTTTAAAGAAAAACATCGCATTCTTCTATGAGCCATTGGATACAATATCCTTATAGATAAATTTAATATGAAGGAACTCTTATCAACACCATTAGGTAAAGTATTTCTTAAATCTTTTGCAGAAATCTAGTTATTTTGAAGCATTTGGTCAGGAAAAAAAGGCCCTATAACCTTACGGCTTAACATCAGTTCAGGTCAGCGGCAATGATGTAACCATTTATTATTTTACGATTAGCCGTAAACTTACGATTCGATGTTACGAGTGTATGGGCTCATTTTAACGATTATCAATAAAAAATCGCCTTACCCCTAACTGCACCAATCCAATCATCCCCCCAAAATGGCCCTCTCCTATTCCAAAGGCAGGCTCAATCCCGTATCAAAGGAAGCTGAGAAAACGAACGACACATAGACACAGCATCTTAAATTACGATCGTTTGATGGAGGTTTCCGTTCACCGTTCATGGGCGGCCGATGCGAATGCGAGCGAACGGAAAGTGTTTATAGCTGATCAAAGGCAGGCAATTCTTTTCCCTGAGCAGCAAACACACATCATATCCAGCTGGGCAATAGAGCAGAGCGTACATGCGTGCTGGGTGTGGTTGGGCACGAATCCGGAGCACACATTATGTGAAAAGGATAATCTCCCTCAGCGTCCCTTACGTCTGGATTTAACGACCTTGTCTGTCCAACGAGTGGCTGCAAATTGAGTGATAACATGAAGCATCGAAAAGCTTTTGCTAATTGCCTGTGCGATTTCACAACAGAAACACCAGGCGCCTCCATCGCACAGCAAACTGTATTGCACCAGGCGTCTCCATCGGCTGGCGGGGAACATTTTATTTTTGAATAATTTTACTTGTTAAAATAACTATTTGAAATGTTGTAAGTTGTGATTAAAATGAACGTCTGGCATTTAAAGTTGATTTTTTGTTGCATTTATCATTTCAACCACTTTGTGCTTCATTGGGTTTCCACTGATTATGCTTACTGAAGGAAATGTTTCGTGCAAAATGAGCTAACCTACCCTCTCGGCATGATCAAGATCGTTTACCCCCACCCCGGTCAGCAATGCACGCTACACAGAAGGTTGTGCATTCATCATTTCGCATGCTAACCAGCGACCGAGCGAGCAAAATAAAATTGAGACATAATTTACTGCCGACTCAATTCGACTAATTGCACACGACCTGCACTCTTCTTTGCAAATACAGCTACACCCGGTTACATGGGTGGGCTAGAAAATCCCAAACGAAACGGGAAATATACGATACACAACCACCATCGGCTGTGAAAGCATTTGCCAGAGCGTACGGCACCGCACTGACACTGACCATCGTGAACCGTGAACGGCTTCGAACATTCCTTCTAACACAGCCCAGAGCTACACGCAAGGGGCGCGCACCCGATTTCCTGTTTGGCGCGAGAAAACCATGTGATTCCTGGAGGGGCAGAAGAGAGGGAGAGAAATCAACCCACAAAAGAGTACAAAACGCCAAATACCTTTGCTGAGGTTCTCGCATATCCGATCCAGGGGGTCAGATTCAAGGTGCAACATGCACACCGTATTTCACCGCGCACATAGATGCGAGTCTACGATAATATGAAGCGGGGCTGGGTGAATGTGTGTCTGTGATGGTGCAGTAGATGGACTACGGTGAGTTCCAATTAACTCTTTTGCTTGCCTACAACGAGACCTCGAACGGTACGCTAACAAACCATAAGCATATCAGCGGAATTTGATGAAAACCGTACCAACAGAAACATTATCCTATCGGATTTCTGCCCTAACGAGCTGTTGCAAATAAACACGTTATCTAACATCGTGGCATGTAAGATAATTATTTTAAAGGACAGGTTTTGCGTTTGCCTTCTTTTCAGCTGCTTTACTACAATGCTACCTTAAAACTATGTTGTAACATGAAATGAACAAAATCATTAACGAATTAATTCAACCTTAACATAGTTAATGACAAACAAAAAAAAAAAATCAGAATGGAGTACAAAATTGATTAAGTGTCAAAAAATAAATTGCTTGGTTCAATAACTGGTGTGATGCTTTTTTTCTACAATAACGGTTGTCTCAAAAAAATTACATTTTTCATCTGAAAAGATGAAAAAAAAAATACAAAATTACAAAGCAAAGCTGAACTGTTTCATTTTTTCACAGTTAAAGATATAACTTTACATCCTTCATCAGTTTAATTTTGTTAAATGAAAGTTGTTTTCAGGGTTGAAAATGTTATTTAAATATAATGAAGCATTCTTACTAAATGAGACTTTCAGATATACTATCAAAAAAACTTTTTCCATAGATGCATGATTCGACGAAACATTAATTCTTGTTCTGACCTTTTGAAAAAACGTACCTTTGAAGCAAAACACCCAACTTGATCCAAACACACACCCTCTAATAAGTCACGGGAAACTTTGTATTCGTTTCGGGAAGTCCGAAAAAGTACAAGTGGTACTGTTACATGGGTCTACTCCACCCAGCTCACAGCATTCCTGGAAGGTTCATCGAACAACACGGCTCCTCCATTTTTTCTTTCCTTAAAGCATAGGATGAAGGCTCGTTTACCTATACGTCAAAACAGCCACCCGGATCGGATCGGTAGCCACGCAAAACTTTATACCACTCACAAACACACACACACACATACAATTACTGTGGCACCTCAAAGCAACCCTGTTGTAGTAGCTAACCCCAGTCAAAAACTGCAAAACCGTACTGTTCGCGGGTAAGCCACAAAATATGAACCTCCTGAAGTAAGAGCTCAGAAGCATGATGTAAGGGTTTGTTAGTGTTTTTTTTTTCGTTCCCTGTCTCTTCCTCTCTTTTGTGGGAAAAATGGGTTTCCGGTATCCGTATGAAGTACATATTCTTGGGAAATGCAGAACGGCAGTGAAAAGAGGCGTATAGAAACCCGGTTGCTGGCGAAGACACCGGGAGCTGGCAATCGGAAGGTTGGAAAGCAAGATTCCGTTGTACCACCGAGGGAAGAGTACCAATTTTATGATTGGTACGATTCTGACAGCTGGCGTTAGCAAAGTCGTACGACAAAGTAACAACCTTTGACCGGGAACGATTTCAAGTAGCAAGAATAGGTCGTAACAGTTGCTGTTGTTATTGGTAGTTTGTGCCGATGTTGTTCCTCAACTACGCGACGGTTTGCTCCAGTCTTCCACTGAAGCAGTGGAGGTGGCGGAAAGTTCCCTCAATTTCTGGGACAAGTTTGCCATGTACCGCACTAGCCGACCTGGTACGCTTTCGCCCTCCACAAGCCCTGGCCAGCGCTCTCGGTGGCCTCTCACGCATCGCCGTCTCGTTCGTTGGAGTTGACTGCAAAATTTCCATCGATAAGCAAATCCGCCAACAATAGTTGGCCCTGTTTCCTGTGCAGGTGCCGTTTGTTAGTGCCAGCCAGCGCGCGCACACGCCAAACTTTCCCACCCCGGCAGCCGGAAAGGTGGCTTCGCCCCTGCGAACACGAAAGCGTACGCCACCAAGTTTCCGGGGTACTTCTAAGGACCCTTCCTGCATACCCCCGCCCTACCAGGTCGCAGCGCTAGCGCACCATGGAACGGTTCGTTCGAGTAGGTGAAGTTTTGTCGTGTTTCAGGTTGGATTTTCAATTAGATAACAGATGCACGGCGCAATCCGCTACATCGCAGCAAATGCGAGTGCACAGCTGCAAACTTACTGCCATCAACATTTTCCACAAGACGACGACGACGACAAGGACAACGACGGGCAGAACGATGATATTAACATTTGACTCTGATTTCTGTCTGTCTGCTAATGGAAAATGCTTTTTGTAAAGTGTATGAAGCAACCACGAAGCTGTGTATGGCTCACGTGCCATCAGTAGCTGGTAGCTGGCAGGGATTTAACTAAATTTTTGAATAAAGTTTGTGTAAATTAAAATATTCGTCCCAGCTTTGATGTTTAAAACTAAAAAAACGGCAGGTAACTTTAAATAAGGATAACTAGTAGCCTGGAACATCTTACTTAAAAGTGCATTGACTGATTGCTACCATGTAACAACAGTAAACCTGAAATTTACCAAAAACACTCTCCAAC
>KB672265.1:0-14058 GCA_000349105.1 Anopheles epiroticus | reverse complement strand
TGTGACTAAGTGTACCCGTCCATATCAAGATTGTAAATCCTGTGTATGGGGGGTTGTGACTAAGTGTACCCATAGCAGAATAGTCAATCCTGCGTATGGGGGGCGGCAGTGGTCCGAATGAGATTCGAACCGACGACGGGCCTTTTGACAGCCCTACGCCGTTACCTCTGGACCAACGAGCCGGCCCGTTGTGCTTTAATCTTCCTTTCTTTTCCATGTTCCACTTCCCTATGAGCAAAAGAACCGAAATTTGCTTAGAACATATATTTATCCCGCTACATGGGTCCTATTCTGGCCTTCAGCAGGTATACAGCGCAGTTTTTCGAGGTAGTGCTACCCCACTCGTCTCCCCAACCCTTATCAGTGAGCTGTGGCCTTTGATTGTGGTAGTAGCCAATTAGAAGCGAGGTCGTCTAGCGCTAGACACCCGAGTGTGTCCGCTCTCTTTCTTTCTCTGATGCTTTCACCTTCGCACCTTCGGAAGTTAAACTGCGCGCGCTGAAGTCAAGAGAGCGGCCGTTAAGATTTGAATGGGCAAACACGAAGGCGCTAGTGAACAATTTTGGAGTTTGTGCATTTTCCACGATGAATCCAAACACCAATCGATTGGTTTCGCATACTGATGGTTGCATGGCACACTCTAAATATGCAGCTGCGAAACCACAAAACTAAGTTAGAATATATATCTGCCTGCTCTCACAGGAGACCCGTCTTAAACACATGTGTGCTCCAAGACAGAAAGACGTATTTAAATATCCAAATTAGATAACCTTAGTTATCTTTAGGGTAAATCAGAGAATCAAAGTGTAAGAAGAAGAAAACGGATAAATTGCTTACCATTTAAACGAGTACTCATTAGCATCTCTGAAGCGAAATAATAAAGCCTTGTATGCTTATTATTGCACCCTCGATTTTTGATTGTTTGATGAAAAGTTCAATAAGATTATGCAATTCCAGATTATTGCCTCAAACCAGGACAAGAAAAGTGGTTTGATTTACCACGTTGTTGCTCGTAACTATAAACCCCGCTTGGACGAAATAGAATTCGATTTCTGGATTACAGAGCAATCGGTACCCTAAGGCACGGATCTTTTTTGCAGAAGTCCGACTGGAGGATGCTGAGCCACACGAGTGAGAACCCGGAATGGACTCTATGGGGCTAAGCAATAGCGAGGACGGTTGTCGTCCTATGTCGGCTACCAAAAACGAAGGCGAGGACCACGAAGTGTGGAAGACCAAATCGTCCATTTGGAGACACGAGCCAAAGCGCTGTGGGCTATGGAAACTGGACAAACAAACCGAGTATTGAACTTGCTATTGCTCCACATAAAGCTACATAACCCTCAGTATGTTTTTCCGCGAGATGTTCGAACATTTGCTCAAAACACACCCGTGTCGAAACGCGCCGATTCCACCATAATGGCCATTTCTGAGAAACTGCTGTGGTATCATCGCACAACCAAATGTGTGCAGTCCTTCTTTCGGTAAGAATAATTAATTGGCGAATATTTTAATGTAAGTCCCCTCGGCTACAACGTCTTATGTCAGCACATGTGCGTGGATTGCAGAAGCCAAGCGAAAGCTGTGCGATCTGCTTTATGTTCTTCACTGGAAGGAGTCAGTGTTTAAGATGTGTCTGCAGGTAGCCAAATTTGTACTCCCAAAAGGCAGACTGAAAGATGCAGCGTACCACAGCGCGAAATGAAATTATGCATCGGAACTGTTGAATAAGTTTGTGGGATCATTTCGTAGAGCTGGAGCAACTCCATGTTGCCAGAAGATCGCACCGGAAAGATGAGTCATCGGTGCGCACGATTGGACTCACACGGTAGCAAACGTTAGGACAGGATTAATGCTAAGCAAAAAATTTAAAGACCAGTGGTTTTGGACCAACTCTGTCGGTGTTGTAAGATACAAAACAGGCAAACACATGGGAGAAGACTTAGTCTGGGAAGGGCCTTGTGCTAAGCAGGACACTTGTGCTAAGCAGGTACTTGCTTTTGACGAGGTAGAACAGTACCTTTCTTAGGTAGAATATTTATGAAGCAGCCAGATAATGTGCAAGTTAGCAGCAGTACGAAACGTAAACGACGCTGTCAGCGTACACATGTCAGCGAAGGATAAGCGCTGAGATGAAAACAATTTGGTCAGTGTCCTCTTACAGGACTTGACGGCAGCCTCCCACAGTCCTCCGAAATTGGGTGCTCTCAGAGGAATGAAGTGCCACGTGATTCCATGTTTCTTCGCTTCTTCCTGAGTTGTAGCCTGAAACGAATCGCAACATAATAAACGAAATAGATCATTAAGTTCACGTTGAGCTCCACGAAAATCCAGTCCTTTATCCGTGTAGACATCAGTTGGATAACCACGGCGCGAGATGAACCGCCGAAACGCCGCTAGAAAGGCATATGTTGTCATATCCTCCACCAGCTCGAGATGCACCGCTTTCGTGCAGAAGCACACGAACACTGCTATGTATGCCTTCTGACTGGTTGCGCGACGATTTACTGCCTTCAGGTATACTGGCCCGCAGTAATCGATTCCTATTGTTAAGAAAGGTTTAGCTGGAATCACTCTTTTTTTTCCGGTAGCTGTCCAATAGGTTATTCGATGGGTTTAGGATTAGCCTTGAAGCAGGTCAAACAATTCCGATGAAAAAAGTTTGTTAGTGTTCTTCCACTTAAAGGCCAGAAATCTTGTCTCAATGCTGCGAGTGTTTGACGAGGGCCACCATGAAGAGACATCTCATGGTACGCTTTAGCAACAATACGTGTAAAGTTGCACTTCGCTGGTAGGATCATCGGATGTTTCGTGCCATATCTGATGCTTGTCTGCGAAAGCCTACCTCAACCACGCTTAACACCTTCTTGATCGAGAAATGGTCGCAGCTTCCGTAGCTTTGAACTGCTATGCAATACTCCTTTTTCAGCCAGCTCCTCCATTTCATCAGGGAATTCGAATCGCTGCAAGCTTGAGACTAAACGTCGGATCGCAAAACAAAATTCTCCGTAGGTGATAGGTCCATCAGCCACAGTTTTCTTTCTGCATCGCTGGGAAAACCGCTTACAAAGTACTACTACTCTACCGCATTTCCAATAAAATGAATATCTATCGAGTACTGGATGCTCTGCCAAGCTCGCTGTCAACAGTACCTGCCGCTTTCTCTCCATCAATGCTTCATCGATATTATAAGGGTTCTCAGGAAATGACCAGGTGCATACATCGTTTGAGAGCCATGTTGGTCCACTGAACCATGTCTCGGCGAGCTGATTAGGTAACGCTCCTCTTGACACTATGTCCTCAGGATTTTCACTCCCTTTTACATGCCGCCAATGTTGTCCGTGAGTTAAATCCTGCACCGTTGCCACTCTATTTCCGACGAAAGTTGTCCATGTGTACGATGGTGCTCTCAACCAATTAAGAACTATAGTAGAATCGCTCCAAAAATAGCTCTCTATTGTTGAATATTTCATGGCATTGCAAATGGTCTTCCATAGTTAGCTCCTACCACTGCCACGCAAAACTCCAAGCGTGGTAAGCTAATCTTCTTAAGTGGCGCTACCTTCGACTTCGTTGCAAGCAGGACAACCTTTACTCGACCATTCCGATCTGTTGTTCGGAGATAAACGCATGCTCCATATGCTTGCTCCGAAGCATCTGCGAAGCAATACATTTGTGTTGTCACTCGCTCTGTCCACATAACACGTCTTGGTACTCGTATCTTCTTTATGTGGCACAATTGTTCCTTGAACAACTCCCACTGCTCTGCTAGGTGTTGCGGAATAGGGTCAGCCCATTCCTTTGTGGCAATCCACAAACGTTGCATCATTATTTTCGCCCAAACAATCACTGGAACAATTATTCCCAATGGATCGAATAGCCTTGCTATTAACGAAAATACGGATCTTCTAGTTGGACACTCCTTTTCCTGATACCCGTCAAGTTGTGCCACGACTCCTAAATAGTCTCACTCTGGATCCCAATAGACGCCTAGCGTCTGTACTTGATCCATTGAACTAATGTTTACCAGCTTACATTGATCTTTCTCGTCTGGAGCAAGTTTTGCAAAGACTTGCGGTTCAAGTTCCATTTTCGTAAATAGAAACCTCTTTCTTGTAATAATTGGCGTAGCTCATCTACAAGAAGATGTATAGGAGCAAGGTTTGCTAAGACTTGCAGTTCAAGTTCCATTTTCGTAAATAGAAACCTCCTTCTTGTAATAATTGGCGTAGCTCATCTACCAGTTGCATAGCTTCAGATTCAGTGTTGGCTCCACTGATATAATCATCTACGTAGAAGCATTCTTGCAAAGCCCGCTTGCCCATTGCCCAATCGATCTCCTTCATCCACCGCCAGTTGAAAGAGGATTCGAGTCGCCAAAAACGATGACGGAGTTAAGCCAAATATCACTCTCTGTAGTTCGTAATGATTTATATGTTCCTCCTCGGAGTTTCGCCACAAGATTCGTTGCAAAGATGTGTGCTCTGGATGAACCTTCACTTGCAGGTACATCTTTTCAATATCAGCTATAAGTGCTATGGGGTAAGATCTGAATCTCAACACTAGATCGAAAAGTGAGTCTTGAAGATCTGGTCCGTTTAGCAAAACCTCATTCAATGCTAATCCAGTTGACGTTTTCGCCGATCCGTCAAAAACCGGACGTACCTTCGTACTGGTGCTGGATTGTTTTACCACTGGGTGATGTGGTAAATAACATGGCTTCATTTCGGAACTATTGTTAGCTAGCGACACGTTTGGAGAGACCTTTACTAAAAAACCCGAAGCGATGTACTGCTGTATAGCGAAGCAATAACTATCACGCAATGCTTTATCTTTCATTAAACGGTTTTCAAGCTGAACAAATCTCTTCTTAGCTGTCGCTAGAGACTCGCCAATCATTTCCCAACCATTGATCTTCATGGGAAGTTTAACCGTGTAATGCCCTGTTTCATCACGTGAATGCGTTTCTATGAAATGTCTCTCGCAGTCTCTTTCATCTCGAGTCAAACTGTTTTCCTGTCGTATTTCTTCTATCGACCAAAATCTCTCCATTTGCTCAGCAATACTTACATGCGAACAAATTACTGATGGCTTGTGCGGTCGCTGCTTTGGTCCAGTTATTACCCAGCCAAACACGGTGTTGATGAAGTATAGGTGGTAGTCGTAAACTTTATGAACTCCAAGCCGGCCGCCATTCAGCGCTAAAAATTCAAAATTCCAACCCCAACAGCACATCTATCTCTCCACCTTGATCCCATGCAGGATCCGCTATTTCACCATCACAAGGAATGCATACGTTTGGAAGTTGCAGCGGTTGAAGGTTATGAGTAATTCCGTCCTTCACTAAAAAATCCATAATTCTCGCATACTTCGATGTCTTCGATGCTATCTCTGCTGTAACCGCTGTTGCCGAATTGACCTCACATTTGCCTATGCCGGTTAGTGTAATTCCACTGGTGTGACGTTGCAGACCAAGTCTTTTACACCGCTTCTCCGTCATTACATTAAGCTGTGAACCACTATCTAATAGTGCTCTTGCTTCTATGACCATGCCTTTACGTTCACTAACGCTGTAGAGAGCACGCCACAACAAACGTTCGCTCTGGTAATAGCCATAGTTAAAGTAGCATTTTCCTGATTGGTATTCGATGCTTCACAAAAAAAAAATGATGAATCTTTCATTGACGTTGCTTATTGATTTGCTTGGTGTGTCAGGTATAGCGTTCTCTTTGGTAAGCCACATATGCAAGAGCGAATGATGAGCTCCCTTACAAACACGGTAACGAACCTTAGATGCGCATTTGTTTCGATAATGACCCTTGCACAGGCAATTGAGACATAGTTCCTTAGTGCGTGCTATTCTGATTCGTTTTTTTACCGGCGCTGAAACGAACTCGTCGCATTTGGCCATTACATGATCTGCACCAAAAATGAAACAATTCGCCTTTCTTTCACCAGTTGTGACATGTTCTGCCAATCTTGGATTCTTCGATACCGTCTGATTCCTTTGATCAACTCTATCTTCAACCAAAGCCTCCAAAATTCGTGCTTGTGTACGTAGAAAAATGATTAAATCCGAGTAAGACGCATTTTCCTGGGCTTCTACTGTACGCTCCCAATCTCGTTGCGTACCGTCATCGAGCTTCGATGTTAAAAGCTGCGTAAGCATGATGCCCCATGCCGATGGCGTTTCTCCCAATTGCTGCAACATTTTAGTATGGCGTTCAAACCCGTCTATAAGCGCGTTAATGTTTGCTGCATTTGGTTTTCTCATGCGCGGCCAATTAAGCAGTTCATTTGTGTGTCTTTTTTGTATAATGGGTTGTCATACCGACTTACCATAGCGCTCCATGCGGCATTGTAGCTTGCTGCGCATATCGGGAAAGCTTCTATTACTTTCAACGCTTCACCTTTCAGAGAACCTTTCAGGTAATATAGTTTTTCTACTTTAGAAAACGAATCATTTCCATGTATCATTTGCTCGTACATGTCTCGAAATTGCAGCCATTGGTCATATCTTCCATCGAATTCTGGCAACGCCATTTTAGGAAGCTTCACGTTTGTTTTCGATGTATTAGTGAAACCAGATGCACTTTCTTCTTCTTTTATTACCTTACTTTTTTGACGCTGTACGCTGTT
Source organism: Anopheles epiroticus (assembly GCA_000349105.1). Lineage (NCBI taxonomy): Eukaryota > Metazoa > Arthropoda > Insecta > Diptera > Culicidae > Anopheles > Anopheles epiroticus. Next base: position 7,419 of record KB672265.1, on the reverse strand, counting down.
CAGGGTACCTGTTAACACACACACGCTCGTCAAAATCGCCGATTATTGCGTCATTCTCACCTTTGTTCTTTTTATCGTCTAAACGACCGATTTCTTTCGAAATCCTTTGGAATTGCTCCCAGTATTTTTCCAGTCGCTTTATACGTACTTCGACTTGCTCGAAGTCTGATGTTTCAGCACTTTCTGCAAACTTTTCTAGCCTTGCTAGACATTGGCTCAATCCTTCGCGTTCCTCCTTTGCGAAACATAACCTGGCTGCACCGTTCTCTAACACTGTGCCTTCAATTTCTGCTTCAGAAAAACCAGAGAAATATTCATCACTTGAGGCCTCGGCTTGTGCCATTTTTTCTCTCTACACGACTTACCCAGGTCCCACGACACCAAATGTTGGGTCTATTTCTTTATGTAGAGAGAAGTTTTCTTTTTTTTTTACAGAAAGGCTGGGAGCGGGTGATCTGTTCTGTTAGCGTCCGTCCTACGTTGTGCTTTATTTTTCCTTTCTTTTCCATGTTTCCACTTGACGTCTCTTGACGTGACAATTAACTTCGAATGGTTTCGAACTTCTACTTTTGAACTGACCGTTACCAACTTATGCAATCCCAACAGGTAAAAAGAGCTTTTCTACACTTGATTTTTTTTCGAAACCAATAAATAAGCTGTTCATGGACTACTTTGATTATAAAGCAGTATTTTATCTCCGGTGTTTCAATACTGCATGTAAACAATTCAGAAGGTCAACTGCATTTCGACAGACGGTTGTGTCGATGCGTTAAAATCAAACTTGTTTGATCCCAACGCATGCGTTTCCGCACCGTGTGTCAAAATCCATACATTTTTAGAAAACGCAGCGCTTGACGCATGAGCGATTAACAATACCTTATTCAGGTTGTGGATGACAAGAGGGTGAGGAAGGGGGCGCGGGCAATGATGTCATCGAGCTAGGGGGAGGGGGGGGGGGTTGCTTTAAACAAAGTACAACCGTTGGTTTCAAAACGCTTAAGTACCAGAAGAGGGAGACAGGTAGCGAAAATATAATAGAGATAGCTTGCTAAAATGACTATACAGTACAGTCAATTAATATTCAATTTTCAAATTTGTTTTTTTTTTCGACTTATTTTCAGAAGAAGTACAAAAAACACTAGAAGAGTCTATGGCCATGTCCATCGATGAGCGGCAGGAGTTGGCACTCGAGCTTTATCGGTCGCGCCATGGAGCGCCTGCCAACGGTGGAATAAATGGCCAAACTATTGCAACTGGTACAATGATTCATAGTACCCTAGGTCGCCGTACTGGAACAATGATAGGTCGAAAAGGTGGAGTGGGAGCATGTTCCATTACAGCAGCTGCAGCATCTTTGGGAAAGTCTCCTCCCAGACCTTCACCAGCATCCGTAGCTTATCACAGCGACGAAGAAAGTTTGAAGTGCTATGACGAAAATCCAGATGATAGCAGTGTTATGGAGAAACAGTCGGAAGTGAGTTCTAGCGATTCTCAGGTAAGTGTATTTTATCGAAAGTTTTAATCTGGCATTTCAATTTTTCTTATTTTTTATTTTTTATTGTTCAGGCATCAGAAAGTGAAAACGAAAGTGTTCGTTCAGATCCACACTCATTCGTTAACCATTACGTAAACAATGATCTGTTACGACAGTCTTGGAAACGTCAAAAACCGGTGCGTAATTACTCTAGCTACACAGACTCAGATCCAGAAGGTTCAGCAGTGATGAGCCTAAACGGGGGACAAATTATAATGAATAATATGGCACGATCACGTGCTCCTTTGCCTGGGTTTAGTTCATTTGTGTAAGGAATTAGTACTTTAAACTGTCGTGTCATAGATCCATTCACATTTATAAGTATAAGAGAAAAGTTTTTATACTGCTTTTATATGACTAGAGGAGTTAATCAGTGGTACGAAGAATCTTGTTTGTTTCTTATCATTGAATTATTTTCTTGAAAATATTTGATTTTTCTTATCCATGATTTTTTCCTTCTTAATTTTATCTTTTTTCTTCTTTTCTTCTGCTTGGGTGCACAACAGCATTTGCAAGATCACGGCCTGCCAAAGCTCTTTAGTGCTCACGGCATTCTGCAATAAACTGGAGTTTGTCGTTGTATCGGCTTCTCCATTGTCCTTCCTCATGTATAGGGCCAACAGTTAGTTTGTACAGAGTCTATGTCTCACAGGCATACGTGAGTACTGGAACTATATATGTGCGATATAGTCCCAGGTTCGTCCATCGTGACAGGTTTTGTGAGGTGAAATGTTTCCTCAGGCTATAGAATGACCGGCTGGTCGCCAGCATCCGTGCGCACAGCTCAACTTCTATGCTGTTGTCGGTGCTGACTTTTGACCCGAGATGGGTGAAATTTGGGACGACTTCGAAGTTCACCTCTCCGTACGTCGTCCCTTCGTTATTCGGCATTTGTAAGTTTTATGACTGACTATTTTTATGACTATAGGTTAAATATCCACAACGTGTCACAATATAAAGTAAGATAAGATATTTCTTTTATAATGCACCACCTATCCAAACAACATGATTAATAGTTGGATCCAGATCGAATCGATGTTCAAGTTGTATCTCCATTTACTTACCGGGCGTTACAACCGCTTTACGGTTTTGGCCTACTGTAACACACTCCGAAACCGTTCACGGTCTCGCGCCGACATCTGCCAATCCATTATCCCGGCCTTGATGGCAGACGCCTCTACGCCTCCCTCGCATCTCAGTTTGGGTCTATTTCATTTCCTCTAGGCATGTGGATATCTTAAGAGGATTTAACGTTTGTTCAGGCTTAGATAATTTTAGAAGCTGGGATCAAAAGTTTTACAACAATACAACTTTTTTTTTTACAACAATTTTTACAATTTTTTTTTCGCTTCCCGGTCGAATTATGAACGCCTTTTTCCAGCAATTTATTTTAACCGTGAATGTTTTGCTTATGTTATTATTCGCTGATGCAAACATAGGCCCCTTTTATGTTTTAAGTTAGTTTTTTTATGGAGTTTGACATTTGGCAGCTAAAGGTGTGTAAGCATTCCATACAAAGCCATAAACAAAACTGTTTTCAGATCTTCAGCCTAGGATTTTTCCAGCCTGAAATTTAAAATTAGATTCGGATAACTACAGAATTTATCAAACCAATACACAGTCTATCTCTTTTTTTGTTTTTTTAACTGACCGTTAGTCAAACTGATCAAATTCTTCCTCATGGAATTCGATGACCACGTTATTATTTTCTAGACCTCATTTATTTTTTTTATTGTTGTTTTATACACTTTGTATTAAATACTTTGGACTCTTTTTATGTTTGATAATTTATTTACCTTCAAAAGTATTGGTTACTGTTCGAGGTATTTATATTTCATTATTAATTAGTATTTCTGTTCTTAAAACAAAGTTCCAAGTGCTTTAAAGCGGTGCTGATTGCACCGAATACACCACCGAATAACTAATACTTCACTTATTGGGGCTTCAACCACTTTGCGGCATTGGTCTGCTACCACACAATCCAAAACATCTAACGGTCTTTCCCCAATTTATTGTCGTAGCCTTAATGGTAGACGTCTTCATCCTTTCACCTCAGCTCAGCAGGACGTCCTAAGAGGACTTTGTAGGTTGGTTCTTTCAGTACCATGCTGTGAGTACCATTACCAGCTCACCGAAGCCGTGCAAGCTTATTCCTATGAATCATTGCCAAGCACAACATTGAGTTCATTGCACTATTATTTTAAACGGATTATTATAAATTAATAAATTTTTAAACTAGGATATGCCTGTAATAATTCTCATTGTAAATAAGCGTTGATTTATAAGTTATGTTTCACGTTGCGTTTCGTCAATATTGTGTTCAAAAATAAAAAAAATAATAATAACGCTTTGTTTAACGCTACTAGGCATTGATTTCATTTGCAATACTGCCCGATAATTGCTCGAAATCTACTAGGCAATGCAAACAGCTTACTGGTTGAATATTTCAGAAACAGAAAAACAGAAAAGGAGCTATTTTTATGAAAAAAAAACTGCAACGATCTATGAAATACATTTAATTTATGGTTAATGAAATATTTTATTATTTTTATGCGCTTGAATCCAAGTTTCATAAGAAATAAAGGGTTTTTTTATTCTGTTAGTGACGGCCAGGCCGTATTGTGTAAGAAATAAAGGGTTTAAACAGTATAATTTTACGGATCAACTTCTGAACCAGATATAGTAAACAGTTGGTATTTATAATCATGTTACTACCCTTGTCCAGTGAATTGACCGTTCTAGTTCTGTTACCAAAACGGTCCGCTTCGGGGCCCTAAGGATCCAGAAAGGTTCCACAGTTATCAAAAATTCTACTTCGGGTGGGAAACAGTCCAGAAAGGTTGCCCATGGTTTTAGTTGGGCTGATAAATCCTGTAATTGACTTAACATCAGTTGATACTACTTCGAAAAAGTAAATTTTGAAAATTTTTATTTTTTATAAAATTTGTCTTCATCGTTTTATGTTCTCGCAACATGTATTAAATCGCTAGAACTACTTTAACCTGCTTTCTTATAACAAAAGATTCTCCTAATAATAAAGTCGGATTTTACAAACGTTTCAAAACTCAAAAAACATAAATTCAATACAAATGTCAATAAACAGTGGGTTCCCAAAATCCATTAAAAACAACTCGCATTTCGATCACAATAGCAAGTATTTGAGCATAGCGTAACGTATTACAAGCAAACAGCTCCCGATTATAACTAGGCAACTTGGACATCGAGTGCAGTTGGAAAATATGATTTAAGGTGGGTGGGATTATTTTGGTACTTACATTTCTTATGAGTTCGTTAGTATATGTAGAATCATATGAGTTCATTAGTTTCATAGATCAGGAGGTGTGTTTAGACTCTTACGAGCAGTTTTTTAATTAATTCAACAAGATACAATTTTGAGACCGTTTCGGAGTTTGCTACAACAGACCTAAACCGCAAAGCGGTTGTTACGCCCGATAAGTATGCATGTTTCATTCAACCCACCTCGAACTCTTGGAATCGGATCTGAACCATTCCAGGTTGAATCGATCTCTTGAATATGATAAGGATAGGATTGCACCAGACTTCAAGTCGTTAGGCGATTGGAGGGGGAGAGGTTCAACTAGTGGCTCTGAAGTGTTAATCAAATGAGTAACTGATTAATTAAGAAGTGATAGAAAACGATATTGTAAACAAACGGATAGCACGGTACTACTGAATGCATTGCCAAGCAGGTTTGACATATCAGTTGAAAGCTATTGGAAAATGGTTTTATTTACAAGCAAAAATGTATGTAAGTTTTAAAATATTTCTCGATGTATGTTTGATGATGCTTAATGAATAAATTAACTACCAAGTAATGGTAATGCCCATTTACATGATGGCCGCGTGGTTCAATGCGAGCTTCAAAATAGATTTAGAAATTGAAGCAAATTTCTCTTTTTTAAACATCTATAACTAGTTTTTTTTTGTTCGGTTTTAACGGTCAGGCCTCATTACTTCTTTAATTCCTTAACAGGCCGCAAAAAATTAAAAAATATACAATCAAGTGACTCTTATTGCTTAAAATATGGTGTGGTGTAACGGATAAAAGAATAATATAACATCAAAAGTGTAAATAATAGATGTTGTCCAATAATAAACGAATAGTTGTTATTCTTATATTAACGATAATTAACGAAGAATTTGTATTCTTATATTACATTCAATTATAAACTTTTTCAACTTTAACCCCTTCACAGTCTTGCCAATTTGAAAAAATGTCTCTAAAAATTGTCACAATGTTTTATTTTACTTTTGCACAGCACATGGTCGGAAACAGAGGAAAAAACTTTTTTTTTCAAGAAAAATTACTTTAAAAAACTAAATTATGTTTATTAAATAATAAACCCTAATAACCTTAATCCCGAACTAGAGCAGACAGCCATTTGAGGGCAACTGAATCCCTAAAGCGACATAAAGTTTAAAATTTGTTTCGATTAGTACCATAACAAAGCGTGAAAAACACGTTATAACTTGTACAAAAGTGTTTACGAAGCAGTTGAACCTTACACACGCGCCACGCAGCGAGTACAAGAACAAAACGGACGAGCCACACTGGGGCATGACAGTACAAAAGCACTTCGCTAGCCCGAGTGAGTCTCGGGCAAAACTGTTAAGGGGTTAATATAAAAAGAATCCACCAACTGCTCTAAGGATAAGAACTCTTGGATTACATAGGATTATAACTCTAGACATAAAAATGTTAGTATGAAAATTAAAGGTAAAAATAAATAGGGTTTTACAATTGAGTTTAGCAGCTCACAATTTTATATTTGAAGCAAATGACTTTTAACTAGCAGCTCATACTTCTTACTGCGTGCAATTGTTTTTTGAAGCCACTGATTTCATCCAGCGGGCTTCATTCAGTTTTAACACACATGATAAACTATCCATGCATTTGTATGAGAGAGCATTCACACTAGCACGAACTTGACAACTCGCGCGCTCGACGAACGCTGCTCAGACCCAAATTTCTGATGAATTTTGGCGTTCGTGAACGCTGTAAGTGTGAACAGCACATGGAGCAAGCGCGAGCTGTCATTTATATATTTCTCACATATTCCGGCTTTATACTCAAAACGCAATGATGGCAAACCTCAAATAACAAACCTTATATGTATATGCTTTTATCTCATAGTTGGTTGGTTTGTTTTTGTTTTGCCTTACCTTGCTAAACCTTCAAGTTCGTGCGTTCGCGGAGAGTTCGTGGCTTTTTCACTATAATGAGCTACACTGGACTGAGCTACGTTCGTCGAGCGCGCGAGTTGTCAAGTTCGCGCTAATGTGAACGCTCGCTAACAATCTTTTGCTGTGCTCCTCATTCTCCATTTTCCTCTAGCTGTCAAACAATTCTTCATCCATTCATGCTTCAATACTTATACCAAATGTATATGTTGTTCGTTGATTATCTTGCAAAGTTTAAGGTTATTGTTCTTCACAAGTTAAAGTAATCAAACACGAAATCCTAAAGTGCAGATCATAATGATTCCCTGGATTTTGCTTGCCGAGGAATAAGAGCTCGTGGGAGATAAGTTGGTTTAGTGACACCATTGAAAAATGCTTAGGGAAAATAGAAGAATGTTTGATCTGTCAAAAAAGGGTAACTATTACGAATTACTTATTTACCAAAACAAAAGTGAAAAATTTAACAAGCACTATAACACTTTAATAAACTGGAAACACTGACCTTCAACTTTGCTGGATAATAAACAAATATCACCTAGATTAAGTGTAAGCATTGAAGTGTACCCTGTGTTGTATACCCTGTGCTAAAAACCCTGTAAATAATTTTGTCCATGAACTGTAATACTTCGCACCCATAGTGCATGACAGTGTGCGCGCGGCACAACTGTCATGCGGAATAAAGG